>CM073763.1:10229867-10775615 GCA_037127475.1 Arma custos
CTGTTAAGTTCTTGTCTTTTGAGTCTGGTATGAGGATTCCATGTAAGTCTTTTGTCTAGAAGAAAGCCAAGGTATCGTCTGTGTCGGAAATAGGTAGCACGGTTTCATTGAATAAGACGGGAAGAAAGAAAATCAAGACTCCCAAAGAAGCCTAACCCATTGGTATAATATATATAATATATCATTATATTCACGTGGTCCTTAGTGGCCGGTACGTGATAAAAAAAAAATACATTACACAGACAAATTATGTAGGCATAATATGCCTTATTACCCGAGCAAAGCTGGGGTGGGTCGTTAGTAACATAATAAATCGCCCTAGTAGCATTATGTAAAACCCATATCGTGTTTTGTTTGCTTTATGTCGTGGTGTCTGGCGTTCTTGGAATGACTCACGTAAAGTCTGTAATGTGGTTATCCTAAAGTGGGGGAAACTTTTCCTCAATTTCCTCAATTATTCAAAATTTTTAATTAGAATTTTTTTCAGGAAAATGATTTCATAACAGGTTTTTGGAAAGGTTTAGTCAAACATTTTCTGCTGTAATAATAATTGTGGAGTAGGCTAGCTCAGTATGCGGCCGGGGATGAACACTATGCGATCTGCAGACCTTCCTCAGGGTTCACCCATCCTCTATGCAGTGGGTACCTTCAATTGAGGGAAGAACCTTGCAGTTGAGCGTGATCTCAGACTAACTACCTCCCTGCACAGCCGTTGGTTTAGGAACAGCATTATCCTTGCCATTTATCCAATCCACGAACACAAGACCCTTCATAAATGTTAGTAGTAGTTGTGTGTACTATTATTTAAATAAATTTTATTACTTTTTATTAATGTACTTGCTGAAGATGCACCTACTGCCTTCTCGTGACTCAGACAGTTGAATCCTCGGAGTGTTGAACCCGTGCGACTGGGAAAGGATGCTCTCCAGTTCATTGTGTTGGGGCTCTGCAGGTAACACGATACCCCGGAGGTCAGGCAGTCATTGTCCAGTTCCACCACCAGGGATCTTAAATCGTATCCTATAGTAATTCTAGGATTCCAAATTTCCTGATACGTATTAAAATGATAAATTGATTCTCATTAGAATAAATAAGAGGGAGTATGTTAAAAAATAATAAATGTTGCAATATTTGGTTTGTTTGTTTCATTGAGCGTCACTTTATGCTACTGAGGCTAATCGGAAGAAGCTGCAGTGGGAGTCCTAAATTTTGCCTTATCCAGGTGTAGCAAGGATCGGGATTATTAACGGTAGCTGACACCGAACCAGGTTCGGGAGCTATTATACGTTCTCTCCGAAGAACGGCATAACTAAGGTTTTTTCTCTTCTCAAAAAATCCCATCCCCACTTGCCGGTCTGTGAACCCGCGATCTGTGACATATTAGGTTGTTATACACCACACTATATTACCTCAGGTGAATTTGTCGTATACAACAGCTACCCGCAGGGTAAGAAGACTGAGGTTTTATAGACACATGAAGAGGAGGTTAAACAACCAAGAATGGTAATGTTTCTTTGAGTGTATAAATAGGCACAGTATGCAATAAATAATATCCTGGTTGCCTATTAACTTATCAATTCCAGATATTATAACGGTAACATCATGAACGTGGAAGGGATTACAGTTAATAGTCGGTTTGATTTTATCTTAATCATAATTTCTGTTAAATTTTGATAATCAATCGTATTCGGACTTATCTTGTGGAGATGTGTACCCTTTAAAAACATATTAACAATACCTTAAAGCTAAACTACCAATTTTCGAGTTTATAAAGCTTTAGCATTGATTCCCGCTTAAATAAGCGAGAGGATAAAATCTTAAATATGAAAGTTGTAATTTTAAATTTCCTGAAATGTATCAATCGTGAACTTTTGAGAAGTATTTTTCACAAAATGGAGGACTTTGGGCTCATCACGTGGTAGATTCTGTACTGTATCTAAGGCAACAGTTGTGCAGGGATGTGCTTTGGCCGAATATAACACCTAACCAATTAAGAGTACCCACCCACTTTATACAGGCTAGATGAGCTCCATGAAGGTCTGCAGATCTCTGAGGGTCCTTCTATGGCTGTTAAGATATTAAATAATTTATCTGCCTCAGCAGGTTTTGAACTCGGATGATCAGCATTTTGCCCACTTCCAAAATTCCAATTTCCTGTATGAAAATATATAAGTACTAGCTTATGCCCGCTGCTTCGCTCCCGTGGAATTTGGTCTGCCACATAAAGTTTCGTAAAAGATCATTTTAAATAAATAATATAATTATTTTTTTTTTTAATATAAGTTACTCGTACATCCAAAATTTCAGATGTCTAACTTCAAAACTGGCGGATTCTATACAACCTTTGAATCCCTATTACATTAAAGGGGAAACCCTTGAAGTGGAATTATCCAAATTTCTTTCTTAAACTATACAAAGAACCTCTACAAATTTCCTGATTTGCCTTTAATTATGTACTATAGAGGGGGGGAGGCACGTGCCCCCGTGCGCCCCCTAAATCCCCGCTTGCTATAGCCTATGTGTTATTCTGATGTATAACCTATATTACTGTCAAGTTTCATCCAAATCCCTTCAGTAGTTTATGCGTGAAAGAGAGACAAACATACAAACTTTCACATTTATAATATTAGTAAGATAAGATTAGCAGGATATCAAAACAAATAGTTTAACTCATGTTCTTTCTGTTATTTTAACAACTATTACCATGTGATTTGCCTTTAATTATGTCCTATAATGGATTCTCCACAATATCTAAAAAACTGTCAGAGGGGGCACGTGCCCCAGTACGCCCCTCTTAAATCCGCGCTTGCTATAGCCTATGTGTTATTCTGATGTATACCCTATATTACTGTCAAGTTTCATCCAAATCCGTTCAGTAGTTTTTGCGTGAAAAAGAGACAAACATACAAACTTTCACATATATAATATTAGTAAGATTTATAGGCTACAAACATTATATAAACCATCTAGATACACGATAATTTATCTCATTTACGATTCATACTCAATATATTTATACAATCGATTCATACTCAATATATTTATACAATCAATTCATACTCTATATATTTATACAATCGATTCATACTCAATATATTTATACAATCAATTCATACTCATTTTTATACAATCGATTTATGCTCTTTATACATGTATCGTCTCATTTCTTTCGTGTAGAAGGAAATGTGCCTACAAGATTTGCCATTGCATAAAAAATCAGGTTGATCTCTGAAGCTCTTTGTTAATATTGCTTCGACAGAGAAGGCTTGCATCGCGGCATCCATTATGCTTTGTGTTCCTGACCCTTTTCCACTCTGCTACTGACTTCTTTCGCCTTGTTATCCCTTATTTCCGCATCTCAGGTAGGAACTTATCTCTGGAACTGCTCCCGTCTGGAACTTTTCGTCCTCAACTCGTTTCTTTTGACAAGATTTTGCCTTATTAGTGATACGTCAGATATTTCAACCTTTGTCATAATAATGGCAATATCTTGGCTTATGTCAGAATTGCCCTGATGTCTAGATAATATTAGTATATAACTTCAGAATCATAATTTTAATGTTTCTGTAAAAATTCTGCCGTTTAATTTCAATCTTAGTTTAGCACAAAACACTTTATAAATTCCTACATCTGCCTTTTTATTTGGTTTTATTATTTATACTTTTTTGCCAGAAAGATACAGAATAAAATCCAACAAAGAAATTTAAATCCCTGACTTGGAAACAGAAATGTGGGTAAGAAAACTGAGGTTTTATGAACACGTGAAGAGAATGAAGGAGGTTAAACAAAAAAAAATTCAGTAAAATAATGTGGTACTAATTCAACCAAGAATACACAAAACAAATAAAACAAGAAACCCAGAGAATCGGGATTACACAGGATTTATGTAAAAACTACAGAATACCAGAAATTCCTCAAAAATGCAGTACTTGTGGCAAACAGAAAATAAAAATCTCTGCAATATAGTCCTGGTCTGTTTCACGTTAAATAAATAAGTTTACTTTTTTGATAATATTATATACTGCCTTAAAAAATTAAAATTAGCAGTTTTTTTAATTGTTATTAATAAATATTTCGAAAATACTCTATTAGATTAGAGTAATATAAAAAAAAAAAAAAACAACTAACCAACACAAGATAAACTACATTTTAGTACTTTATCCTGAACCAAGCATTTTTAAAAGCGACAACATTTGTAATGGAAGTAGTATACTATTACCACTAGTATACATTTTTTAAAATTTATTTACGGAATCGAATCTATGTTGCAACATTGTTCTTTACCAAACAGTTTAGAAAATTCCTTTCGGTTCCTTGTAAAGAGAAAAAAAAAAAACAAATGACATATGAGCCGTTTATTTTGAAAGTGGCCTAACTCCGTTTTTCAATTTTTTGCCAGTTACCATGGTTACATGTACAACTTCACATTATATATCAGTGAAGCATTTCAGGTTGCTGATATTCCGAGCAAATACGAATTTGACACATAAGTTTTCAGAATTAGTTGAATAACTGAACCGTGCAGTTTGAAAGTGGCCTAACTCCATTCATTTTATACTTATATCAAGATATTTACTATTGATAATGTCTGAAAGCAGCGGTGAAGGGTCGGAAAGGTAATAATTTTATTGTAAATGAAATGAGACAAAAAGATTTTGTATCAACAAAATTATTAGAAGAAGCAATTTTTAAAAGGGTAAAGAATTCTGATGGAGAATCAGTAAACTGGTTACAAATATGCGTTTTGTTAGAAATGAACCGTATAAAATTTTCTATAAGACATCAATGAATGAGAATGAAAATTTGAAAGTCCTGAATTTATTACCACGTCGGGGTAGACCAAGAAAATTCGAAAACATTGTATTGAAACCACTCCATAAAAATATCAGACAAAATTACAACAGCGAAATTCAAGGACATGATTGAACTTTTGTGATATATACCACCGGAACATCATGATTTCTTCAAATCCCTTTCACACGAGCAAAATGTAGATGAATAGTAAATTGTTTTGTAATAAATTTATGTTTGTAATTTTAAGTTCTTTAATTTATCATTTTTTAAATGATTAAAAAATGTTTTGAATCGCATATATTGTGTTTCCGAAGTGTTTTAAAGATATGTAAAATAAATTGAATATTGTTTTTTTCAATTTGAAGCATCTTAAATTATGTTGAATCGACTTGGGTACCTTCAAATTTTATAATGAATTTGGTTGTTAATTTTGAAAGTGGCCTAACTCCATTCTTGATAAGAATACGCACATTATTCACTTAATAATTGTTACAATTTTAATAGCAACCATAAATTTAACACCCTTAGATACACTTAAACAATATGACTCATTAGTATCCTATATGTATATTTTTAAATTCATTGAAACGCAAACCCTTAAATATTTGAAGATAAATGGAGGTAGGCAATTTTCAAAATAAACGGCTCATATAATGAATTATTCAGAATTATAAACAAGATTTATATTAATTATTGAAGTGAGCCCTTGAACCTGCTGAACTTCATAATTATGCAGACAAACAAAAAATGGCCTGAGTTATAATTACTTGGAGTTTGATGTAACGTGAGATGATGTTACTGAGAACAAAACAATGAGATTTCAATGCCATTGTCAAGGTGAATAACATGTAATTAATAAATCAGAATTGCTGATTTAAGTAATGCAAATATATAATTATTTTTTAACCAATTTTTTCTGGAGAATAACTTCGTAAACAGGTTTTTTTTTTTATTGGTTTATTCCAACTTTAAGTGATGGAAAAATAATTTTCTGCTGTAATAATCGTGGTAGCATTTTCTTTTATAATAATAATTTGGGAGCAGGGTATCTCAGTGAGTGATGTGGCAGATTAAATAATCGTATTAACAGCCGGGGATTGAACCTGTGGGACCGGCCGAGTTCCCTGAGGGATCACCCAGCCTTTATAAAGGGGGTACCCTTAATTGGGGGAATAATCAGGCAGGTTAAGAATGACCACTAAAGTTGTTGGGCTTAGCAAGGAAGGAATTCCTATAATGTTAATGAACGCTGGATCTACTTGTAAATATCCGAGGAGTAGACCGAGGTGTAGGTGGGAGGATTGTATTAAGATTGATCATACGGATTTGGGTTTGAGTATTAGTTAAAGGAAGCAGTTTTCAGCACCTAGCTTTAGTGATACTATTAATTAAATTCCTTTATTGAATATAATGCGACCCTAGAGTTGAGTGTGATCATGGTGCGATACAGTATTATAATTTTATGAGTCAACATACGGACTTGAAATTACAAACGGCTGACGAACACATACGAACGTACTACAAACGCTTTCAAGAAAAACTATACGGACACCCAAACCCATTGATACAAATAATGGCCACTACTCTCATGCCTGAGAACACTAGGAGGAGACTAAAAAGGACGTGGATGAGAGATCTATTACAGTAGGAAATTAAAGCAAGCCAATGGAGGGGTAGTTCTCAGACAAACTACCTTCCTGCACAACCGTTATCCTTAACATTATAGTCTCTCTACCAAGTACTGAATCATTCATAGGTTTTATGGTACAGGTTTTATTATGTTTTTATAATAATAATTATGCTGCTATAACTATTGTTCTGCTTATATTAAATACTGCATTATTTGCAATGTTTTTCAAGGTATAGTAAATAATCAAAATAGTTCGCAAATCTATGGTTAATTTAATAGTTAAATTATGTATTTGTATTACTTATTATTTATTAGGGATTTTTACAATTAATTCATCCCGATACCCAAAATCTTTTCCCGCCAATTCTTCCTATCAGCCTATTCTTCTTCTTCCTCTCGCAGCCTTCTCGCTGCCATTCCTTCAATGGTGGCCAAACCATTGAAGCCTCCTGGTCTCTATTTTGTATGACATATTCTTCTCCTGCCCTATAGTTTCTCTTATAACACTATTGGGTATGATTTGGAGCCTTGAGATTCCGCTATTTTTAGGTCCATCTCAAGAGCAAGCATATTACGCTTTTTACGGTCCATGATTCGGCCCATATAGGGTTGTCCCCAAAAGAAAAGAATGATGCATTTTCTTTTTTAATTTCTAACGGATCCTAATGCTTTTCTTTCCTCGGTATATCTTCATTTCTATCTCCATGTCGAGTGTCTCATCATATAGACACCTAAGTACTTGAGGTCCTTTCTGCGAGCTAGAGTCCAATCTTCAATCTACAATGTCGTGCAAGGAGAATTAAAGGGCATGCACTCCGCTTTCCCCTGATTTATGACCAGAGTACTCCTCTAGCAGCTTCCTAACCATATTACAAATAGTCATCCCCAATCTTCACTCCCTTGTACCTGCATTTTTCCTTCCACCTCTTGAGTGCTTGTTCAATGAACAGGTTAAAGAGTATATGTGATAGGCAGCAACCTTGTTTCAATCTTTTAGTGATAGGGAACGAAGGAGATACACTATTTCCTATTTTTTTTCTCTCGCTTTTGCACCCAAATATAGGCTCTATTAATAATCTATTTTTATTAATTATCTATAATCGACAGCGGTAAACATAATATTACAAGTATTTTTAAATGACGAACATATATGAACATAAATGATGAATATTCATTGAATCGACTTTATAATCATTTGGAATAAGGTTTCGACCAAAACTGCGTTCGTTTCGTGTAAATTGATGCCAAGTTTCATTACATATTTTTATAGATGTCTCTCCACTCAAGCAGTAATTTTTTTATATTTTACTTTCCACAATTAAGTGTTTGTATATTTAATATATTTTTAAAAATTAATAAAATTACTTCAGTACTCTATTAATCTCCCCATATTATTATTTATGATACACAGTAGGTTATACTTGTGGCCGAAGTCAATTGGAACGAAATGTTCGAAATAATTTTCCAATTAAAATTACTATTTAAATTAAAGGATTGAAAATTTCGATAATTATAGGTCTATCCAGTTAGTCTTTTTATTTAAGGAAGAAATAGTTGGGGGTGCAGTCAATCAAAACACCAAAATAAGCATAACTTATTTATTATGTGCCGACGTTTCGGCCTACAATGTAGGCCATCTTCAGGGCGAATAAAACACGCTGCAGCTAGGCGAGCTCAGACACCAGTGCTTAGTGCAGTTGGTCTTTTTATGTTTAAAAATTATTTTTTTTAAATGTTAAATGACAGTTGTTGCAGTTTGCTTTATGCATATTTGTTTCTTCTCCTTCATCTTTCACCAGAACATAATGTTTACCAAAAATATATTCTTATGCACAATTAACCATAATATTGTGGTGACTCATTGTGGTTAACCGACCGTGTGTTAACGGTATGATATTTGTTCCTTTTGTTCCTGTGTGAGAAGATTCATTTCCGTTTCCCACAGTGTAATAGCCCTTTCAGCTGTCATTGCTTATTATGTCTCAAATCCAAATTACTAACTTCAATATGTATGGCATACTTCATATTTCATTAAATCCATGACATTTTTCATGTCATCCGATGCAATGATATAATAAAATAACTAATTCATTATGTGCCACATCCTCCACTGTTTCTCTTTTTCCATTCCAGATTCCTCCTCGCAAAGCTTTCCATAACACTTAGCCATGAATGTCTTCTCTGGACCTTACCTTTGTATGTTTTCTTGGTCAGCCTGTTGTTTTCCGTTCTTAGAACATGTTCAAACAATCTTAAACTGATTTTATCGATAGCTTTTTCCGCTGGTTCAACTCCGAGGTTTCATCTGATGGTTCAGTTACAAATGCGGTCTCGTCTGATTTCCCTTCTATCTTTCTGAGGTATCTATTAAGTTTGGATCTTAATGTTATGCCTTGTTTTAAGCAACTAGTATACCAGATCCGGAAGTACGTTTCATTTATCATATTGTAATTACTTGGAGACAAAAGACTTTTGGAGAAGGGAAATTAGAAAATATAGGTTGGAAATGATTAGAGTTATTTAGATCTAGGAAAATCATGTCCTGGATAATAAAGTGTAAAATATTATTTTTTATCAAAAGTTCAGTTGATCTCATGAGGTTCACGGTCAAGTAAATACTTTTCTTTTCTGCCGTTGCGATTGGTTGATGTCATGACTACGTAACCAGTCCTTCAACCAATGACCTTTCGTAAAGATAATGTAATCAACAAAAATATGACCTTTTATTCAATCTTTAATCTGGATATTTTTAATCCCCAGTACTTGCTCTTAAACTTGTTTATTTCAAATCAATTAAAGTTGCTGAAAATTGCTCTAACCGTGACGTTAGCCAAATGTTTTTGATGAAATGTCGGTTTTACATTTAAAATACAATCTATAGAAGCTCATCCTCATTTACATAGAGGGATTAGAAATTTTAAAAAAATAATAATTAATGTCGGTTTATTGACAGATATTTATATTATGAAATAAATATTTTTTATTCTGAAAAATACATTTGAATACATAAAACATATTAAAACGATTCCATCCTGATTATTTATTCCATTCCAAGACTTTTATAAACGCAAAATTTGTTCGTAAATATTTTTATTTTGAAGTAAAAGGTTTGCTCCGGCCGGGAATCGAACCGTGAAAAGAGAGAACACTAGATGCAGACGACCCGGGTTCGAATCCCAGCCAGGACAAATCTTTTCTCTTCAAAATAAAAATATTTAAAAACTATTTTAACCGTTTTATATACCGACACAATAAAATATTTGAAAAATGAAACCAGAAAATAATTAAACGCTTCTTTTGTAAATCTAATTTAAAAAATTATTTTCGTAAAACTGAACATTCGTGTCTATTTTGATGAGTGGGATTTGTACGGATGTGAAGTGATTGAATGGACAGAATTTGAATATGAATAGAGTTTTTGTTAGTGCTTATTTATTACTTACACTCAACTGTAAAATACTTGCGAGCGGGATGGCTCTGTGATAGAGCGCGAAGTTGTCGTGCCTATGGTCCCGGGTTCAAATCCGGCTGTGACAGATACTCTATTTAATCTGTTAACTCTCGGAGATGGATCCTGTAATGTGGGTACCCTTAAAAAGGCAGAAAACCCGGCGGTTGAGCGTGATCTCGGAAAAATAACCACAACTATTTGTCCTAGAAACAATACCGTCTCTACCACGTACTGAACTCCTGACCCTTGATGGGTTGTAGCGGCAAAGGTATAATACTAACTCAAGTGGGTGCCCGTACGTTCCTCGGCAAAGCTTGTAGCAAAAAAAGGCCTCATCATCACCTCGTTGGGGAGAGCAGTTCATCATTCGCCATTTTCTTTTCTGAAATAAGGCGAGGGCTAATGAAGATGGCCGTTTGTAATAAATGGCGGTGACGATCCCCTCCCCCCACAGCACCCCTCCCTATCATCGGGAGGTATGCCGAGGCAAATTATCGTCCCCTTCTGTTGATTCATGTTCCCCCGGGGCTTCTGCTGCTCCCTCAGGATCTTCCGCCGCCGCAGCTGTGACTTGTTAATGTTCTCTCGTGGTTTTGTTATACCTTGAGTTAATCTTTGGAGTAGCTCTATTACAATCTTGTACTAACTTTTAAAATTGTGGTTTGGTTCACGTTTATAATTTGAAGCATCCTGTTTTATGACCTATCTCCTGGATCCTTTGGAATCTCAAACAGAGAAAATTTAGTTGTTTATTAAACTTTCCAGTTTTTTTAATGATATTGTTGCTTAAGACATAAATTCCTAGTACTTGTCTTATTGTCATTTTTAAAAAACGTCATTTATTTTCTGATATGGTAACTAACCTGACATTCTTTAGCGATTTATTTTTTAATGAAAAAAAATTGTCTTTCTACGCTTAATTTTTGTTTACGCTTAAGTGGGTGACAAATACACTCAACAGCTATATACCAAACGACTAATTGATTACCCTTAAGGACAATGATTTTTTTTTTTATAATATGGTAACCAAGGACACAACTACAAACATCTGTTCATTTTGAAATAATAATAGAGGTGCTACGTTACACTTTTCCTGCCATTTCGCTGAATCAGTGTTGCCACGGGATCAATAACTAATGTTGTGAACTATAAAGTTAGCCATCCCTTTCAAATACTATGTAGCTCTTATGTATTACTAAAGAGATATGACGACCAGTAAAATATAAAACAAAGTTATGTAAAGGAGATAGTTGGGGGGTGCAGTCAATAAGAACACCGAATAAGTGAAGTACTTATATTATAATATAAGTACTTCACTTATTCGACTGCACCCCCCGACTATCTCCTTTACATAAGATCATCCAGTCAACCATTTTCATCTCATATAAAACAAAGTTATTCAACACTAAACCACTGATTAAAAAATTGGTAACTAACGTGACACAATTATGAAATCAGATTGAAACAGCTTATCTCACCAATCAGCTAAGAGCAATTTGAGCAAATGATACTGTTACGGGCTACTGGGTATTAAAATGAATTAAACAATTCCTTAATTAAAGATACTAAAGTTTATTAACAAAAGTGATAAAAAAGGGATACAAGTAAATTATTAACAATTTAATTATTAGACTAATATAAATTTATAATAACAATTGTCAAAATATTATAACCTAGGCCTAACTCTTATTTAATTATTACTATAATATATGATATTACTAATTCTAGATAGCTTAACTAGTTACAATAGTTTCTATGAATATTATCACACTACAATTTATAACTAATAATTAACACTTACAGTTCACTAGTCCACCGACCGTAAGATTCTCCAAGTATGACAAACTGACACACAGTAACAAACAGAAACAGTTTATTACACTCGCGAGACTGTCACAGTTCACTGATACACTTATTACACTGGCCGGTTCAACACTGACTAGTTTATCACACTGACACTCACTTATTACACTTATCACAGATCTTCACTGGTCTACTCTCAGACTAAGACTGACTGGCTCGAGGTGAGGGAAGTATTTAAATAGGCAAGGCCGAACATTCTAGAACACGGAGGGGCCAGACAATTCCGGAATCTTCTTAATCCTTTTCCGACAAAAGGAGACGATCTAGAACGGTCCTAATCCTATTTTAACTTCTCCCGCCGACGGATTTAAGCCGCTAATCCCCTTGCTTCCGTCCTCCTGCCGACGACCGTAACAATACTTATGACTCAGAAATGTAGTTTATTCAGCATGTTTAGTTGTTTGGAAATAACAACTATTAACGCAGAAATGAAGGTGGATATGTGAGGGACAGTGAAACTGACAATTTTTTGGTAAATAACACAGTAATTCTTCTGTCTAAGTTCACTCTTATCGTCAAAATATTATTTTACCACCTAAGTGTATTATAACATCAATATATATACAAGAGTTGAGTGGAAGAATAGATTTTTTGTCTACTGGTTTATCAGCAATCGTCCAATCGATATGGAAGGTGGAAGGTAAAACTCTATCGAAGTGTTAATAAACTAAATGATACATCTTTTTTTTTTTACAATAGATACAATAGTTTTATTCTAATCTTGTGTATCTGACGAGGGACTATAAGAAATATCTACCCGATTCTAGGACCACCCAATTTTTTACTTGACATCGGATTTAGTTCAGAACGTACGGTTCTAGCCATCCATTAAAATATGGTAAGCTTGAACTAAGAAGCGGAGTCGTAGTAAATTAAAAAGCATTTTGAAGATCCTAAGATCATCCCAAAAGATATGTGTAACTTCAAATTGATAACGTTTCGTTGATTGCGTTTGTTATTCAATATAAAAATCTTTGTCAAACGCTTCATTAGTTATTGGATCAGATCTATGGAAGTTTTTTTATATTAAAGAATGCTTCTTTTTAATCTAAAGCTGTCTCCTGTGTTTATTATAGGCTTGATGCTCCTATTTTATTCGTCCGAGATAAAGAGATCAGAAAGTCCTGTGGAGCCTTGTTATTTCTCCTGAGGATGTTACTTTTGGCGTGTTAATTAAGTCCAAATTAGCACTTAATCACCAAGGCTATTTTTTTTTAGGCAACACGTCATTTCTTTCATTAGCGATCATATGATTAATTGAGCGCATTCACTTTTTAAATATATAGTTGCCTCTCCTTTTTTTTTTTTAATTTATATTCATGCTTTATTTTTCAGTTACTATGCTCGTTCTTGCAAAAAAAAATTCTCTTGGCAGAAATAGTTAGTAAAGTCAGTGTGACCTCCGTAGATGTTTTGTCCACTCCAACTGAATCCAAAAAAAAAAAGGAAACCTGATATTATCCCGTAGATTAATCAGGAGTTTGGAAGTTAATGGCGCTATCTACGCATATAAAATTAGCAACCCTTTCTTTTTTACTTTTATTTAATATTTGCTACTGCGAGCATTTAGTTAGGCAAATTTTGTGTTTGTGATTTGTTGCGATATGATATCCCATGTGATGGGATATGGTTACTGAGCTGGTTGCCTATTTTATCTTCTTTTTGGTTGTCCGGGTAAAATACAGGGGAAGAAACAGAAACTGGAAAAACAAGAGTATTATTGTTTACTTCTGTTGAATGCATGATTTTACAATTGGAATGTTCATGTCATTGTTACGGGCGCCGACAGGAAGACGGAAGCAAGAGGATTAGCGGCTTAAATCCGTCGGCGGGAGAAGTTAAAATAGGATTAGGACCGTTCTAGATCGTCTCCTTTTGTCGGCAAAGGATTAAGAAGATTCCAGAATTTTCTGGCCCCTTCGTGTTCTAGAATGTTCCCCTCATTGTCTATTTAAAGACTTCCCTCACCTCGAGTCAGTCAGTCTTAGCCTGAGAGAAGACCAGAGAAGAACTGTGATAAGTGATTGTCAGTGTGATAAACTAGTCAGTGTTGAACCGGCCAGTGTAATAAGTGTATCAGTGAACTGTAACAGTCTCGCGAGTGTAATAAACTGTTTCTGTTTGTTACTGTGTGTCAGTTTGTGATACTTGGAGAATCTTACGGTCGGTGGACTAGTGAACTGTTAGTGTTAATTATTAGTTATAAATTGTAGTGTAATTTTATAATATTCATAGAAACTATTGTAACTAGTTAAGATATCTAGAATTAGTAATATCTTATATTATTGTAATAATTAAATAAGAGTTAGGCCTAGATAATAAATATTTAGAATATTGTTATTATAAATTTATATTAGTTTAATAATTTAATTGTATCCTTTTTATCATTTTGTTAAAAATATTAGTATCTTTGATTAAGGAATTGTTTAATTCATTTTAATACCCAGTAGCCCGTAACACTATTGAGATTCCAAATAAACCAAGGACTATTTACAACTTTTCTAAGAATTTGGACTGCTTACTTGTACCTGTATAATAGAACTTTTTTGCTTATTTCTGAAGTTATGGAGGAGATCGTTTATGCAAATACATAGTATCGAATGTGAAAAAAATAACTTATATCTCGTTATCGATTTATAGCGTTTGCGTTAGGATTGAAAATTGGAATAGAATAAAACTCATATAGTACATTATCCATAAGGCACAAAGACAAACGTAGAATGACATGGGTAAATAAATACATTTGACGATGCGCACTGATTTTGAAGGAACTTTGAAACGGTTCTTTTATTCTCTTGAAAAGTGGTGTTTTTTACTTCCGACAATACGTCTACATAATTTTTTTATTAATGTTGTAGATTCGTCGATTATATCATAAGTCTAGTGAATATCTAAGTCATGAAGATGTTATCGTTCATCGTAGGGTATTGTCTGTCTTGTCTTTTCAGATTTATATGTAATCATGTGAGTTTGTCTGAATACTGCCCATGTAAAGCACAAGTATTGTGTGTATGGCAATTTTTATTTCTTGGCACGAAGTTTATTTTATTTTCTAAACCAAATACATGAATTTGTTGAGTTACGAAGGCTATGTTCGGATCTCTGTTGAAGAAACTATAGAAGCTGTTGCAAGGGTACTTAAGGGGTTCTTCAGCCTTTGTTTTTAAATAATATAGATTTTTTTTTTTAAATTTGTGTAATAAACAATTGTATTATTGATAAGTCAGTGTTGGTACAAATCATGTTTAGTTTAGCTTAGAAGGAATCCTGTTAGCTCTTGATGTTTAAGAATCCAACGTTGCTGACTGGATACAGGGGCACCAGGTGCTGTGCCCTGGGGGTGGAATGGGAGGGGTTGGCACGTGGCGGCTTTCTTAGCCACCTGGATCTCCTTCCTCCCTATTGTCTTAATGGTCCTTTCATTGCTAATGGCTTATTAGTTAATATCTATAATGTTTCGCCTTTGGAAAATATATACATATAACTCTCAAGAATGAAAATAGTTCATTTAACCAACTGGTCATCAACGCCGTCATACATTTATAAAAGCAATGTAGAATAGTTAATGTTAACTTATTAAAAATATAGCATTACATCAGCAGCCCCGGTGAATAAGTAGTTACATCGAATTTTCTCCAAATTGAGTTATATTATATATTAATAATATTAATATAATATATTAATTATAATATAACCAATAATTCCAATTCAGGTCTTATGCATTAAAGAATGACACGTCTCCGATTCCCTAAGTACAAGAAACTGTTTTTTTTTTTTTAAATAATCGTATTAATTACTCATATAACATTCTCCGGAACTGCAGCTATGTCTTAGCTAAACAAATAATTAATTAAGTGTAACTATAATCGGTAGCTGTGACCGAAAAACAAGTTTCGGTTAGGTAAAATCAGGCATGGCACATTCGAAATTGTACATTTTTTTTAGCGTAAAGGAAGATAATTAAAAATAATAGTTAAACAAACTAAAAAACATGCTTCAGTCTATTATAAAACGAAGTCCTCGGCCGCGTTTGTTCGCGGTAAACTTTATTTATTTATTAATCCATCTCCACATTAAAAATTAACATAAGTACATATTTTATAATACAGTAAATAAGCTTATATGTAAACAATACATAAAAATAAATTAAGGAAATGGGTATAGGTACCCTTTAAGGTCATAACCTGTGATAGGGTTACCCTCACAATTCTATTAATTAAGATAATTACTCAATAACTACTACACGGATTTTCATGCGGTTTTCACCAATAGATAGAGTGATTCATCAGGAAGGTTTTGATATATAACTTATCGAGGGTTTGTGTAAATTGGTTGCAATATAACGAAAATTGGTTGGAAATATTAGAAAAAGTATAGCCGCCAGGAAGGTTTCATCGAAGATGTTGCCTAATGCCTTTGTCATATAACGAAACAATGGAGGTGGAATATTCCTCTTTTATTGATCTACAAAAAAGTCAGTGATAGCATGATAGCGCATTATCTATCTTTCAAGGAAAGCTTAATATACCCATTTTATCATCTAAAAAAATTGGTCACGTACAATGTGGTATTTGGAAAGCTATTTAGATGAGTACAGTATTAATCCTTATCAACTTATATACTTTAGTTACCATAAGCATTTCATGCGCATTATTAGAATATTTTATACCGTATAATTTAAACGAGTATCTTAAGGGTTATCGCAAAAACTCAACACTAAAACTTATATAAAGAAATGTTCTGTTTTGTTTTTATGTTTGTAATATTTACAAAATAAAATACATTAGACAGACAAAACATGTGGACATATGTCTTACTACCCGTGCAAAGCCTGAGCGAGTCGCTAGTTTAAAACAGTAACAAGTAGTTTTCAATACGTTTAAATTAAGAATGGAAAAAATTTCGTAAAAAAGCGTGTGATGCTTGATGTTGATTGTTGTAAATATTTTATTGACTGATATTGGTAAAAGTAGAGTCATTATGATAATATCTTAAAAACAGCCGAAGCTTATAAAAGTGTGTTAAAAATATACTAGCATTATGTACTACCTAACAGTTCTCTGCCTACTCTGTCAAGAAATGATAATGAAAGGATAGTGATAACACGTCTAAGGATAGAGCTCCCAAAATATCTGATGTCGAGGAGGAGATCGCATCAACCTGGAGGGTACTCAAAGAATGCCTAGCGTATGGAGTTGTAATAGGCAGTGGTGTAAAATAAATTTGGAGCAAGTGGTATACACATAAAGATCACATAGAATTCGGTTTACTTTTTTTGTTTATTTATTTATATTGGGCAGTTAACCTAAAGTTTAAATGATTCTTATTAATGATTCTTTCAATTTTAGGATTATTTAGTATATTCATTGTAAAAATGACCGTGTTTGGCATAGCATTCGTAATAAAACTGAAGACCTTATTGTCGTAAAAAATTAATACCTACAGAGGAACTCTATATATATATATATATATATATATATATATATATATATATAGGTCATTTTCTTATTTTTTTTTTTTTACTTTATACAACTGTTAATTTAAGTATATAAATATATATGCGTTGCTGTGGCTGTTTTCTACTTTAAAGATTCCAGTCAACATTGCTGCTTCAATAACATTCCCGGTGATATTTTTGATGACCAAACGTGTAAGGTTCCATAATTGGTGGATTCAAATTACACATAATCAATAATAATGGCCGACACATATCTCTTAGGGGTATGAAAAATAGTTTACATCCTATTCTCAGACCTACTGAATATGGACACAAAATTTCATAAGAATCAGTCAAGTCGTTTCGGAGGACTTTTGTTACAAACAGTGGTGTGACACGACAATTTTATATATTAGATTAGATATGTACATACATATAATATATTTACTTACGCTAAGTAATACATGAAATCTCCCCCCTGAAAGATATATGTTTGGAGGTCTTGTGTAAGAAAGAGGACAAGAGAGAACTGTAAGGGACGGGAAGAGGCACACAAATTAGAGGCTCCCTGACAAATGGAAGGCCAGTGGTTCACCTCCGATTGATGACCGGGTCGCTGTAATATATCCTCCCCTAAGGCAGCTCAAAGTGCCTGATCCCTTTGTAGTTACTAAGCTTAAGTCATTAAGGGCTTTTCTCCCCCTCTTTTCCGCTGGGTTATAGCTCTTGTAACTTCATGAGTACATGAAAATGTACAGTTTATATTAAAATTACTTTTTTTAGCAACTTGAATGTTGGCAGTTATAACTAGCACCGAGAATTTTGGATGATTACTCCCCAATAGGCAAAGGTTTCTAAAATTAATTATTTTACGAAAATGTCAACAATGGCTTAAGAATAGAAACTTTATCCAATACATAATTGAGTATTTATATTGTCATTCACTACAACATATATTTATAATTCTGTTATAATTTTCACATATAACAAAAAATATATAATATGTGTGATTTATGATTGTAGGTGTGAAGTTCGTAATATGTGCTATAGCTTTCCGGATGAGGTACATTAGCCAGTGATTGTTGTTAGAGAAACTTGAAAAAAAAAAATGTAAAACGAATCTTTTTTGTTCAGTAAATGGTAGACTCTACTGTTTCTAAGCTGGGACGTGATTTTGCCGTGATCACGGTTAGAAGCCATGCCTTATACCCAATTGACGGTACTCCTATTTCTACCACAGCCCAATTCGAACCCAGAATCTTCGCACTCTGCTACCAAAATAAAATTAACAATCTAAAATTGGTATATTAATAGATATTAATCAAACGAATTTAACAAATGTCTTGAAGAACAGCCATTAGGATTTTAGTCCATTTTTACACAATTCATTTTCTAACTCGATCTCTTCAGAATATGCATGGATCATTTTATAAATCCATAATCAATCCACTCTTCGTTTTCTTCAATTTGACCTGTCGGTAACATCTGCCCAGTATTTTCCTTGGAATTTCATCTTTGTCCATTCTTGCAAAATGGCCAGCCCATCTAAGACCAATATTTCTCATCCGAACTAAGTGTATATGCAGCTGGTGTAGCTCATTGTTTCCAGTTCCCTCCATCATGGATAAGTCCGAGGATCTCGCTAAGCATTTTTCTTTCCCATATCAGCAGGTTTAGTTCGTCATTTTAATTAAAGGAGTTGAGTGAAAACAAAATTCTTTATTACTATTATTAAATATTGACTTATCGGTTTAAAGGCTCAATAAAATAAGTGTTCAGTTATCTCCAACGACTTGTCTGTTTCAAAATAAAACCCTTCTATCATTGTAACAACGTGGCGATACGGAGGAGATGAAGAATGAAGGTAACAATTGCTGAGCTAATTGAGATCAACTGCTGCCCACTCTGGACTCGCTAAGCAGGAAGTTGGAGGTTACTAATTGCCGAAGCAGACATCCAGGCGTCTTAGTCGTCAGGATAACGGGGGCGGTCTTAATATAGCATCTCAAGAGGATGGCTTTAGGCTTGTTCAAGGTTGAAGCATACTTATATGTATCATAAGTCTGGGGTACCTGGAAAGTTGCAGGCCTAAATACAAGTACGTTACTTCTTAAATCAATGTCTTCCAATATTTCCTGACAGAATATAGAAAATTAATAATTTACTACAAATTGGTACATTACTCGTACAAAGAACCAAAAAATGATAATCTACTACTCAATCAAGATACTTCAACATCATATTCTGTCCTTTTGAACCTCCTGTGCAGTGTCTGGAAGAATTCTGTTCCTGTACAGCCCTCTCCAGTTTTGCTGGTCTTCCACCAACTCTTTCTTCTATTCCACTGGAGTCCCTTCACGAAAACCTTCTTCACCTCATCTTCCGACTGCTACCTAGGCCATTCCACTTTAACTCAGTAGCAAACCTGTTAGGTTCCATACGCAGGAGGTGTCCAAGCCATCTCAGTCGGATCACTTCATTGGCTGGCTTAATATTTACGATTCACCTGATAATGGTGTTCCTGACTTCTTGTTTTGGCTTCAGTCTTCCTGATAAATCTCATTTCTCCCGCTTGCATTCTGGATTGGTGCTTCTTTGTGAGCGTCCGTGATTCTGAAGAGTACTTGAGGATAGGCAGGAAGGTTGACTTAAATACAGCCTCATTTTGTTTCTTTTTCAACTCTATCTTAGCCGTTGCTCGCTTAACCCATTCGCTCAGGCACTTCCAGATACTTAGAATCAAAATATCGAATAAAAATTATCTGTCATTCCCTTGTTCGCGGATTGTCTTGGAGGGTATTGTACAAGTCCCCGAAGGTTCGCTTTTGGTTTTTTGTTCTTCCCTTTTTTTTTTAATGATTTTCTCAGATATAATTTTAAACCATCTATTTCTACCCCTAATACTCCTGAACTGAACTTGGGTGATGGGTTGGTTGTAAGTTATCTAGATAAATCAATGATTTAATAATTTTTTGTAAGAAAAAAAATACAAACTATATTTTTTTTATATTGATGATAATTGTTGACCTATGATAATTTATGTTGAAGAAATTGGTCCGGGTAGAGGTCACTGAATCATCACTATTACTGTAAGGAGTTTATTTGTTTAGTTATCTATATACCACCCTAAATATTCATCAATATATATCATAATATCATAAATATCATAATATCATTAATACCATATCCTTGCCGTTTTTTTTTTTTTTTTTTTTTTAATATGTATTTTAGTCCAATATAGCCTGATAGTATTATCACTTACTTTACTTAAAACATACCTACTTTTATACAATTGATATTTTACACTTTTATAAACTGTCTTCTTACATTCTCTTATGCAATTAATATTCTTTACACTAGTATAAAGTATTTTCTACCTATCAATATTAATACTGTATTTTCTAAAATAATTTTTATTTTCAATTTTATTTTATTTTATATAATTCGTTTCTAGATTTTTATAATTTTGCAATTTCTATTTCTTCTTTTTTATTACCTATAATTTTAGTGCGTAATTCTTATCACTTTCTAATTTACCCATATCATTTCACATTCCTATTGTATATTCAGCTTTTATTTTTTATCTGTAATACCTTAATTTTTTAACTGTCAACAATTTCTGTTTTATTATTATTTTCTACATTTTAACCTTCATAATTACCTTACTGTACATCTTTATCAATTTTTTTTGGCTGTATTCACTTTCTTTTAGTTTATCTATATTTAAAATGTTTTAATATTCGTACCGTTTTCTTAAATTGTCTGTATTTTGCATATAGCCCTGAAGAAGACCTACAGCTTAGGTCGAAACGTTGGCTATCAATAAATATCTTCTGAAATTACTTGAGAATTTCATTCAGTGACCTCTACCCGGACCAATTTCTTCAACATATATTTTTTTTAAATTTACCATATTTATGTATGAAACCAGCTCTGCTTAGGTATGTTATTCTTTTTTTAAATTTAAGATTTGTTTTCTAAGCTTAATTTAGTTCTAACCAATTTCCCGAGTATTATCAGACTCCTCGATAATGAAGCTTTAAGCCTTATTGAAAACAACCTCAGAGTTAATACCATCCTCCATTCTTCCTCAGGAGTGGATTTTAAATTTGTAAATTAGTTTGACCGAATATTGAAGATTGGCGAAAGGAGAGTGAATTTCCATGAAGGGATAATGCGAGGGCTAGGGAAGTTTCCCTTAGGCCCTTTCTGCTTTTAAGATACTTGAATCAGGCTCAGGGCCTTGTTGTCAATTGACAAGTTCGCCTTCGCCGGTGTAGTTGTTAGTTGGCAGCACTGGGAACCTAAACAATATCCAAGTTGGTAAACCTGCTTTCATCTCCCTCCCAGCCGAGAACTGTTTATTAACGATGCTTTCGCCTAGTTAGTTTATGTGCGTATAAGCCACATTGATTAATGATTTTATCTGCGACCGGTCGAGAACCCTGAAAAACTAAAATTTATATATAATTTTTTATTAATTGTTAATTTTTAAATATTTTTACTATCCATTTTAATTCTCTTGTGGGTGTTACTGGAGTACATATTTTTGAATCATTCATTCAAGTGAGTAAAAAACCTTTTTCCAGTCAAAAATAAATAAATGTTAATAATGACCATGGAGTACATTACAAACTCCAAGTATTAAAAGAAAATTTTAATTAATTGACAATCTATTAAAAGGTTAATAATGTACAAATTTATGAGTAAAAATATTTAAATTAAATAAAAATAGACTTATGAGAAAATAAAATTGAAAATGACTGAATAAGTCGAAACGTATTTTTAAATAAAGAAAAAAATGTTTGACTATAAAAAGGTTTTTTACTCATTTAAATGAATTATTCATATTTTTATTTTTTAAAGAAAAGATTTGCCCCGGCCGGGATTCGAACCCGGATCTTCTGTCCTCACAGTTGTCAAAGGACAAATCCTTTCTCTTCACCGATCCCATATCCCCGAGTTCTCGCAATTTTGCGATGTATACACGAGGAAGAATGTTCATTGAACATTACTTTAATTTTAGGATCTTGTTGACCTAGGACATACTATTATTTATAATAGTTTGTTAATTATTAAATATTTTTATTATTATTATATTTTTAAGAGAAAAGATTTATCCTGGACGGGTGTCGAACCAGGGTCGTCCGTCTCTACGTGACGGCACTCTACCATTTGAGCTACCAGGGGTCGCCTCACAGTTTCTCTTCAAAATAAAAATATTTAAAAATTAAAACAATTAATAAAAATTATAAATAATATAATCCTAATTAAAGTAACAAGTAACAAGATCCTAATTAAAGTAATGTTCAATGAACATTCTTCCTGCGATGTATATGTACATCGCGAAATTGCGAGAACACGGGGATATGGGATCAGTGAAGAGAACGGATTTGTCTTGACTGTGAGGTGACCCCTGGTAGCTCAATTGGTAAGAGCGCTGCGCTGCCACGGACAAGCGGACGACCAGTGTTCGATTCTCGGCCGGTGCAAATCTTTTCTCTTCAAAATAAAAATATTTTAAATTTATATATAATTTAAATTAAGTACGCTGAATCGGGGGGATCTGGGGATTGACCAAGATCATGTCAACCATCTCCATGCACATTTGTTTTTATAGAAATAGTATAGTGTCTACCATGTACTGAATCGAAGACTTCGTTGATTAACTTGCTTGGTAGTTAATATTTTTTTTTTCATTGAGTTGTACAACTGTAAAATATGCATCTAGTACAATTGATATAAGAATAAATAATACATGATAGGACATGTAGAGACTCTACCCACTGGCAGCACTCTAATAAAATTTCTATAATAAAAGGTCCCGAGGCCATCTTCTCTTCAGACGCCTAGGAGGATTATCCGGTAGTTAATAATGGAAGTACATGAAAAAATATTGGGGAAACCATGAAGTGTGAGAAAATTCCCTTGAAGAAGATAAAGCACATCCATAGTTAACTGCTAAGAACCAATTTAAAACTTACATAAACATTAACACGACCTCGAGGAACATAAAACTGGCTCCCAGGTTCCACCTTATTTAATCACACCACTCAAGACGTCGCTATTGAGGAGTTAATTGTTTAAGGAGACATAAAAAAAAAGAAAAAGAATAAACTAGTTGGCAATTAACTGGTCGAGAAGTTTGCCGAAGAAAAACTCGTTCATTTGGTCATTTTCAGTTCCTCCGTCTACACGGCAGTCCCTCCCTACCTCTCCACCTAAAGGGCTGGTAAAAAAAACAAAACGAGGTTAGCCCGGCATTGTCCGTGGAGAAGTTATGGGCGGCAAGTGTGGGGCTTAGAGTAGCACTTGTTATTGGTTCCTCTGGATAATTAGTAGTGACTAAGGTGCCTAGTAGTTACTACTCTTCTCTTTACCTATCTAGTTAGTCCTCCCCCACTTCTTCTTTTTCGTTTTAGTATGGTATAAGGGAGGGAGGGGTCACGTTCTGCTGCGGAGTGCTCATACAACTGGCATCTCAAATCTTCTTAAAGATTATCATTGCTTATTTAATCTGTACCATAATAAAACAAATAAATAACTAAATAATAAGTATCTCCGTCGTAAACACTGAATAAATTTCTCGAGTAATTTGAGAAAATCTTTATTTATCTTTATCTTTCTCAAATTACACGAGAAATTCATTCAGTGACCTCTACCCGGACCAATTTCTTCAACATATATTATCAAGGTCAACAATTATCATTCAGTATAATAATATCCCACTGATTCCTGTAGAACAGATCCGGTACTTAGGACTACACCTTGACAAATGCTTAACTTGGAATCCTCATACTAGACTGAAACGACAAGAAACAGCTCGACGTTTCAGGTTACTTCAACACTTACTAGACAAACGCTCTAAGCTCCCGATTAACTACAAAAGACCCATGTACATGACAATCATTAGACCCATTTGGACTTAACGGAATAGAGCTTTGGAGCTCCACTAAACCATCTAGTTCCTCTCGTATTCAATCCTTACAATCCAAAATCCTTCCTAAAATCCTCAGTGCTCCTTACTTATTTACGAACAAAGTAATCCATAATGACCTCAATGTCCCGTTTATTGGTGGTTTGGCCCGAATCCGATATTAATCTTTTTATGACAAACTTCATTTCCACTCAACCCTACTAGTTTCAAACCTCGCTACCTCTCCAATACCTGATAATCCTCCGTCTGAAAAGAATATGGCCTCGTGACCTTCTAAGCTGAACTTTTTATTTGAGTACTACCACCGGGTAGTTTCTCTACTTGCCTTTGTACCTGGACATGATTTATCTTTCACTATATTTACTTGATGTATTCTGTATACAGTTGTAAATTTCAATAAATATATTAAAAAGCTCTTAGCACGCTGGTCCAATACTGAAGATTTATTTTTCTCTATCGGAAATTTGTATAGTTCTGGAATGAGCCTTGAAAAGGTGAAAAAAAAGATAAACACAGTTCGTACGTTTCAGGTAAACGTATGAACTGTGTTGATCTTTTTTTTCTTAGTCGATTGCAAATCATTATTAAAAATAATTAACAAAACGATTCTGACCTTAATTCTTTCAATTTTTTTTTGTTTTAACATTCGCTAATTTCAAGAAAGTATTTCAAATATTTTTTAAGTTGAAAAAAGTATTAATTTAAGTGCACGATTATTAAATTTTCTCTGTCGAGTTTACGTATCCAATTGAATTTAATATACTTAATTGGAGTTTTGTCGCATAGAATGGAGGACCATAGAAATGTTGTAATAAAAGAGATAAATTTAGGCAGAAAATTAATTACAAAGTAATAAACTGAAAGAAAAAAGGGTAAGAAAAAGATCAGCTCACCTGAATATCTGTATCTTCTATAATCTAAATTGTAGATGGTAAAAATTTGAATTTGTACATTTTGTGGTAGCCGACTAAAGGTAGAAATAATGTAAAAAATTAGTAAAAGCAGCATAAGGTGGAGTAATTCAAAGAAAAAAAGGTTAGATGATACCTGAGTGGTTTCTCTACCAGGTTCACGTGTGTGATGAAAAGTAGCACGTTTTTAATAATAATATAGGAGAAAAGGTAATGGTGTAAAAGGAACAAAAAGGAATAAAAAATACCTGTACAAATCTTCATACACATAAAATAGATAAATGTAGGTATGTGGCTACCACTTGAAACATCGTTGTAACTGAAGCTCTTATCATCACCACCGCTCAAATTAGACTACGTCTTTTAAAAAGGTCCAACTGCCTAAAGTGCGGGAGAACAAGTAACTAAGGGCGCTAGTAGTTCTAATTAAAAGAGGTGGGGGTTTAAAACTAGGAAAAATTGCATCTAAGTTAAATTGACTGTAAGTATAAAAATTAAATTAAAAGAAAACCTGCCGAAATACGGCACACATACGTTGTAGTTATTCTTATTTTAACTGTAATTATTATGTAGAATCCATAACAGGTATATTCGTACTACATTGTAGGTAACGTTCACCCCAGTTATATTTACCTTTCTTAAACATGACAAACATTATTTCACAGACATAGACGATTACCTTGAAGTAAGTTTCTTGCCTTCTTACTTCTTAAGAATGCAATAATGGAAGTCCTTATCTTGTTCAGTGACTTCTGTTGTAATACCTTTTATACAATTTGCCGAGTAATTTCCTTTGATAATTGTTTTTGTTTAACTTTCGTCAGATGGTTTTGAAGTTCGTTAAAGCAATTATGCCGTCCGGTCTAAGAATATTTTTATAAAACGCAGAAACTGTTAATAATGAAGTGGTTGTTGTAGGCACAAAATATCTGGGAATTTACTGAAATAATACTTTCTTAAAATCCCCAGTTTTTGAATTTATTTTCTAGAACGAACTTTTTTAATCGAGCATGAAAAAATAAAAATTATAAAACTCCTACAAGAGTTGTTTTTAGTTTTAGACCAACACTAGAGTAAAAAAAAGAGTGTCTATTCACTATTTGCTCCTTATGTCAGACTGGGGAGACACTTTTAAAATTTGACAGTTATATCACAGATCCCTTTGAGGATCTTATTGTTATTTCAGAATCCATGACATCTCAATTAGCTGTTTCGTTTCAAAATAGCAGGATATTAAAGGCTAAATTTTGTTTAACCATGCTTAATTAGGGTAAGGAAGGATCTGAAACAATTATCGTAGTGGATGCCCAATGGTCATTATTGTACAAAAAGACAGATTAGATAATAATTTCGTTTTTTATGGAATATATGTGTCCAAATCCTTTTAAGTTACACGAATTATGCATTAGTCGTACTTAGGCTCCACAATTAACGTCCATGGGACCTTACCTGATTTAGGAGCTTACCTGAGACATCAGTTTAGGGGTTTGGAATATTGGCTAAATTGGTGAAATTGTTTTTTCGAAAAATGTTTACCTATGCAGATTGCTGGGGGAAATATTAGCTGTCATGCCTGTGGTCGGTGGTGTAACCAAACCGTCACTGATGTTGAAATTATTACAGCTGATTAAATCATAAAGCCACATCATGAGGCCGATGAAAACTTTCGATTTTAATTAATGACTCTCGCGTAAGCGATCTCTCATGTTAATTGTTTATTGAATCATCCTTACACCAACAGTGAGAGAGTTACGTGGTTTTCTGTGTTTGGTGATTAATCCTTATTGATTTCTGTGGTTAATCATTTAATAAGTATCTGATTTATTGTAGAAAATCTCTATTCATACATTGTATATGTTTATTAAACTAAACAAGCTTAATAAAGATAAGTGATTCGGGATTTGAATTGTGGAGAAACCTGATAGTACATCGTAAATCCAAGATGAAAAAGGATGATCCAGACGGAGCTTGAAGATCACAACAAGAAACATCTTTTTTTATTTCTTTATCGTTATGTCCCTTTCCTTCTTGATTTATCGAATTGTTTTGAAGAGATATACTGTTTCTATTTATCGATTTTAAGTCGCCTCTTCTTTTGTTAGTTGCTAGGTTATTTATTCACTAGTAGTTGTTAGACTTGTCTTGAGGATATTGGTCAAAAAATTTATTTTTAGCAATTTTTAAAAATTAGGAAAGCCAATTTTTCCACCCTACTTGGTATAAAGTTTGTTTTTCTCAGTTTATTATTATCTTGCGAAATGATTTGTTTGATCAAGTTCACAAAGATAGTTTTCAATATGAACACGTCAATAAAAAAAACTAGGTAAATCACTTTTTCTTGAATGTTTAGAACAAAATTAATAAGGATTCAGATTATTAAGCCCATAGTATGGTATTAAGTACCAGTATTGACTGGTCAAATTAAGAAGATTTTTGAAGTTCTGGAAACCCAATTCGGCGAAGTCAACTTACCTCGATCATCTCCAGGCATCCTTCGGATGAACAAGTTATACTCATTTAATAGCATTCTTATTCTGCCATTTTGAGCCGTTTGAACACATTTTTATACTGTTTTCTTCTGTTCGACATCACAAAATCTGTCAGCAACCACTGTTGATCAATTTTGGAAAAAATCAAGTATCCTTGTTTTTCCCCTGTAGTCGTCACATATTTAATTTCCCAACAATTATAAGGCTTAGTATCAGCTCGAATATTTTATATTACTTGTATTAACTTAGAACCTGCCAATATTTTAGTATTTTGGTACGTATGCTTCTGTTGACCTCATAACCTAATATTGTTGGCTACTGGTATCTTTAGGACTTGGTGACCTAAATATTCGTATAATTCTTCGATCAATAGACATGTCTAATAATTTAAATCCTCCTATTAACGCTTCGCAAGCGAAGTAAGTTCATCAGGAACAGGTTCGTAACAAAGGAGAGTTACATAAGCTAGTCTATATCGAGAGCTTTCAATGTCGTCCTTGCCAGTCCGTGTTTTCGCAATTTATTCCTCTATTGATTACGGGATAATTTTTCATTGAATATACTAACGATAGGTGACATTGGCCTATTAGCGTGTAATTATTAAAAATCTGGGTCACTTGTATTATGTCTCATCTGTGTATACTTAATTAATTTTCTATATTTCGAAATTTAGGTTTAACGGAAATTGAATAATAATTGTCACCTATTGTTATGCCATTATGTTAAGTTTGAAACTATGTTCATATTAGCATTTATCCTTTTATATTAATTATCTTATCTAATTTATATATAAATATAGACAAATTTATTTGACAATTTATATTTTGCATAGTTAGTTGTCTTCAATATTATTATTACTTTTTTATTAAATTGATCATGTATATGATTTGGATAATCGACTTCATTTGTTTTGATTTTGATTTTATTTGATTTCGTTAAAAATTAAAAAAAAAAAAGATTCGGATGGAGTCTCAAGTTTATTTTTTACTAGGTACCCTAGAATATTAAAGACTATGCTTTAAAAATTCTGCAACAGGTTTTAACCCTATTTAACTACTACAAATTATAGGATTTGATTGGTTATAGACAACTTTTTTATAATTTAAACCCTCGACTTGAGGTTCATAGTTTTTGTGCAGCCTAAGCTTCATAAGACATGAATCCGACTTAAGTCATTTATTTATTTATAAGTCAAGTATTTATTTTACCTTGCTTATATTTGTCCATATATGCTGTTTTCAATGGCAACTCAGAAGTGAAGACTGTTAGCTATCAAATCTATTTAAAAAATCAAGTATAAAAATTCCCAATCCCTTCAATTACACCTATCAAGCCTCGAAGAATGGTGTCGGAATTGGAGAATTAAAATCAATCCCAGCAAGTCCCATCAAATTACCTTTACCCTTCGTCGAAAACCCATGACTTCCTGTCCTACTGTATTCTTTAATAGTACTCCACTTATCCCTGTTGAACAGATTCGCTACCTGGGACTCTACTTAGACAAGCGTCTTACTTGGAACCCTCACACAAGATTGAAAAGACAAGAAACAGCTAGACGTTTCCGACTACTTCAACACATACTGGATAAGCGTTCAAAGCTTCAGATCAATTACAAAAGACTTATTTATGTGACTGTTATAAGGCCTATATGGACTTATGGAATTGAACTATGGGGCTCCACCAAACCATCGAATTCCTCTCGTATCCAATCCTTGCAATCCAAAATCCTTCGCAAAATCCTAAACGCTCCTTATTTTGTCACAAATAAAACCATCCATAATGACCTTAACGTTCCATATGTTACCGATTCAGCCCATTCCAGATACCTATCATTCCACAATAAACTTCAAACCCATCCAAACCCACTAGTTTCCATCCTTGCATCCAATTCCATCCCGGACAATCCTCCTAGGCGCCTGAAGAGAAGATGGCCTCGGGACCTTCTATTATAGAACTTTATTAGAGTGCTGCCAGTGGGTAGTATCTCTACATGTCCTATCATGTATTATTTTCTCTCATAGCAATTGTACTAGATGTATGTATTACAGTTGTACAACTCAATCAAATAATAAAAAAAAAAAAAAAGTATAAAAATTTTCTACTAGAAATTTTCTCCTCTTTAAATATAAACCAGATTATAGAAAAAAGAGAGGAAGGCGTGGAAGGAGGATATGAGAGAAGGAATGGCACCAAGAGGGCTGCGAGAGGAAGAAGAAGAATGGGCCGATAGGAACAAGTGGCGAGAAAAGATTTTGGGTATCGGGATACATTAAATGTAAAATAACCCGAATAAATAAAAAAAAGAAATTTTCTCATATATATCATATGAAGCGTTAAAGATCAAAAGAGGATAACTCCAAAAAAATTTCACATTTTTTGCTAGTTTAGTCTGCCGCTTTATTTCTAATGGTTTTAGCCTGGTTCTGAACCTGAAGTTTCGGGAGCATTTGAACTCAATTCTTGAATAAACTAGTGAAAATGTTTTAAAAAATCAATTTCTGAAATTTCGAGTTATAAGCTTTTGATTATCCCGAACACCTCATTTTCAATCATTTTTTGTTTGCATCACATTTTAATTTTTTTTTTAAAATCACATAGTTCAATAATTTATTCTTAACAAATTAACTACGTATTTAAATTATATATTAGCTTAGAAAGATAGTATATTAAAATAGGATAGAAAAATTGTAATTTCGTGAATTATAAAGAAATGTTGTTACTGTCAGTAGAGCATGGAGAAGTTTTGTTGGTAGGCGGAGGGCGACGGAAAATTTTCCAGTAAATTTTCTTCATTGATTCGATCGGGTATTGGTTCTGTTTTATTTGAGTCCAAGAAAAAAACCCTTCTGTACTCTCTGCTGACCAAATCACCTACCGTTTAACAACCTTTTGGCCCAGTCCTTTCAATCAAAGGATTCCTTCACTTTTTATTTTATTTGTAAGATATGATATTTGTTTTTATTTTTATTTTTACAATGCATTTCTAATATGTGTGTTTGTTATTTCAGGTGAGTGTTGCTCGTTTGTCGCAGTGACTTTTTGGTATGTACATTTCTCATATCAGACCTTCAATATTACATGCAAGGGCGGATCCAGGATGTTTATCTGAGGGAGGGAGGCACAACGGGCAGACAGGCAAGAAAATCAACAATAACTTGTGGTATTTATAGAAAGGTTTATAGAAATATCTAAACAATAGTTTCACTCATCTTATTTCTGCTATTTTATTCATTTTAACAACTATCATCACATGATTTGCATATAAGTATGTTCAGTAATGGATTCTCCACAGTACACAAAAAACCGTCTGGGAGGGGCACGTGCCCCCTTGCCCCCCTCCCTGGATCCGCCTATGATTACAGATTCATTTAAGTCATTGAAGTTGTTGCTTTATATCGTCGTAAATAAACAAAGAAATTTGTTTATAATTTCTCAGTAAATTGACATATTGAGGTTTGAATGAATGAATAAAGCTTTTATTATAAAGAGAATTACAAAACAAGATGGTTTACAATAAACTACTAATATTTACAAAAACATATACATACATAATAACTCTTTATGGGCCTTCCCTTATGGGAGTATGGTCTAACTTCCCGGAGTGACCAGCTCTGTTGGGAAGTGATATTGAGGTTTATTAGGATGCAAAATTTATTTGTGAAAAAAAAAATGTTGCATCAGAATTATAAATTATTTTTGGATAATATTTGTAAATCTATGTTTGAAATATTTCGGATTAGATTCATTTTTGTCACGGTAGCTATAGTGTTTTGAAGTTAGTTGTTCATTGCAGCATGAATAAACAGATAATGGACATACTGCCTCGCTTATTATAGTGGTATTTTATTCATTTGATTGGTAGCAAAATTATCCTTCACAAACTAGGAAACAATTACTGTAATTAGTAAATAACAAATAATTATTATCGTCTTTACAAACCAAATCAATTATACATAAAGTAATGTTTCGAGTGCTGTACGCTTCAAAGTAATGAACTTGTGAATGAACAACAAGGATTGTCCATTTAAATGGAGTTAAAAATACCTAAAACTGCGTGCTCCGATACCATTTCAAAAATAACATTCATGCCTCTTCATTTATATCTGGAGTTTCTCTATACATATCAATCTCCAACCTTTTATACAGCTGATTGTAAATAATTTTAACTTCACAATGAAATAATCTTTCATTACAAATTCCGTAGTATGACTTTAAAAAAACAAACTATTATCCAAAATACAATTAGGAATACATATATGTATATGTAATTTAATAATAAAATTATTATGTCCTCTCTATTATTAACAGTAATGTTTTTTTGTATTGGGAAATGCTATGAACTGAATTTACAAAAATACCTTTAATTTTTTAATACCTGAATTTTTTATCACTTATTTTTTATGAGTATCCATAATATCAAAAATAAATTGAAATCCATCCTCGTTTATAAAAGTAGAACAAAAGAATAACTTCTACATTTATGCCAATATATTAATTACTCATTTAATTTAATTGTGACTTGCTAGTGCATATATTAAAAAAATCATTATAATAACTTAACTGCAATGCCTACTCATAAAAGGTGATTTTATATCGAAATATTTCCAGTAGTTTTGTTAGCAAAATATATTTTCTATTTGCTTATTCATTTAACCTCACTTTATGCTATTACGCATAAAGCTGATCGGACGATGCTACAGCAGGAGTCCTAAATGTTACCTATCCTGCTATAAGGATCTTTAACTAGTACCTCTCACTGCACAGGCTCAGGATCCATAATTTACTACATAAGCAAGTAATTTTTACTCACCTTTAAGAAATCCTACGGGCAACTGCTAATCGCGATCTTGGGCATGGTAGGTCATGTTATTGCACGGAAAGATAAGTGACCAACAATAAATAATTTACGGTTATTAATTTTTTTTTACAAAGTGGGGTTTCAAATATCAATCAATGAAACAAATATTGCAGTGTTTTTTTTTAAGTTAAAAACTTGTATTAGTTTACCTTACTGTGTACTAACAGCACGTTCTTAATGCATTGGTCGTGTGGTTTTAAAGGGTTCGTCAGTTGAATTTAATTCGTTCAATATAAATAATAATTATGCACTAATTGATTTATATACTTGCCTTAATAATTACTGCGTTGAGTGTTAAATAAGACCACACCTAACCGGAAGGCTGGTGAAGAGGACGGAAGTGTCATGGCGTTTGGAAATTAGCATATCACACTATGCATAATGCAGCAGGTTCGAATCTGCTGGTAGGCGTCCAGACATCGGTAGGTACTTAATGCACCTGCACCTGCTGGTCGAAGGGCACCTCCTTTTGGAGGAAGTACCATTCCGGTCGGCAAGGACAGTTTGAGATAAGTCTGGCGAATTAGGTAGGTGTGGGAAGATTCCGTAAGCCAGTTCGTTTGGTTTCTTCACTGTCTGTATTCCGGTTAGCAATGGAGGTTGTTTTTTGGTAAGCTTGTGTTGGATTTTGTAAAATATCCGAGCAGTATCATATGGATGTGGTGGTTTCAACTTAACCATTTTTCTCTAAGACTAACTGTCTCTTACTGAAATGCGTTTGAGCCAACCTTTTGTTAGCTCAGAGGATCTGCTCTTAAATATTTTGCTGATTTGATTCTCAACTCGAGTATGGTAATTTATTTTATAAAACGTTATGAGATTTAATTTCTTTTTTGTAAAATTTATTGATAAGAAGTTCTTTAATTTTTGCTTTAAAGTTTTTACATACTATATGTTACTTGATTCAAATTTTCGTTATTTTACAAATTCTTAATTCACTTTTCCTTTTTTTTTTTATGTTTGTTGGTAAATATTTATTATTTCCATTTAGCCTTTCTTTAAATAAAATCAAAGAATGAAAGTAATTCGTTTTTTGTGCATGTAATATAAAGCGTATTATCCTTTTTCTATTTGGCTTTCCATTTTGAACTCCATTTCCCTTTTTCGAAAATGGAATGAATGGATGCACGTCCATTATTTGGTTGTTCACTGTATCATCAATCTTCTGTAACATAAATACTCCGGCAGGTACATCCCAACCTTCAACACCGGTACCACTGCCATTATCTCCGCTAATCGCTTGCCTTTGATTGGCTCATCATATAGTTCATGCTATCAGGCGTACCACCCTAGGCCTCAAAATGAAATATCCCTCTCCTATTGTATGTGGCGACCCTGACATACTTAAGAATTCTGATGACTCAAAACGTGTCGATATTTCCACAAGTTATCTCTCAACCTCATCCATTATTATTCCACTGTTGTTTTGCGATCAAACGTAAGCGATGCTTGCATGAGGTTTGTCATTGATTTGGCAAGATGTGTCATTCGATAGAAATGTATGGTATATTTCTCAAATTCCATGAGTTGATTCATCTTTTAGTAATAGGAGATGTACTTCGTTATGTACCTAACTTAAGAAATACTATTTATTTCAAAATGATAATTTTTCATTGATAATAAGAATTCCTGTGATAAAGTATCGTTTACACGATGAGCTTTCTGTCGTAGTGGAATTGTCACGACAATGAAATAATGTGGAGCATCGGACTCCAATCGCAATAACGGGTAACCTTGTGACACTGTAAACATTTGTTTATAGATTTTTTTAATATAAAGGAGCAAAAACTTAATTTTTTTTTTAAGAACAAGAGAACTAACATAATTTATAGTCAGTGTGTCAACTCCTGATCTCACCAGTCCTGAAGAAGACCTGCAATATGGGTCGAAACGTAGGCTTCCAATAAACATTTCTCCCTACTTAAGGGAATTTTTTTACCTCCAATCGAACCATTTTCTTTCTCATAGTTTATAGAATATAATTTCAACCCAAGTCTCTAAAATATCTCTTAGGATTTACCTCGTTGACGTTAATTTAATTTAGGCATCGTCAAGAATAAAAAATATCTTTTATATTACTACACAATACGTCTCTTATCAACAGTCTAAAACGAAATGTTAACCACGAACAGTACCTCACACTAGATGTATTGACTTTTGTCAAATCTGATATCGTCATCTTGAGATCATTCTGCAACTATCACGGCACTAGCACTCGTCTAAAGAATATTGAACTAAATAACTACAACATCGATCAATAAGTGTGATGTATCACCACAAACATAACCTGACCTGTCATTGAGGAAGGTCACACCCGGCACAGTCAGTGTTGCCAGTGATTAAACAATTAATTTACTAGCAATATTTTTTAGCAACACTGACATAACCATGTAGATAACCTGCCGAGAGTTGGTGAACAAAAAACGTGGTGTGTAAACAAGTGACTGGGCTTTGAAAGACTATTATTCAGCGTCTAATGAGAACTTTATTCAAGTATAATTATTTCCTTTGATTAAATCATTTTCCTTTTGTAACCTGTAGTGCGGTAATTATTTATTATTTCACATACAAGTGTTTTTTTTTAATATAGACTTTTATTTTTTTTCGAAAAAAAAAAAAGAAAATGATTTAATTAAAGGAAATAATTATAATTGAATATAGTTCTCATTAGACGCTGAATAATAGTCTTTCAAAGCCCAGTCACTTGTTTACACACCACGTTTTTTGTTCACCAACTCTCGGCAGGTTATGTACATGGTTATGTCAGTGTTGCTAACAAATATTGCTAATAAATTAATTGTTTAATCACTGGCAACACTGACTGTGCCGGGTGTGACCTTCCTCAGTGACAGGTCAGGTTATGTTTGTGGTGTTACAAGTGTTTAAGTTTTGTTTTTAAAAAATTTATTTATTGATATTTACAGCTGTATAACAATAAAACACCAAGTTAATAGGCTAAGTGATACATAATGACATGAGATAATGACAAGTAGAGAAACTACCCGCTGGTAGTACTCAAATCACAAGTTCAACTAAGAAGGTCACGTGGCCATCTTCTTTTCAAACGCTTTTATAACGATTATCGGGTATTGAAGAGGAAGCTAGGCTTGATACTAGAGTGTTTGATTGGTAATGAAGTTTGTTATGAAAAGATAGATAGCGGGTTCGAGCCATATCAGCAACAAATGGGACATGGACGACTTTATTCTTAACAAAAATAAGGAAGTGTTTAAGTTGAATTTTGCCCAGAAATAGTTTATTATAACTAGGGAAGCGGAGTTATAGAAGCATTAGTAACATAATATTACCTACGTAACATACTCATATGTTGTAGTACTCTTGTGTAGCGTAAGCGCCATTCACCAAATCTTACGGGAAATACATAAGTTATTATAGAGGAAAACGACTTTTAAAAAAGATAACGTTAACAAAAACGTTATCAATTCGCATATAATTACCAGAGACGTTTAACCTCTTATCTGTGCTTCACAAGAGAATCCACGCGATCACTTTAATTATTCGAGAATAATCGAGTCAAGTCCCTGGAATGCCTAGAACGAGAATTGTTTTTCAGCAAAGCCTGTTCGAGCCATTGTCAATTCTAGGAGAAAGGCAGGGACTCTCCGTCTTTTAAATTGAAATTCCCACTTCTTCTGGCTGAAACTAATGCTTGAAAAGTTCTAACCTTTTAAAAAAAAGTTATTCGAAAAGACATTATTTGTAGTTAACTAACAAATAATATTGTATTTTCTAAAAAAAACTATTTTTTCAAGTGTATATAAAATGCCCATTTTAATATTTCTGAAATTCCTGAATGCCTGAAAATATTTTATAGGAACAACACCTGTGTTCTCAGAACTGATGAAAAATGTCAGTGATGCCATGGGACCATATTCAATAGTTTGAAGCATATAATATTGCATTGTAAATTTTTTGTTAACACACGGAAACAATTTCTGCAAAAATATATTGTCCAGCATGAGGATGAATTATCACTTCAAAATGTACTCACTAAGGACAGCGTGGAAAAATTAAACAACATTTTTTTCTATCTTCAGTTTATATGTAAATATTCGGAATCCGGGCTTTATTGTGGTTTATGGTTTCGGGTACTTCTACAATATCTTGATTGTAACGTATAGAAAGAATAAGATAACTGTTACAATAAAGTATCAGCGGATTAGTACCTGAACACTTTAATTCCATTGTATCGTATTTATCTATTTCCTTAGGTATATGCCTTATTTGCGTTATTTGTTTGGAAGATTGTTATTCTTTTGTTATAATTGATACTGTTCTGTTCTGACTAAAAAATTTTGTTTATTTATTTATTAAACGAGTGTTGGTTATTTAATTATTGTAAAATATTTACATATTGTAGATATTATATAACTGTAAATAAAAATAACTGTAATTAATTGACGATATGCTAATTACTAATTACTAAAAATTAACACTAAGTGGGCCAGACTCAATGGCTACAATGTTATACATTAAAGCCAATAAAGAAATTATTATAAAAAAAAAATACATTTCTGAAATTCAAAGTGAAATTAGTAGGCTTCTGTAATTGACTAAGTTTATGTTTACAGATTGTAATGAGTTGTTAATCCTCTCTTTTTTAGTAATATTTCAGGGGTCGAAGATTCTTTCCCAAAGAATCGTTCCTAATCGATCTCATTCAAATCGTTCGGAGCAGGAGCAATATTTTATAAGGAAAATCGTTCCGATCTGGACTGCAACGATATCATTTTCTTATAAAACAACCGCTCCCGAACGGAACAGAATCCGCCAGGAGCGATATTTTTGGATCCCTTGAGGATTTGATCCTGCGGAGCAAAAAAATATCGATCCCACAAGTTTCTTTCTACACCTTGATATTGGCCTCCTCATTTACCTATCTACACACGAAAAGACCAAACCGGGATGAAAAAATTGTGCCTAGAGAGGCATGGTACTTTCTCATCCTTAAAAAAAAAAAAAATAATTCTGAGACCTGAAATGTTTTTTTTTTTACTACCTTAAACTTAACCGATTTTTATCGGGTCTTCTTTAGTTTAAGGTTAGTTGTTGTAAATTTTAGTAAGGGTAGATCTAGTTCTCAACTAGATCATATACCGAACATTTAGGGAAAACCCTGATTGAAATCCGATTTGTAGTTTCCGAGCATTGGTTGGAACAAACTTTTCCGGACGGACGGACCGAAACCACTGAGATTTTATCTTTTTTTGATTCTACACCCTATGAAACGTCAAGAAACATTAAAATATCCAAGTCGAATTTTTTGGCGATTTCAATACTTTCTTCACTGAAGGATGAGAAAGTATAAACGAAGGATCGATATCTATTGTTCCGGCCCAGATCGAATCCTCAAAAGATGGAAAAATTTCGCTCCGGTCGGGATTGAATCAAACTTGGAGCAGAATAAAGCATCTTTTGCGGATAGGATTCGAAATAGAGCATTTTCGGAAAGAACGATATTTTTTCTACCTTAAATAATGGTTTCATTCAGAGCAGCAAAAATATAAATATATCGGTTTCATCCCCTGTAATATTTACTATCACTACAATTATACGAACATTGTTTAGTATGCCATCAATTATGATCATGGAAACATGGCGATTTTCGTATAATGGTATGAGTTTAAACTTGGACACTCATCAGCCAAAGCTGCTAGAAATATTACCACCACGTTCCGGTAAGAGTTGTAATTTGTAGCGAACCGAACGGATGAACGGATTCGCCGTTGGTTTGAGAAATTTTCAGCTAGTGATTAATTCATGAATAAAGAATTAATTTCTCCTTCCAGCCTATCTGAAACCATCACATCCACATCGGACTCCACTAATACTGACAAAATGTAACAAAAATTTACAAAAAAAAAACAAGTTACATCGTATAATCGCCAGTGACTTATTCTCTTACACACAACTCGAGACCTCATTTTTCACGAAAGAGAGTGAATATACTAAACGAGCTGGGTTACTAAGTCCTCCAACAGCCACTTATTCACCAGGCTTATCTCCAACAGATTTCCATCTCTTCATAAATTTGGACACTTCCAGAAACGCAATAATTTGGAAAATGATTCTCAATTCAAAAATACGTTTTCAGAATTTAGTTTATCACCATATTCCGGAATCCTTCTGAATCCTGACAGTATTCCTCTCTATTCACTTCCAACTTTATTTGTTCTGGATATAGGCGTAACGAGGGAGGGGGGGGTTATTAGGGATGTAACCTCCTCCCATTGCTTAGAAGATATTTTAAAAATTTGAAGGATTTTACTTTTTCAAAGTTATTATTGTGGGATTACAGAAGTAAGGGTTAATAATGTCAAAAGCACAACAAAGAAAGTGCAAACACAGTTATTTTAATGAATAAAAGGTACACACAAATGACAAACCAAAACCAAAACTTAATACTGTTTATTTACAATTAATTATATTATTATAGCGTCATTAGTGGCAACAATAAGATCGCAAAATGTGAGAAGAATAGTTTAGACAATTCTTAGAATTTAGAAGTAAAGTCTGGATGGGTCTAGAAAGTTCCCTATGCAATTAGCTCTAGTAAGTTATTTTAACCAATAAATAAGGTTATTTGTATTTAAAAGCTATTTCTTGATTGCCTTTCCAAAAATAACATTAATAAAAAATTATAATCTATTTATTTAATTTGAAGCTACATGATTATATCTATATTACGAGACTTTTTTTTGAAGGGAGTAATATATTGGAGTGGTTGACTGGTGGGGGTTAACCACCCCCATGAGTCAACTCTAGTTACGTTAATGGTTCTGGATACCTCTTTACGTTCTTTAGTTTCATGACTCCCTCAAATATTAGTTTCTTTAACCTATCCTGTTTCGATTTTTATCGACGTTCTAAGCTCTCAATTTGTCCATATAGCTCACTGTTTTTTCTTAATCGGTATTCCTAACCTTATACTTTTCGATGCATTGATAACATTCTTAATATCTTACTCTCTATGGCCAGCAGTTGATTCATCCCATAGTATTTATTTGATGTATATATATATATATATATATATATATATATATATATATATATATATATATATATATATATATATATATATATATATATATAGTCCCTGGCCGTATTAATGTGGCCACTGGACAGATTCGTTCTTGTTACATGTTTGCATTATCTTTTTGTATTACGCATACAAATCTACAATGTAAATCGAGTTTAAATAATAGTTTTATGGGTAAGTTAGTTATCTGATAATAATATGAAATTGAAAAAAATAGTTTCGAAAATAAATCTTTATTTTTTTTTTAATAATTTGTGGTGTCACCCTATTTACACCCTATTTTACATATTGATGGGAAAAAAACTATCAAAATAGTTAAAATATATGATACAAATAATAAATCAATAATAAACTTACCGAATCCGACTTGTATTTAATAAAAAAGAAACAATAAATCCACAAAAATTTCAAACACAAATTACGAACGTCATCACTCGTAAAACAAAATGGCTGTACTAAAACCAATGCTGCCATTACAAAAAAAAAAAAAAACTTTAAAAAACTTATAACAGTGTTGCCATTACTTAAAACAGCAATTTATTAAGACACGCGAAAGTATAAAAAAAAATTAGGAAAAAACAAAAATAAAATAATCTTTCTTGGTGGGCACATTAATATGGCCTGGGACTGTATATATATATTTATTTATGCATGCGTAAGTTGATACAATTTATATCGTTTCCATTCGAAATAAAACCAGAATCATTGCAGCCTTCCTCTCTAGGCATTTCCTATAAATGAGAACTTCTTCTGTAAAAAGGCAGTAAAAAGTGTACAGGCGCTGAATATTATTGACGATGCTATAAAAACTCCAACTCCTTTTCGATATCCCGAAGTGCCCCGGGCCGAGGGAGTACTTTACATTGCTCTGGTGAGGGTTAGGGGAGGGATAGGGGTGGTGGTGTGGAGGGGGTAAAGGCACACTCTCTCTTCTAATTCATCCCCTAATTGAGGCCATAGGACCCCGCACTCTTTCCCAAACTGCTCTCTCATTGGCTATTCATAGAATATTCTATCTTATTCATACTCTTTTGAACCACCTCGCGGATTATCTATACCTAGGTAGCCTAGTAGGTTTCCATTTATTTCATCCACATTTAAATATTAATCTTAATATTTATAATCGAAATGTCAATCACTCCTATTTATAATTAACTAGATTTTGGTCTGCCACATAAAGTTTCGTGACAGATCGTTTTAAATATGTAATTTAATTTTTTTTAACTATAAGTTACTCATACATCAAAAATTTCAGATGTCTAACTTCAAAACTGACGGATTCCATACAATCTGTGAATCCCTATTATATTAAGGGGGTTAAAGTTCCTGATTTGCCTTTAATTATGTACTATAAAGGATTCTCCACAGTACCTATAAAACAGTTCGGGGGAGGGGGGGAGAGTGCCCCCGTGTCCCCCCTAAACCCGCCCTTGTTGTAGCCTATATTTTATTCTAATGTATAATCCAATAGCTTTTGCCCGCGGCTTCGCTCGCATAGAATTTGGACTACCGCATAAAGTTTCTTGACAGTGCTTTTTAACAATAATTTAAAATAATAAATAATTTAATAATTTAAATAATTTAATTTTTTTCACTATAGGTTACTCGTACAAAATTTCAGGTGTCTAACTTCAAAACTGACGGATTCCATACAACCTTTGAACCCTTATTATAATAAGGGTGGAATTATCCAAACTTCTTTCTTAAATCATACAAAGGACCTATCTGCAAATTTCAAGATGCTAAATTCCTGATTTGCCTTTAATTATGTACTATAATGGATTCTCCACAGTACCTCTAAAACTGTCGGGGGTGTGGAAGGGCACGTGCCCCCGTGCGCCCCCCTAAATCCGCGCTTGCTATAGCCTATTAGCCATTCTGATGTATAACCTATATTACTGTAAAGTTTCATCCAAATCCGTTCAGTAGTTTTTGCGTGAAAGAGAGACAAACATACAAACTTTCACATTTATAATATTAGTGAGATATTACTGTAAAGTTTCATCCAGATCCGTTCAGTGGTTTTTGCGTGAAAGAGAGACAAACATACAAACTTTCGCATTTAATATAGAATATTAGTAGGATATATCAGCATCCCCGGTGAATAAATGGTTAAATCGAATTTTGCCCATAGAGAGTTAATCGTATTCAGGAAAGTGTAGTCGTGTCATTTTCGTAGTTTTTGGCTTGAAATGGAATTTTAATATAAGATAATGCCTGGTTTAGCAACTTATTTAATACACAAATAACACCTCTTCCTTAAGATTCCTCAACACCATTCCTCATCGGACTGCAGACACAGTATATCATTCACGGTTAGGGTTCAATTATTCATTTACAATCGAATCTGTAAATGTAACATATTGTTATGTGTAATATGTTGTTGTACACATCACGACTATAAATCTAGTGCTAAAGACATATGTTAATTAATAGGTATGTATTTGATATTATAATTAACATTTATCATAATGTCAATAACAGTTCTGTGTACTGTGAAATATCAATCACGGCTAGAGTTACAGTTGTTAATTATGAGTTGGTGATGCTAAAATTAACTGCATTGTTATGTTGACATCAGTGCTAGAGACACTAGATATTCATATTATTTTACGCGTTGCAGGCTTTTATCCTTGCCTTCCTATACTTCCAGTTCTTCATTCGTCACTAATGGCCCTCTTTCTTTCTCCATTCCTTAGGTCTTCGGGATGTAGGTGCTATCTTCTCAGACATCACTCTCCCCCCCCCCCACTCATATACCTTGGGTCCGAAAAATCTGTTGTCGGTGATAACCTGGGCTATCTCCAGATCAATTTTGTCTTGCATCATACAGAGTGTAGTAATCTTGAACTGTTTTACGTATCTAAGAATTCTGTTAGACTGGTCAGTGGGAGTGTGCTGCAAGGTTGAACAACTTCTCTGTAGTGTATCTTGAGTGAGGTCTGTAAGTAACCATTGTATTAGTGTTTTGGTCCAATGTTTTCCGATTGCTTTTCTTTCCGCTCTGAGGATCTTTTTCAGGTCACCCTTAGAATATAAAGTCAATATATCACTTCAGGTTTAAGCTCCATGTTATTATAGCGAATTATGATGAAGGTAAAAAAACTCTCTTCAGTTTTAGTAGCCCAGTGTTCTGCGCGACTATGAGTAACCATTTAATTAAAGATATTTGAGTAACTGTTATTCGATTAAAAACATATCTTTGGGAAATTCTTGTTAGGATGTATTTATTTATGTAGTGTTACGGCCACAGAGAGAAGAACGGAAACAAGGGATTAGCGCCTTAAGCCGTCTGCCGGAGACCGTCTCCACCCTTCCGTGTCCTAGAAAGCTCGGCCTTGCCTATTTAAATACCTCCCTCGCCTCCAGGGAATCAGTCTGAGAGTAGACCAGGCACGGTGATGATCTGTAATAAGTGAGTGTCAGTGTGATAAACTAGTTCAGTGTTGAACCGGCCAGTGTAATAAGTGTATCAGTGAACTGTGATAGTCTCGCGAGGGTAATAAACTGTTTCTGTTTGTCACTGTGTGTCAGTTTGTCATACTTGGAGAATCTTACGGTCGGTAAACTAGTGAACTGTAAGTGTTAATTAGTAGTTATAAATTGTAGTGTAATTCATACAAATTTGTCAATAGTTAAGTCATTTAGTAATAGTAATAACTTATATTATTGTAATAATTAAATAGAGTTAGGCCTAGATAATGAATATTTAGAATATTGTTAATGTATAGTTATATTAGTTTAATAATTTAATTGTATCCTTATTATCATATTGTTAATAAATATTAGTATCTTTAATTAAGGAATTGTTTAATTCATTTTAATACCCAGTAGCCCGTAACAATAGTATGTTTTTATTTATATTTGAGGCTTCCAATAATATTAACACTATTATTATTACATCATGATAAGTTTCTACACAAGATTAATGGGCTAGATACATTGGTGCAACAACTGGCATATTTTTTTTTTCTAATAATTTTAAATTTTTGTTTCTTACTTCACCAACTACTATTTCGTATCGAGCTTTTTTACCGGGAATGGATAGTTTGAAAAATTCTATTGAAAACAGAACCCGGCTCCATTTAATGCAATATGTTGCACGTGCAGAAAAAATAAAGAAAAAAGCTAACAAAGAGCTGAAACTGAAAAGGAGGCTGAAACACCTGCTGAAGGAGAACAAGAATAGAAGAAACAGAGGGAAAAGCTAAAGGTATAAATCCGTAGCTGTGTAAGCCAATTCGGGCGCCGATTTCTCCTTAATCTGCTCCACATCGTCCATCCACCACGCTCCCCTTCTTGCCTTTCCTACCTTTTGTTATTTACTAAGAAAAAGTAGCAGGATCTAGTTTGCTATCTGCTATTCCATCTTCAAATAAGGATTCGAATCACGCCGAAAAAGTATTCTAGGTTAGAGAGAAAGAATTGTCGAATAAAACTAAACACCAAACTCGATTAATAAGATTGCACTGGTAATCTCGAGTGTTATTAAAAATGGAGCCTTGAAAATAATTTTACGAATCATTAGTGTGCTACCTGATCGGGATAGCTCTGTTTGTAGAGTCCTGAAGGTTCCAGTCTCAAATCAGTGGTAGATGAATTATTTAATCTGTTAACAGCCACGGAACAGTACAGTCTCTACCATGTACTAAACCGAAGACCCTTCAGAGCTTGTACCGGTTTTTGTCAGTATGTTAATTGATATTCAGGTAACAAGTGTCCCAAAAGGTTGAGCTTTCCCGATCCTTTTTAAGTTTTAAGGTTAAAATTTAATATTAATAGTCTAGGGTGCTGGATTAAAATTATACTTTTTTTGGGGGGGGGGGGGAGTATAAATACAAAATCCTTTAGTCCAAACAGTCATTTAATTCCTTTTTTTCATTGCATATGAACGTTTCGACAAACGAGTGGTCATTTTCAGTACACGCTTCACATCACCATTTAGTCAGTACATCTCAATCTGCAAAAAAACATCTAAAAAATATTCGAAAAATCATAAAACTTAACATTATAAAAATTTTTATATGTAAAAAACATGAATTTTCTTAACGTTTTATATCAGCCACACCACTATACATGGCATCATCCAAATGTATTGCATAAATGTTACAATTTTTACATCATTGTTTTCCCTACAATAGTACATAGATACCTTTTTTTTCTGTAGACTAACATTAATAGGAAGCTGGGTGAGGTCCACCCATAATCAGCCACTGCAACTAATAAATAGAGCTGGGACTTTGTCCAGTCTGGATTATCAGGCTAATAATAATATCTTATTGTGTTTTACTTATTATATATTAATTTTTATTTTTAGGTAAAATACAAACATTATAGGTATTTTAGAAAATTCTTTTTATTAATATATATTGAGGACTATCTTTTTGTTCTATTTCATAATTATCCGATATCTATTAGTTTTTTGTTTTTATAAACTTACTAATTTGATAGGTAGATATAAAGAAAAAGAGTTGGGTGTGTTCATTTATGAGGTTGAAAACTTTTATTTAAATTTTATTAATATAAGCAAGTTGTCGAAACGTTTATATGTAATGAAAAAAAATGAATTAAATGACTGTTTGGACTAAAGGGTTTTGTATTTATACACCAAAAAAAAAAAAGGTTAATATTTATGAAACGAAATTTCTTAAATCTATTATCGCTGCTCCGGAAGTATAATGGAACAACTGCAAAAACTGAAATTTTACAGGACAAGCAAAAGAAAAATATGTAATTAAAATTTAGTCTTAATAGAATGGCCTATAGATAGGTTTTACCCTCTTCTATTAGGGTAGTTTATAAACATATATGGGTTATGCAGATTCACAAACATCTAATAAATGCATTTATGAGCCCGCAAAAGACAATAAAGTCAATTTCACAAAACTTTACAGTTACGTCAGTATACTTCCGGAGCAGCGATATGATGAAAATGTTATAGAATAAAATGAAAGTATGTAATAAGAATTTTTAAAAAATGTAAGAATAAGAATAAAGCACACACTGTTGTCTTTGCCTCTATGAATAAATCCAAAGGCAATAAAGAAGAAGGTCTATCTGGAGAAACACTTGACCTTTTACTTGAGGTTCTCGCTGGAGTTTATTGTGGCTTTGCGCTACTACTGTTTATGGTGAATCTCAGCTTTTGTTGTTTAACAATGATGCTTTCGACATTTTCAAGGAAAGGTATCAGTCCTTTTTGAGATTACAACAGGAGTATTACCTCATGAAGGTAAGGAGCATGATTCTTATTGTTTCGGTCGCTCAATTTTCGTATTTATTTCTGAGATGATACTAGACTGAAATGACTGAATCTTCTCGCCGTTTCAGGCTACTACATCACTTACAAGGCGAACGCTATAAAATCCCAATTAATTACAAAATCATCATATACATGACTATTTTAGAAATATTTGGATTTACGGAGTTGAACATCGGAGTTCCAACAAGCCATCGAATCTCCCAATTCCATTTCTTTCAATCCAAAATCCTTCGTAAAATGCTCAATGATCCTTACTTTCTTGCGAATAAAGCCATCGATAAAGTATTTCATGTCCCATTTGTTGCTTATTCGGTCCGATCTCGATATCAATCCTATCTTGAGAAACTTAATTCCCACTCAAACTCGCTAGCTCGAAACCTAGTGTGTGTTTCAAACTACAAACTTGTTGGAAAGTTTTCAATTTGCTTCAATTATTTTGTTTTTTATTTAAATAGCTGCTAGTATCTGTGATCAGTTCTAGCCTAAATTAATGAATCGACAAAGAGGCCCAAACTAACTTTGCCTTTAGCCGGTTATTTATTTTATAACTTGTTTTTTTCTGTCTCCTAGTACTCATTCGCAAGATCTTTCAACACGACGGTCACCTGTGGTCTAGTGGTTAGCGTAACAAACTACTAAACCCAAGATCGCGGGTTCGTAGCCCGGCAGGTGGCCCTAGGATTTTTTTAAGGGAGTAAAAAATCCTTAGTTACGCCGTCCTTCGGAAGGGACGTTAAACGGGGGTCCCGAGCCTGTATACCTGATGTCAGGTACTCGTTAAAAATCCCTATCCTAATTAAACCTGGATAGGCAAAATTTAGAGCTCCTACTGTAGCATCGTCCGATTAACCATTGCAGCATAAAGTGACGTTAAATGAACAAACCAATCTTTCAACACGTGTCTAGTATTACAATATATAATGAAATAAAAAACCTGTATCACTTCAATTCACGAAGGGTCTTGATTTCAGGACATGGTAGAGACTGTACGTTTCTAGGACAACGGTTGTGCAATGTCGTGAATTTCCGAAATTAAATTCAACCGCCAGGTTTTTCCCCAAGCTGGGTGAGACCCTGGAGGGTCCTAAAATACAATAATACAAAAAATATATTGAATTTAGCTTCTTTTGAGTTCTTAGGTCACGCATACAATTCGGCATTTTCGTAACTAACGAACGAACAGAAATCTACATTGGAATTCGTACTTCCAAAATAGCAAATTTGGCAGGAGAGCCAGTTTTGCTATAGAACGAAGAATATCTACAGCCTCGGCAAATAAGTGGTTAGGTCGAATCTTCTCCAGAGTGAGTTATTATAATGAGAAAAGCGGAGCTACAACATGAGCAACAACTCGATTTCAAACCAAGGCTTGACTTGGCCACTTCAGCACAAACGGGATGATACGATTCTTCATCCGTATCAGTACAATTAGCTCATTTTGTACGAAATTCGACTTGAAATGGAGTAACAATAACAACGTTCCACTTCCCTATGTACGAAACTGATTTTGGAGAAAATTCAACTTATTCACTTGGGCTGTATAGGAGTTATAATTGGTGGAATTTCGTAAGTTAAGTTTTTATTACATATGAAATCAATAATGAATACCTAACGAAGCCCATATTTAATGATTTTAGATATTTTACACCCTGTTACGTGAAAGGCTTAAGGAATATAAACGTAAAATGTTGAGCCAGGAGCCAATCGCGCCTGCCCGGAACGCCCTGGCATCCGGCAGGTTCGGAATTTAATTCTGGAAGGATACTTTAATGTAATCCATGGAATTCGATTGATGCCGCTAATCTACAGCCCCGCTCTCAGGGGATCTCAACCAATTGCTCCAATTGGACATCCGAGGAACGGATGTTGAAATTATATAACGCCTGCTTGGACAGGGGATATTTCCCGAGGCAATGGAGGATCGCAGATTTGAGATTGCTCTACAAGGGAGGGGGCAAAGATAAGGAGCTACCTAGCTCCTACAGGCCTATCTGTCTTCTCCCTGTGATGAGCAAAGTCCTGGAGGGCCTCATGGTGACCAGCCTGCGACCCACACTCAGCCGGGCCAGTCACCCACGGCAGTACGGATCGACAAAAGGCCGGGGAACCGCAGATGCACTGCTGCAAGTACGCAATGACGCAGAGGCGAGGGCGGAGAAGTATGTCATGCTAGTCCTATTTGACATATCATCCGCCTTCGACAGTGTGTGGTGGCCGAGCATCCTTCAGCAGCTCCAGAGATATGAAGCACCGAGCAATATTTACGCCCTGGTAAAGAGCTACCTCGAGGACAGACGAGTCACGGTCCGGGGTAGCTACCACAAGCACGTGGACAGGGTGGAACGTGGATGCCCACAGGGCTCGGTCTTGGGACCGGCCCTGTGGAAGTTGGTATTCGACGAATTGCTCGGTGTATTGGAGGAAGAGCGGTTCCCTGCCACGGCATATGTGGACGACCTCGCGGCAATAGTGTACTCGAATAGCAGGGCCGGGATCTCGGCAGAGGCAGAGAGATGTGCCAACTTGGTAGGAGCTTGGTGCGAGAGGAAGATGATGAGGATGGCCGCCGCTAAGACACAGGCCGTTCTTTTGAAAGGAAGAACAGATAGGGCTCACCCTATCAACATCAGCGTGCAAGGCAGCAGGATAAGGGCAAGTGAGGAGGTCACTTACCTAGGAATAAGAATTGGAAAACATTTGGATGTGACACCTCACTTGAACCACCTAGCAACGAGGGTGAGCCAAACACTGAACGGTCTCAGTCGAATTGGCGGTGCTTTCTGGGGCCTCAGATACCCAGTGAGTATGATAATATACAAGGGAGTCGTACTGGGTATCATGAGGTACGCATCCCCCTTTTGGAGCAGGAATCTCTCGCAGAGACAGAAGAACAAGTTGGCAACGGCTCAGAGAACGGCTCTGCTAAGAGTGACCAGGGCGTATCGGACGACATCACACGAGGCGGTGCAGATCCTAGCGGGAGGTATACCCCTTGACCTCCTGCTGAGAGAAGATGCTATCAAGTTTGAAGTCAAGAGAAGAGGCTTGGCAGCTCTCCCGGAGACACTACAAGTGAGGATCCAGGCGAACCCCAACAAATGGAAAGATGAGGTAAGGAAGGACTCACTGACGGCATGGAATGGACGGTGGGTGATATCCGAAAAAGGAAGCACCCTTAGGAAATACTTCCCCACCGTTGAATCAAGATTAAAGGCCAAGTGGGTCCTTCCCGATTATTGGATGTCACAGATCCTCACGGGGCATGGGGGTTTCAGATGGAAACTAGCACAACATGGATATGACCTGGACCCCCATTGCCCCAGCTGCGGAGTCCCGGAGACTGCCGAGCACGTGGTAGCATCCTGCATCGCATACGACGCCCTGAGGACGAGGTTGTCCACAAAGACCGGTATATATGCGATAACCGAAGACGTGTTCCCCGAGCTAGTGGAGGAGGAGAACTACACCAGCTTTAGGGAGTTCGTATACGGATGGAAAGAGGCCGTAGGATCGGCCCACTTCATGATTACGAGAAGAGGAAGGCCACCGGGAAGACCGCCGGACCAACCTATGGAGGACTCCGAGGACGAGGGTTAAAAGAGAGGAAGAAGACGAGGAAAGGATAAGAAGTTGCCATGAGTGGTGAACCCCCATTCATGGCAAAAAAACCTGTATGCCGTTGGCAGGAAAGGTGGTAAAAAAAAAAAAAAAAAAAAAAAAAAAAAAAAAAAAAAAAAAAAAAAAAAAAAAAAAAAAAAAAAAAAAAAAAAAAAAAAAAAAAAAAAAAAAAAGGTAACAGATGGGTTGCACGCATCAGTATGATCACTGGAAACGAATTGGAAATAGTTAAACAATAATATTTTAAGGGCAATAGGCTGGTTTCCACCCTTTTCCCCATTTATTAAAAATCAAATTTTACAGTTAAAAAACAGAGACTTGAATTGTAAGGAAGAAATCTATTTATTGTGAAATGGAGCGATATTGCAAAGAGAGCAAGGAAATGGTCCTGGTTGAGGTCAGAAAAAAATTCGATCGCGGGTTCTTAGCCCGGCAGGATTTTTTTAAGGGAGTAAAAAATCCTTATTTACGCCGTCCTTCGGAAGGGACGTTAAACGGGGGTCCCGAGTCTGTACGATGTCAGGTACTTCTTAAATATCCCTATCCTAATTAAACCTGGATAGGCAAAATTTAGAGCTCCCACTGTAGCATCGTCCGATTAGCCATAAAGTGACGTTAAATGAACAAACAACAAAATTCGGTTAAATAAGGAGAACTATTTATTTGAAATCCAACCTTTCGACCCTCTTTGGAGGTCTTCTTAAGGGCTAAATTTACAAGATACTTAAAAATTAAAATGATACATAGAAAAGAATAAAAATACATGTGGACATCAAGAGATATGAGTGATAACAATAAAAATGGTATGGGGATCGCTCATATCCCTTCATTCCTATGTGTATTTTTATTATTTACTATGTATCATTTTTATTTGTATGTATCTTTTATGTTTATCCCTGAAGATGACCTGTAATGGTGGTTGAAACGTTGGGTTTCAAATAAATAGTTCTCCTTATTTAAGGGAAGTTTTTTCTGATTTCTACTCTGGCCATTTTCTTCCATATATATATATATATATATATATATATATATATATATATATATATATATATATATATATATATATATATATATATATGTGTATTCAACTTATATTAATCAAGAAACAGCATAGATATATAAAGAGATTTTCTGCTATGAACTAGCTTACTGATTACTCTCCTGCCTACACTCTTAACTATTCATGCTATCGTATGCGTATATAATTAAACGGAGCTCAAAGTAGTATTTTTTCTTCAACATTTTATGATGCCTTGCATATTGAAAAGTCTTGTTAGTTCAAATATTAGACTTTTACAATGAGCTTACCAATACTCTGCTAATTAGAGTAAAAATTCCTTGGTTGTGCTGTTCTTCGGAAGGAACATAACATGGGGATCCCGAGGCTGTGAGCGTCAGATATTCTTTAAAGATCCCTTTCCTGATTATAACTGGCTAGGCAAAATTTATACCTCTCACTTCTCACAGCTTTGTCTGACTCTGATAAACATAACAGCATAATGTAGCGTTAAATGAATAAGGAAGCAAGTTCCGATTGTCCAAAACTCACCACTTAACTCTTCCATTTCAAATGTTATTGTAGGTTATTAATCGCTTTAATATCTGGTTATAGATTGCGGATAGCACATTTGCATATTTAAATCATACCCTGTCTATAAAACATTTAATTTATTTTATTGTCATTCTGTTTATTTTTGTGTTTGATAGCTGCCGTAAATAAAACCTTTTTCACTCCCTCCCTGGAGGTTATAGCGGTTATAATTTAGGCTAAGCGCTGGCTTTATTGGCTTATGTTTCTCCATAATCTACCACGGCTGTCACAATAATTAAACACGCTTGCCTTTAAAGTCGCCATCTCATTGAAAACAAGAGATCATCTCGGCTTTAGTATCAATTGTACGCATTACATCGGGGTAATTTATGTTCAAGGGCTTTGTATAGTAACATGGCTGATTTTATGTTATTGTAGCTTATCGGTTATTATCGTTTATTGTAATAGCTTTGTAATAAAAGCGGGGTTCTTACCAATCATTAAATAAGTCTAGTTGACTTTACGCTTATTAAATTTCGAATATTTTTAATATGAAAAGGGGTTAATCGATTATTAGGCACTAGAAACAAAACAATAGATTTACAGTACTTTTATACTCTTCATTGTTTTTATGTCTGGTACTAGCAGCAAATAAATCATATGACATTTTGTCATGTGGTAATAGTTGTACATATAATTTATGTACAAATCGGGTGTAAACCTGATCCTACTCCAGGTATGTCTATCGGGAATAGCATTGTTGTTTTCCAAGATGTCATAGAGCCGTCTTGGAGTTCGGTCCATGAACGCGGTCTGCTTAAGGATGTCTGTCTGAACGGTGATCATATTTGGATCTATACCGATTTGACAAATTTCTTGTACCCGAATGTACATTGAAGGGAAGAACACTGTGATGTTTCACAACTACGTGAGGTGGAAAAAAAAGTCACCATTAACTTGAAAATACTATACATTTTCTAAATCGCAGATGTTAGTTCAGAAATATTTCCATTACAGTGTAACTAAAAAGATCTTAAAAAAAGACGAATCACCAATCTTCATAACCATTCTTCTGGACTAGTAAAGTCTCTACTATATAGTGAGCTCAAGCCACTTCTTGGGTTGAACTGGTACAGGTTGTTGTCCGTTCATTTAACATAACTTTATGCTGCTATGGCTAATCGGACGATGCTACGGCGAGAGCTCTAAATGTTGCCTATCTAGGTTTAATTAGGATAGGGATTTTTAACGAGTATCTAACATCATACACGCTCGGGACCCCCGTTTAACGACCCTTCCGAAGGACGGCGTAACTAAGGATTTTTTACTCCCTTTAAAAAATCCTAGGGCCACCTGCCGGGCTACGAACCCGCGATCTTGGGCTAAGTAGTTTGTTACGCTAACCACTTGGCCGCAGGTCGCCTCGAAAGTCGTGCAGGTTAAAATGCACCTAAAATCTATTTTATATTGAAAAAATACGTGATAACCTCTATAGTTCTAATACTTTTTATGCTGTACAAAGATTAGTCATATAAGCTTTTATTGACTTTACATCAATGAATTTAAAATATATTTTTTTAATTTAATTAAATACAATCATATAAGTTTCGATCGGTCACTTATATGCGGCTCGAAGAGAGGTTGAGGCGAATTATGAACTGTTCGCTTCGATTTGTCTTCGATGCCCCGAGTTCTCAAGTTTCCCGCCGTTACGTTGAGTTAAAGTGGCTTTTCCTTCTATTCGTAGGCTCTATTTCCTTGGTTCTTACTTATATCAAACTATCAACTCACAACATCCATCTTACATCTACTGTCTCCTACAATTCAAATCCTCTATCCAATCCCTGGGCACAAGATCTCGCCCTTCCGATCGTTATATCCGTTCCCATATAACCAAAACTTTTGATCGTTCCTTTCTCGCCCGTTCTATCTCTGGATATGCACTCCTACTCGATATCCGCCATGCGTCTTCTTTAACCTCATTTAAATGCGTCTTCTAAATTGCCAATCAGATGCTTTATAATCAATAAATAATTTATAGATATATTCAACTTGAGCGACTGCTGAACTACTGTAAATATTCCTATATCATTTTTTTTATGATTACATGCTATCATTTATTCATTCATTTTACCATAAGCCTATTTCTTTTTATTGTAAATTTGTTTGTTTTTTTTATGTTAATTTTGCATTACATTTTCTGATTATCTACCAAAACATACCTGTTTAGTTATTTACTTTCAAGATATCATGAAAATATTGTTTTATTCTGATGTAGGCCTTTGGCCAGATAAATATTTATTTAAATTTGTTCATCTCTGTTATTCTAAAGGGAGCTGGTCCCTGAATAAAATTATTTTTCTATTCCATTCTATAACCACCCACTGTGTCTTCAAAACGACCGTGTCTAAGGACCAGAAGTTTTTAATGATAGTTTAAATTGCTGATTTTGTGTTTACTGTTACAGGTTTACATATTCAGATTCTATACGATTTAATTGAACATAATTCAGAAGATAAATAAGCTCGAAATTCGTCTCATGACGAATCTTGATGTTTACTAACATTTTTGGGCTATTTATAAGCCATTTCAATATTAATAACAATTCCATCGAAATCTTGGGATTAGAAACTACGTAACATGGGCAGATTTAAATCACTCTAATTCAAGGTGCTAATAGGCCCGATATTGATACTGACCGGAGATAAAGCGGTTTGTGGCGAAAAAAACAGAAGCGGTGCAAAATTGAAAGGCAACAATGAATGGAGATTGGTAATCATTGCCAGTCGATGATTTGCAATGGCCGATTCCATTGTGCCGCGTTGGTCCAATCTGTCGCCGACTTGTTGGTTTTCGCTTTGACCGTTCGCTATAAACTAACATGTACGCGATTGAATTATTTAACCAAATATATACACAAATATAATAGCATATACATAATAAGTCTAATAAACAAGGCACTAAGATCTATCGATGTTTATTTAAACTTTACTTCAACTGCAACTACATAATCAATATTTACTTTTGCTAATGCGACGCTTATAGTTTTATTATTCATTAATTGCTAAATATTGAATAATACAACTATAAAAAATAACCTATTCGCAAAATTGTCTGAGTAAGTGTAATTAAATTCGTTAAAACTCAAAATTTAATTAAAATAATGTAACTAATGAAATATTTCATATTAATGCATGCCTTAATTAATGTTTAGTAGCTCTTTATCCGCTAAAATCCCTTGCGCTTTTTATTTCCCTTTTACCCAACTCGTCATATCAATGTACAATGAAATATTATAGAATACTAGCTTTTGCCCGCGGCTTCGCTCGCGTGGAATTTGGTCTGCCACATAAAGTTTCGTGAAAGAATATTTTAAATAAATAATTTAATTTTTTTTAAACTATAAGTTACTCGTACATCCAAAATTTCAGACGTCTAACTTCAAAACTGACGGATTCTATACAATCGTTGAACCCCTATTATATTAAAGGAGAAACCCTTGGGGGTGGAATTAGCCGAATTTCTTTCTTAAATTATACAAAGAACCTATCTGCAAATTTCAAGATGCTAAGTTCCTGATTTGCCTTTAATTATGTAATATAATAAATTCTCCACAGTAGCTAAAAAACGGACCCCCCCCCATAAATCCGCGCTTGCTATAGCCTATGTGTTATTCTGGTGTATAACCTATATTACTGTAGAGTTTCATCCAAATCCGTCTAGTAGTTTTTGCGTGAAAGAGAGACAAACATACAAACTTTCACGTTTATAATATTAGTAAGATGAGCTACAGCCTATCCTCATTTAAATAATCCCTGCTTGATTGAAGAATGTTCAATTTTTTTAATTGTCACTAGTTTTTTTCTTATCCCTCCAATTTTATTGAATTAACTTTTAATTTTTTTACAGTATGTACTAGGGCGATAATGATGTGTATATATATATATATATATATATATATATGTGTGTGTGTGTGTGTGTGTGTGTATGTACATATTTGTGAGATTCATTTTCTCACAATCATTTTCTCTTGGGATTCAGTCCATCCATTGAAGTTCCTGTTGGTGACGTTTCGAGACTATATTGTCCCCACATTCATGCTCTAACAGTGGAAAAATAAGAATTTTGTGAATTATATTAAATAACACCTTGAATATGAATTTGTCTGAATATGAAATTGTCTCTTGTACCATGTCAATATATGTATATGGTGCAAACAAAGCTATGACATAATGTTATAACTACATCAATCTACCAAAATACCCGTTCAATATATATTTACATATTTATTGTAAGAAGACTATAAGTTAATTCAGTAAAATCGGATGAGTAAAGTACCGTTAGTTATATTAATTTCGTTTAATTACCTCACTCCTGTTGTTTCAATGATTGATGGAAAATAGTCTGTTATGCGGAATGGTATAGTTCCACGCCTGAAGTTTAGTGGAAAATAAGTTCGGGCTTCGATATTACCGTTTATAGTCAATTATAATGACGTTCTTTAATTTTAATTTAATTTGATTATTTTTGCATATTACAGTGTTTTTATTAGTTCTAGTATAAGTACTCTTGTTTGTTTGTTAATTTAACGTCACTTTATGTTGCTACGGCTAATCGGACGATGCTACAGTGGGAGCTCTAAATTTTGCCTATCCAGGTTTAATTAGGATAGGGATTTTTAACGAGTACCTGACATCGTACAGGCTCGGGACCCCCGTTTAACGTCCCTTCCGAAGGACGGCGTAATTAAGGATTTTTTACTCCCTTAAAAAAATCCTAGGGCCACCTGCCGGGCTACGAACCCGCGATCTTGAGTTTAGTAGTTTGTTACGCTAACCACTAGACCACAGGTGACCGTAAAGTACTCTTGTATTGTGGTGTCTTTGACATGTATAAAGCTAATGCCGTCAACTTGGACTCTTCATCAAGGTGCTCCTCGAAACACCATCGAAAGTGTGCCTAAAATGATTTGGGATATCAGCTTATTTCACTGTCAAAGAAAAAATGTAGATCGATTTTCACATTTAGAGAAATCCAGAAATACTGCCCTGGGTGGAAAATCCCAATTCCGATCTTAACGGGAAGGAGTCATTTTTTCTTTACCTTTTCCCAATGCTACTTTCTGCTAGACCTGGAAGCACCGTACTCATTGTGAAACCTTAACCGATGAGAACTTTTGTTGGAATGCTCAACCTTATTGCATCCTCTTGCTTACTGCATCTTCACAAAACTTGAAGAGTACTGTGAACGAACGGTCGATGTCATAAATGAATTTCTTTATAAAACGTATTTGGATCCCAAGAAGTTTCATCAATCCTTGTTGCCAACAATGTAAACTTCCTTGACCTCTCATCTTCTTTCACATTTATATATACCAGCTCTAGAACGTTGCTCTAAAATGGAGATATATTTAGAGAATGATTAAAGGTTGGTAAGATGGCATGACTTGAGTACAGTATGTTAAATTAAGATGATAATCAGTAACACGGTTATAATATCAATCTGAAAATAACTTTATATAGATCGATGTTGTATCCATTTGACAATATATATAATTAAGAGGGAGAAAATATTTCGTATGGAGGTTAGAAAAAATTCTCTTATTTAAGGAGAATTGTCAACTGCCAACCGTCAACCCTTGACCCCATTAGAGGCCCTGAATCGTTGGCTTTAAAGTAAATAGGTCTTGTTGTTTAAGAGATTTTTTTCTGACCTCCACACCCGAACCATATTTCTTCCTCGTATACATATAACTAACTAATAGTGTTCAATTATTCAAGAATGGTAACTGAGGATGATGAGCTTAAGATCGAGGTAAACAAAATATGAATGGCTAACAGTTGTTACTTTGGTCTACGCCAAGAATTCTCCTCTCGCCTTCTACTAGGTATGAGCTCCATCAGCATGTAACATTAATCTGCCCTGTTTTGTTGTATGGATCGGAACCCAGTTAAAAACTTTTGGAAGGCCTAAGAGAAAATAAGTTTAAAATACTAATCTTACTAATATTATAAATGTGAATATTTGTATGTTTGTCTCTCTTTCACGCAAAAATTACTGGATGGATTTGGATGAAACTTTACAGTAATATAGGTTATACATCAGAATAACACATAGGCCATAGGAAACGCGGATTTATGGGAGGGTGCAAGGGAGCACGTGCCCCCCCGCGCCAGTATTTTCAGTACTGTGGAGAATCCATTATTGTACATAAATAAAGGCAAATCACATGATAATAGTTGTTAAAATAACAGAAAGAACATGAGTGAAACTATTTGTTTTGATATCCTATTAATCTTACTAATATTATAAGTGTGAATGTTTGTATGTTTGTCTCTCTTTCACGCAAAAACTACTGGACGGATTTGGATGAAACTTTACAGTAATATAGGATATACATCAGAATAACACATAGGCTATAGCAAGCGCGGATTTATGGGAGGGTGCAAGGGGGCACGTGCACCCCCCCCCCCGACAGTATTTTAGGTACTGTGGAGAATCCATTATGTACATAAATAAAGGCAAATCACGTGATGATCTATGTGGGGGCACGGGGACATGTGACTCCCCCGTTATAGTACATAATTAAAGGTAAATCAGGAACTTAGCATCTTGAAATTTGTAGTTAGGTTCTGTGAATAGTTTAAGAAAGAAATTCGGCTAATTCCACTCCAAGGGTTTCCCCTTTAATATAATAGGGATTCAAAGGTTGTATAGAATCCGTCAGTTTTGAAGTTAGACATCTGAAATTTCGGATGTTCGAGTAACTTATATTTAAAAATAAATACTTAAATTATTTATTTAAAATGATCTTTCACGAAATATTATGTGGCAGGCCGAATTCCGCGCGAGCGAAGCCGCGGGCATAAGCTAGTTAAACTAAAAATTAAAAAATTAACCTAAATTTTGTAGTGCTGTTTGAATCTATATGTAATATGGAAGCATGTAAAGGGGTCTTGAGGCTCACATTTGTTGTGAAATGGCTCCCGGATCGACATTGATTAACGGACTCGAGCGAGGTAGACCAGGAAGATACTTTTTCTCTTGGAAGGTGAAAGGAAATATAGATGGAGCTTCGAGGGAGTGATTTGGAAGGGCACTGATAACTTAGAATTAGCGCCCTAGGAAAAATGGCTGCCAGCTGACCAATGAGGGAGCTTCTAATGTTCATCGGTCTCCCCTAACGGTCAAGAGTATATCATCCCCTAAAGGTCTATTTTGCTCCTTAATAGTATGTACATTTTTATGAACTTGGGGTCCTCTTTTATAAACATTAATAAAGAGATAATAAAAAGTTATCACATGTCTCTGGATCATCACTCGCCATAGAAATATTCGTCCATTTTTTTTTAAGTGAAAACTTCGCGTTAAACAACTTGTGGTTGATGGTTAGCTTGTGGGTTCGTGTCAGCAACTTGCTCGAGACTGGCCACACCTAGCAGCCTGTGTATGAGTTTTTCACAGAATAATTTTTTTTTAATCAATATTAGTTTAAAGATTAGAAATTCCATAGATATTGATAACTGGTTGAAATATTCGTTTCACCTATAAGATTATATTTGTAATAATTGAATATCATGTTTTATGGAATGATTTAAAGTACAAATGATCTATGTATTTGTTGAACTTAACGATGATAATAATGATAAAAATGAAAATAAATTCTATGTAAATACAATTACAAGATATTAATAATATAACTATATACTAATTATTATTTCAATTAAATTATATATATTTAACTAAGAAGTAAAAAAAAAACCATTCTCCAGTCATAATTATTTATTTTCTCGCTTTCTGCAAAGACGTTTCGACCCCTTAAAAAAATTAAAGAAGAAATAAACAAAGAATAGCCTACACTATAGATAACGATAACATAACCTGTCACACATAACTTCACATATTATTTGTAATACTCCCAAAAAACAAAATTTCAAACATAAAATATTAAAAATAAATAATGTATAGCATAATTTAAATAAAAAAAAAAAAAATTAAAACATTTTAATGAAACTCCTATAGATTTACAATTTTAATTTCTTCAAGGCAATTAAATAAGGCAAAAAGTCCAAAGTATAAGGCAGAGTGAAAAATGACCATGGAGAAGAATATATCTCAAAAAAAATTTTATATTATTGACGTCCATATGAGGTATCTATACTTAAAATTTTCGTTTTTTTAGGACATTTTTAATTTAATGTTAATAATTTATGTTGTTGTTGATATTAGTAAATTTATATGGTGAATTGCAGAAAAATGGTATAAATCAAGATAGACAATTAAAGAATTGATAATGACCCAAGGGGTCGAAACGTCTTTGTAGAAAGCGAGAAAATAAATAATTATGACTGGAGAATGGTTTTTTTTACTTCTTAGTTAAATATCATCAATTACTAGTCCAGTAAAAACCTATATCATAATTATTTATATTTTGTATCGTGTCCGCCATGTGTTTTGATTAATTTATAAAATAGCTGGAAATGTTATGATGATGATAATGATAATTCAGATTATAATTGATTTATAAATTAAAAAATTTCAGTTCTATATTTTATTGATGGTAGATACAGCTCTAGAAGTGGATGAACATGAATCAGTTTCGTATATCCGATTCTTCGCCTGCTTAATTAATATGACGCATTCTTATAATTGTTAAAATGTTTGGAGGGATCCAAGCAATGTTTTTATTATTTAGGTATTTGATGGAGGTGTTTTGGCGGAACCTCTCCAACTCCTCGTCACAATTTGTTTAATTTTATTAGATATAACTTTTAACAATTCCGATAAAAATGTGGATTTATAGAAGGGGCGTCATCACATTTTGCTGCTGCTTTAGCACCTGCATCAGCTCGATCGTTGCCCCAATGCGAAGGAATCCATAATAGTGTAACTATTTTATTTTCCAGCAAGGCCATGTTTGCATTTTACGTAAAAATATGTTTGTTGTTCAAAGCTGCTCTAAAGCATTTATCGCTGATAGTGATAAATTAATCTTCACATTGTTTGAATAAATTGCTACATAGACAATGCCAACAATCTGGTCAGCTTATTTGAATACTGCATTGGAATAACATTTGTAGAGAGGATTGTATCCAAGGATTGGACCGAATCTGTAGCCTGTTGTTTCAGGTTAACTGGATTAGCAAGAGCGGAGTTTATATTGGACGAGGGGGCTATGTAATCTACTCCAGACCCCGAGGTTACGGATCGCTCAGGATGGAACGCCAGAGATAAGAGATACATAAGCGATGGCTCAAGGAGAAGCCTTGCGCTACCCCCAAATATAAAGGAGCTAAAGAAAACTTCAAATTGTCCTTATTTAGCTAACTTTTTTCAAGAAATCTATCTATTACTGTAAGAATATTCTTATGCTAGAGAGAAAGAGTTATGCTAGAGAGAAAAATTGTATTGTGAAAAAGAAAATCCCTTATATTTAAGAGCAATATTTTATAGATAAATGATGATTAGCTGTTTAAAAAAGAAAAACCTACACCATTCCAACCCAAGGAGGGGTTTGGGTTCAGCACATGGTAGAGACTGTTATTTTTCTAAGACATCGATTGTGCAGGTAGGTAATTTGTCCGAGTTCACCTTCAAACGCCAAGTTTTTCCTCTACTGAGAGTACTTACTTCATTGAGCTTGGGTGAGCCACAGGATCTTCAGATTCCAAAGGTGCCAACCACGGATATTTAATAACTTACCTGCCAAAGTAGGATATTAATCTGGACATAGCAACTCATAACCACTATCAGTAAGTTATGTATCAGTATAACCCCTAATGTATCTACAAAAATAAAATCAATAATTAAAATCTAGAAAGTAAACAAATTTTCACTGCAGCCAAAGAAGAGTATTGGGTTCATTACATGGATTGGGATACACTATTTCCATCCAAATGGTTTGGAAATCCATTTGGCCGTTATCGCGCAAACCGACTAGGCCAGTCCAAGTATGGATACCCTCTCCTTAGAGGCTGGGTGAGCCCCAGGAGGTCTTTAGGACCACAGGATCCATCCGTAGCTGTTAACAGATCAAATAATTTATCTGCCACAGCCAGTTATGAACTTGGCTTTAGGTTGATGGTGTAAATGAAATTGAATCAGCAGTATAGTAGCTCAGCACTCTACACACAGAGTTAAATGTATCATCAATGTCTTTAGGTTATGCTATAGAGAGTTCTTGGATGTGGACTACGACATTAATAAGGTTTGCTAAACTGCTGTCGAATTCAATACAATTTACGCAAATATGGTTAAATCATTAGGTCATATTTTTTATATAAGATTATCGAAATAGGAATACATTTTTTTAAAATTAAAATTAAAGCCCAATCCGGTGTTCTTCACTAAATCTTTCTTCATATTTCAGTATCTGGAATTGTATTTGGACAAATGACTGACACTGAATACTTAATTAAAACTCACGAAACTTAATAAAATTAGAAAGATTGTCAAAGAAAGTCAGTAGTGAAATGAATAATCATAAAATTATAATGTGACGTAGCTTAATTAAATACGACATTCCTAATTGGGAGCTTCAAAAGTGTCACCACAATTTCTGAATGGTGGCATGACGTTGAACTTTCCCATCACATCTTATTCACTGCTTTGCTTCCAACTTTGGTTTTTAGTAACAGAAAAAAACTCAGAGGTGTAGTGGATTTTTATTGATAATCTCAACACAACGCTAGGTCAAAAACTTTGAATAACCCTCATGTATGTTACCATGAAATCCGACAGTTGGACTTTTAAAAGAGAGTAAAAAATACTTGCTTCCCGTCTTTTGATCGACCTTACGTGGGGGTCCTGTGCGCTTTACTCATTAAAGATCCTTACCTTAATTATATATTAATAGGCAAGATTTAGGACTCCCACTCTTGCCCCGTCCGATTAGCCATAGCATCATAAAGTGACATAAAATGAATAAACAAACAAACAAAACTAAGTGCATTGTTCGAAATACTTTCCAAATGTGGATCTTTGAGTTCAAACCAGTCAGAGTAAAAAATTGTTCAAAACAATATATATCAAATATAAAAGAGAGAAAGTAGTTTCAACTGATAGTTTTCGTTGGTTTTTAAATAAACAATTTTAACTTCCTGAAGAAGAACAATTTGGGTTTATTCCTAAGTTGTATTTCCCTCCACTTTAGTACTTTACTTTTTACTATACTTTACAAAAGTAATAAAGTCTGCAGTGCTCCTCGGTTTTGAGTAGGAAATAAAGGAAAGGACTTTCGCAACTCCTGGACCGGAAATAATTTTTTAGAACTTTATTTTATTCCTAAAAGGAAAAATAAAAATAGATAGAAGGTGAAAACGTAACGATAAACAAGATGTTATACCTCGAGCGGAAAAAATGAAGGAAATTCAAATGAGCCAAGAGCAGGTGAAGCGAAGACCATCTGTTGCAGCTGCCCATTGTCTCCTACAACAGCTTTTATTTTGAACTTTGCACATCTTGCACTTCGCAATGGATATCGTTTTCTGCCTTCAACCTATTCTCCGCGGTATATTGAATTATTATAGCCATTATTATTGAAAGTATAGTTCTTTAGGTTGCTCAACCCGCCTCTGGAATCCACTGCAAAAAAATTAACAACGACTTATAATTACCCATAAATGAGATCTTCAATCATAATAGAAAATATGAATTTATCCTTGGCAATTCTGACAGCAAAATTGAAGAATTTTAGGACGTGTAGTGGTATCTATCAGTCACAGTAGCTTTAAGAGAGAGTTTTAATTAATCACCATATCCTTTTCCATATTAACAATAATTAAGTAGTGAATCCTCTAGAAAATAATCTGTAAATGTTAATACCTACACCTAAATTTCCTCACTAACTGAGTAATAGCTATAATCATAAGGATTAGCGTACCCGAAGCCTCGGTTCTGATACCATTATTCTCTGCTTACAAACCTTTCTCCACGGACCACTACCCAAACCCAAATCCCTAATAGCTAAGTAGACTAGCTATGAGGAAGAAAATGGTCCGGGTGGAGGTCAGAAAAAATCTCTTTAGTTAGGAGAACTTTTTATTTTAAAGCCAACGTTTCGACCCGCATTGCAGCTCTTCTTCAGGGCTTATAATGGGGTCAAGGGTTGAAAGTTAGCTGCAATGTTGGTCGACAGTAGAAATTAGACAGTTCTCCATACTAAAGACAATTTATTTTTACCTCCTCCCGGACCGTTTTCTTCCTCATGTACAGGGGAAATTATATTATTCAGCATTATGGTTTCTATTTTTTAAATGAGTTTCATATTATATCAACAATACTCACCAGAAGTTTAATTGATTGAATAATTAATGAATCCTCGTAATTATAATAATATGGCGGCAATTCCGAACCTCTCCCTCATTAGCATAGGCAATAGTTGTTAACAAGTCATAGCACAAACTTATAATTAAACCTTGAATATTCAGAACGCCGATCCCCCCACCATTCTGGAATGTTAACCAAATTTCACCTGACCAACGGTTGGAGGAAAATCTTCAGAAGATAGGCCCGCCTAAATTCTATCGGAGACAGAAGAGATCTTGCCGTTTTATCTAAATTTATTTGCATATAATCAGGCGCCGCTATCGCCCGATCTTGAAGGCGCTGCTCAACCAGCCTCGGCTAAACTTAATAATGGAACCTTAATTTAATTATAAAGTTTCCATCCATTTAAAATTACCGCTTAACTTTTAAGTTGGAAATAGGCGTCAGTGAGAGATCACCTTGTGTTAGCTAAGTTAAATATTTGATTTAGGGAAACTCCCGAGATATTTTTGTCATTTTCAATTTATTAATAAATTAATTGAAACACCACCTTATAGCAAGGGGAGGCTAAAAGGCATTGATGCTTAAATTGTAATGAATGACGAAGTAACTCTTAAAATATTTTTTTTATTCAATTGTAATAGGGAATATTAGGTTTGATTGTAAAAATAAATAGAATAACCGATAAAATTTATATGTAGAACGGAGATAGTTGGGGGGTGCAGTAAATAAAAATTACTAAATAAGTACTAGACTTATATTTATGTGCCGACGTTTCGACCTACAGTGTAGGTCATCTTCAGGGCTATGAGAGAGAAACAAACAGAACAAAAAATATATAAAAACGTTACAGTAACAATAATATAGTGACATGTAATGTTGAAAATTAAAATAGTGACAGATATGAAAATTAAAGATAACGAATATAAAATAAAATACAGAACATAAATGTACAGAAAGGATAGAAAAGTAAAAATAATATAAAGGGAAATAAAAAAGAGGAGGTAAACCAAAGATACAAAATGAGAAGATTAACATATAAAAAAAGTTGGAACATGAAGGATTTAGAAAAACTAGTAAAATAAAGATATAAAATGTATGATGACGGACTTCTTTAATTATTAACGGACTTCTTTAATGTTAAAGATAAAATATATAAAATAAAAATATACAATGGGAGGTTAAGCCAGATAAAAAAGCGCCGAAAATTCGAACAATATGGAGTGAAGAAAAAAAGCAGAATTCTCGCAAAGAATGAAAACCTGATGTGCAAATAAGAACAATAACCTCCAAATGTGAGCCATCTTTACTTAGCCTCTTCCACTTTGGCAACATTGCGACTAATAATAATTAAAATGTACAATATTTAAATGAATTATCTGAAATACAATTTTAAATAATAATAATAAACCCGCCAGATCACTCTTAACGCAATCCTCCCACCTACGTCTCGGCCTATACCTCAGACGCTTCCCAGTAGGCACAGCGCTTATTTACATCTTAATACATCTGCAACCAGGTACAGTGGCTGGTAGCTCATTGGTTTAGAGCACTGTTACGGAGAAGCAGACGACCCGATTTATGTGAAAATATTTGATGTTATGAGCATATTTCAAATTGAATAAGGATCACTTTTTTAGCTAATCATTTTTAGTTTCATAGTTGTTCAATGACGTCATGAGTTGCCATCATCAGTTTTTTTATTAGTTAAATTCCTCATTATTTAAGTTTTTCTCTGGATTCATATTTTTCTCATTGTTTTTATTTATTTTTTATAGAACTATCCATTTTTGTAACTAGCTTTCTATCATATTTATCTATTTAGCGTTTAGGATCAGCATATTTTAGAAAATCTGTTGTGAGTTATCGAATTTGCAAGACTCGAGCCAATTATAAAGTTTCCCGTTCCCGAAAGTCGCTAATCAAAGAGTATTTCCCCTCTCTTGTACGAACAGAGGATGGATCTAAAATTCGGAACCATAAAGTTATATTTATAAACATTTTAGGTTGGTATCACAATATAATGTTGAATTTCTTAATGATCGTAATAATTGGTTTAAAATAAAGGAAACTAATTTAATATGCATAACCTAAATGATTTCCCTAAACATCCTCTTCATATAGGAAAAGTAGGATTTATTTTTCATCGTGAAATTTTTTGGTCATGTCACGAAACTTTTCACGTTTAGTCATTAAGACTCAGTAACCAATTTATTTAAATAAAGTAGATTTTATTTTTAAATTGGCAAACAGAAAGTGGTCTTTTACTTAAACCAACTAAAAGAATTCAGGTAAAAAATGTATTTGAATATGCAGGAAATATTTTAGTATTTAGTTTTTAGTAGTTTTTTATTAATAGACATAACAGATTATAGCTTAAATATAGTTTAAAGAAATATATAATATTAAGAAGAAAAAAAAATCTTAACCTATGTGACTCAATACGTTTTTCATACCTGCAACAATGTTAACGGTGATACAGAAATCATACTTTAATATTCATACCTATTATATTTTTAAGTTTAAAAAGTTTGGCTTATTATCAAGATACTAGCAAAAAATAATAATAATAATAACAAAAGATTTAGCGAACGCAAATCCTCCCAACGCAATCCCTTAACGCAATCCTCCCAACTACGCCTCGGTCTGCCCTTTCGGCTTTTACCAGTCAACCCATTGCCAATTATCAGTTAAGGAATTCGTTTGTTACTAACCCCAAAAACTTTACAAATCTTAATATTGGCAGTTTTAGCACTTCTATTATACTAGCCAGATTAATACTTTACAATCTTTGGTTCATTACGTGGTAAGTACTGCACTATTTTTAGGACAATAGTTGAGGAGGGATGTGATTTGTCCAAGATCACGCTCAACCGCCATGTTTTAAGAGTTGAAGTGGTTCGGTGAGCCTTAGGAGGGTATGCAGGTTTCACAGGATCCATCCGTCGGTGTTAATATTGTTACGGGCTACTGGGTATTAAAATGAATTAAACAATGCCTTAATTAAAGATACTAATATTTATTTACAAAAGTGATAAAAGAATACAATTAAACTATTATCAATTAAATTAATAACAGAGAGATTACTAACAAATAAATTATCAACTGAAATAAATTTACAACAATGTTTTTAGATATTTATAATCTAGGCCTAACTTCTATTTAATTATTACAATAATATAAGATATTATTATTACTAAATAGCTTAACTATTTACATAATCTTGTACAGATCACATAAAATTACAACTGCTACTTAACTAATTGATTACTACTAATTAACACTTACAGTTCACTATTTAAAGTCCACCGACCGTAAGAATCTCTAAATATAACAAACTGTCACACAATTACACTCTCAAACTGTCACTGACTTATCACTGTTTGCGATGTTAACCGTACCGCGTGCTTTAACATTCTAACTCTACTCGCGCCGAGATGTTGTTTAAATAGACAGAATGACAGATCTAGATGATACGGGAAGGATCTCGAAGTTTCGCGAAAAGGCCTCTTTCATCTCTGCCGACAAGGGGGCTTTGTTCTCTTCCAGGAATCGCCAATTCCCGCGCCCGTAACAATATATTAAATAATGTATCATTGTCTACTTTAATTCTTGTCTGAATCAAACTTTATTGAACCCTCTGAACGAATTTGTTTGAGAGAGAGAGATCCGGAGGAAAAGCACTTAGGCGAAGACCGGGGAAGAAAGAAACTGTTAGCGGATCGGGTATCGACCAAGAAGGAGTAAGAGGAATAAATGGTTGATGAGGGCGGCCACTCTGGAGGGCCTCAGCCTCACAAATTAAATTGGCCGTTGACCGCCCCCAGGGCATCTGGACCTTACAGTATTTCACTTTAGAGTAGCGTTCACGTCATCACAACAGCATATTTTCTGCTTTATCTAGATTTTTTATACTTCATTCATGTATTTTATATATGCATAGAGAGCTGTATGGGTCAGTGATAGGGCGCCGAGTTTTGCCGTTTCGAAGGTCCCGGGTTCGAATCCGGCTTTCGTAGATAATTCATTTAGTCTGTCAACAGTCGGGGATAGAACTTGTAGGAGGAGGCCCTCCTGGGTCTCATCCAGCCTCTGTAAAGTGGGTACCCTTAATTGAGGAAAATCTCGCGAGCGTGAATTAGGGACAATCAACTTCATACCAACCATTGTCAAAGAAACAGAGCAGTCTCGACCATGTACCGAACTCGAAACACTTCATGGGTTGTAGTGGTACAGGTATTATGTATGTACAGGGTGTTTCAGAGTGTTTCAGGCCAAACTGAAAATTTGAACTAAGGACCTCAGAACAAGAAAAAAAATTCCTATGAAGGTATGTCCGCTAACGCTTTGTTTAGGAGATATTCACATATAAAGATTTCATTGTTACGAATTATTTAGGCATAGTAAATAAATAAAACTTATTTTATTTGTTCCAACTAGTTTATTTATTAAATGTAAACCATTAACATTCGTATTAAATGTTCAAAGTGATTTCCTTGAGCATTCAGACAGGCTCGGCATCTTTCTTCAACAGCAGCAGTGACCAAACTGAAAATATGAACTAAGGATCTTAAAACAAGAAAAAATATTTCGTACGAAGATATGCTTGCAAATGCTTTGTTTAGGAGATAAATTTAGAAAGAATACTAATATTACCTTGTCTCCTCAAGTGTACATAAACTATGGACTTTAGGATTAACACTGTTTGGAATAGAATATCATTAACAAATAATAATAAGAATAGAACTATCAATAACATTTATCAGTTTGTTCGCAGAGTACTTATGCCTTCCATTTATACTAATGCTGAATATGCTGATATGGTGTTTGTGTACGGTTTTTGCAATGGTAATGCCAATGCTGCCCGTCGTGAATATTCCATGCGATTTCCAAATAGAAGATTACCTAGTAATTCTACCTTTAACTCTACGTTTCAACGTCCTAGAGAAACTGGTACATTGGACATACCTTCATAGGAAATTTTTCCTTGTTTTGAGATCCTTAGTTCAAATTTTCAGTTTGGCCATTTAGCCCTGAAACACTGTGTATATATAAAGTACCTTTACCTAAGAAGGTTCACTTGTTCAAATTTATTTATTCAGGAGTGTCAAATGTTTGATTTCATGGAATTTTTCAATATTACGAAAAATATTGAATTAGATCTACCTTTTCAAACTAAAATTTCAGGAAAATGATTAATGCATAAGTTAGAAACATAGTTGAATTATAATAATATAATGGTATTTCCTTTCCATAGGGATATTTTCGGGGAAGGTCCTATAGGCCCTTAGGTTGCCCGCTTCATTTTCGTGAGAAGGGACTCTCTAGAGAACGGTTATTAAAAAATATAAACCAAACCTTAATGGAAGCTTGGTCCTCCCTCGGGGATTATCAAGGCGGGCCATTAGCTGCAATAACATTACTTTTTATGGATCAGTCGTTTTCGATTTTACTTTCGCCAATTTATTTAATTAAATAAATTATTTACCGAACTATCACAGAAATAAACTTATATTCATTTAAGAGTATGATTTTATAAATTTTAGTTACGAAATCCCCATATAAAACCATCCAGAGATAAAATGTATGAATTTCTTCCCTGGTGTTACTAATGCACTGTCAGGTCAGGACTGATTACTATAAGGCAAATTAATATAACTTTTTTAAATAAACAATTCTGATGTATTTCTATAATATTTTCAAGTTCTGGTGTTAAGGAAGAAAATGTTAAGAAAGGCGTCATTATCCTTTAATGTAACACGTTGCATCGTTTCACAACAGACGTGAATTTTTTAAAAATCGACCAACTGGTATTCAGTTTAATGATGCATAACTGTTCGGTGTGAGTCGTGAAACAAATTCAGAAAGCTGTGTTGCTCGATGATTTATGTCCGTATAGGTGCATTATCCGTTAGAATCCGAGAAAAAGATAAATAATTTAATAGTAATAAATATTTATTAAGAAATTATACCAATGTCATTTGACACATATCGTAATTGTTCGTTTCTTTCGAAAACCTCCCCAAAAGGATATACGTGCAAACATGAATGGGGAAATCCCCAATTGAAGGAACTCCTAGCGTGTTTCATCTCACTGTAGTGACTGTAGTGAGATCCTGCTCCAGAGACGTTTCAGTCTCGTTTTTCGGATTCCGTAGTAATATGTCTGTCAGTAAAGATTGTACCAGTTAGTTTGGGTGCCCAGCAAGTGAGTCATTCATTGATCTGGTTACAGTGTTTGTTGACTGCGTAAGCCACAAGTGATATGTCCAAATCTTTGTATAATGATTGATTAGTTATGTTAAAGGGAAATTGAGAAATATAACAAATGAATTTTGATTTAAAGATGTGAAAGGCCTGTAAGTCGGTGTATTGTGATTTTTTATAATCAGTTAGAATTCATATTAGTTTGTCTCGAAACCTCCCCATCTCGTTTTATATTTATGGTGTATAATTGGCAATCCTTGCCATAGCCAACCAGTCACTACCAATTACGGTGATTAACAGATTATGATGGAGAACCGGGAAGCCAAACTATCCGAGGTTGTCACTAATTAACTGAAGTCGCTGAGGTGTTTAACCGGACTCGACTGATCGATATCGGAGGAGGGTTTGAAGATATCGGGGGTAGTCCACCCCGCCCTACCCCCCTCTCCCTCACTCTCTCTCTCTCTCTCGCTCTCTATCTATCCCTATCTCTCCCCCCCCTATCTTCCTCCCTCTCTCGCTCTCTATTAGTCCGCTCTGGTTTAATTAATATCTTGTTGATTTAGGGTCATTGGGTCATCAATTTTTGACCACCCTCAGCTCCGAATTTATCTAAGGTGGTCAAAGTGTAATTGAACACCGCGGATTATTTATAGTGATCTTTAATTCTAGTTAACGCATGTTGGTTTTTTTTAAATAAACTAATGACTTAAATTTTATAAAATTAATTTGGGAGTACAGCGAACCAATCCCCATTTTAATATTTATGCACCTATTCGTTTAATTCTACCACTCGTTGTTCAAATTGTGTCACTGGAAGGTTTTGATTATTTTTTCAAAATATAGAATAACGCGTTATATTTTTTAGTCATTTTCAGGAAGTAGTGCAATTGAATCCATTCATCATAAATTTCATTTGGTTCCGACTGTGTAGTCAAATTATTTTCCGACGTGTCACTAGACATGCTGCTAACTTCCTCAAGGCATAATTTGAGAAAGAAAATTTCCTTCTATACTTCGGTATTTATACCTGTTCGGGTCGTGGGGGGGTCTATTCCTCTAGTCATTTAATTTGTAACACAGTTTGAATTCTTTTCTTTTAATCTAGCAACATTTAAGCACTGCTAGATCAGTTAGTGGTTAGTAAAAAAAAGAATAGATAACAAACAAAAAATCCAAATCTTCGGTAGTTTGTTAATTTATACAAAGCTTTATACATATCTTGTTGTTTTTATCAAAGTTAATTGTTTTGTATATTTAAATAAAATGTACAGATTGTTTATAATGTCTAGATAAGGTATTAATTAAATAGTTATTTGAGGTTTCCAGACATTTCTAGTTACTCTTTTTTTTTTTTAATTTTTCTTTTTGACGAATCAGCTTATAATATCCGTGGTACCTACTCCCTGGGTTGATGCGAGGTGCTTTGAATAGGACGGAGGGAGAAGGCGATCAAGTCCCTTGGGAGATCTATTAAATTGCAATCGGGGCGAGCTTATTGGGGACAGGCGAAATTTCATCAACCTAGCCTAAATCACATTGGGCCCCAGTGGATTGTCCACGTAGTGGGCCAGGCCGCCGCTGTTTCATCTCTCTGCCAATTAACAAAATACAGTGAGCCGGCTAATATTTCTTCCGCGTGTTAGCCGACTAAATGGTTTATTTGTTTGGTTTTTTTATACCCGTTTCTGTAATACAATCTTCAAATTCAACAGAGATATCGAGAAGTTTCTGTGCCAGTATTTCAGTAATTTGGTAGTATTATGTCAATGCTGTTTTGTTGACCTTCTTGTTTTCGTACTATATGATATTTTAATATATGAACACTACAAATTTACTCACTTTTTTTCTAAATTACCAGGTGAGCAAAATTAACATGATCGATTTCGTCGAATTGTTTTTTGAACTCCATACAGATCTCAAATTCCGCCTTTTTGACTGCCAAAATTATGTTTCAGATGCTCGAATCCCAACTCGGGGAAGCCACCTTACATCGTTCTTCCTCAGCACCTTCCTGAAGAACTACTTTTCCCCTGTACGGGCATACTTCTTCAGCTGTTTTGATCAATTTGAACCAGTTTTTAATAAGTTGATCATACCATTGTGTTTGTCACATTGGCGGATTTGAGGGGGAGGACCATGGGGTCGTGCTCCCCCCTAGAGTTCTCATTAGTTGATATTGACCTGACTATTATATTTTATATTTTGAACAAGAAAAACACGTTTTACACATAACAATTATTCATTGTATCGAATGTTTTCTCAATGGGTGCATCCAAAATGGGCGATTCCGACCCCTTCTATGGTTTTCATTCACATATAGATAGCTACCGCTTTGATCAAGGAGCCTATTTTATCCATGTTAAATTAAAAATTGATATTTTTTGTATCTTCATTCACATATGGATCGTATACATACATACATGGCTGGCCCTACATCCCGTCACCGAGACTGGGCCTCCTCCAAAAGCCTTCGCCAGTCAATACGATCAGCTGCAGCAGCTCTACAGTTGCGGACTCCCAGCAGAGCCCGTGCGTCCGATGTCACTGAGTCCTCCCATCTGACATTTGGCCTGCCAACCCTTCTTTGTCCATGCATCCTTCCGGACAGCATCCTCCCGGGTATCGCCGAATCATCCATACGCGCAACGTGCCCGGCCCATCGAAGTCGTCCTATCTTGATGAACTTGACCAAGTCTGTATCCTCTTATGTATCTTCTCCAAATTCCATTCTCTCTTACAGGGCCAAAAATCCTTCTCAAGATCAGTCTCTGGAAGGTCAGAAGTCTACTTTCATCTTCCTTCTTAAATGCCCACGCTTCCGATCCATAAGTTAAAACAGGGCGGACCAAAGTTTTGTAGATAGTGATCTTGGTCCTGTTAGAGAGGAATCTGCTTCCAAAATGCTTCACGAGGCCGAAGTAGCACCGTCTCGCCGCTGCTATCCTCCTGTTGACTTCTCGAGAGATGTCGTTTCCGGAGTTGATTTCAGGCCCGAGATAAACAAAGCTGCTTACCTTTTCGAAATTATATGGTCCAGCCTCAAAGGTACAGGTTCCTAGTTCATCTCCTCCGACTCTCATATACTTGGTCTTAGCTTCATTAATGTGCAACCCAAGTTTCTTTGCTGCATCTTCTATGGGCAAAAATGCTTCTCGTAATGCACGTTCCGATATGGATCGTATACAGTGATAACAAATTCACATTGACCCATGCCCCCCTGAAAATTCTCCTAAGTCCGCCAGTGGTTTGTCATAGGGAGATCTATCCGAAACCGCTGTTACCAATTTACAAACCGAGTTATCTCCCTTTTCCCTTGGAGTCTTCATATGATATGGTACTTTATATGTAATATATGACAATTAACGACTTATTGTTAGCATTCTATAATATTAAATTATTTCATCTTCTTTCATTAGTTCGCTGAATGAGGCGTTCAGGATCAAAAGCGGATAACTCCAAATTCAAAAATTTAGTATTTCATACTTCTTGCTTGTTTCTGATCAGAAAGATTCATTGAATTAGGTTCAGAAAAGTGTCTTGTTAGATAAAATAACTAGACAAACGAAAAATGTAAGCATCATCATCATCAAATAATATATGTATAATATGTATAATACCTGTATAATATGTATAATATATTGAATTAGGTTCAGAAAAGTCTCTTGTTAGATAAAATAACTAAACAAACGAAAAATGTAAGCATCATCATCATCATCAAATAATATATGAGATTTTAATAACTATATGTGTATCGATTTTAATATATTTTGTCTATCACATAACAATAAATATTGACAGTAATGCTGATATTTTTATATTTCTTAAAATCACGTAACTAAATTATTTTTGTTTTATTTCAGGTTTGTTGAACTTTTCTGCGAAAGCACAAGTATGTATGTTTTACATTTTTTTCTCATAACAAAGATTAATTGTAAAGCTTTTGATATCTTTTTATTATGCTAAAGTATTACAGCTATGGCTATGTATTTAATTTTATATATGAAAAATGCGCAGAATGAATAGAGATAGTACTTCACTCCAAAACTTTCAATAATTAACTGACGGAATCGGGACATTATTTCAGCTCAGCTGTGAATGGATAGTTTTACAGAGAAAAAAAAACTGTACCGCTACAACTCATGTTGGGTCTCGGGTTCAGTACATGTTAGAGACTCCATTGTTTCTTGAACAATCGTGCAAAGAGATGACTTTTCCGAGATCACACTCAACCGGTAGTTTTGTCCTTCAACTAAGAGTTCCCACTTTATACTCGGTAGATGAGGCCCAAGGGCTGCAGATCCTAAAGGGCCTGTCCGTGGATATCTGAATTGACTACATCGTAAACTAATATAACTGGATGTAGGTAGATGATGATACTATATGTTTCGGATGAACGTCAACGTTGTTTTCACATATGTTTATATTCTCAATGTATTGGAAAATAATTTTTTTCTACAAATGTTTTTTTTTTAAACTTTACCTTAAGGTTCGGCTACTTCTTCCCCGCTCAAGTACCTAAGAGAGGAGGACGGTTAAGTTCTGGCCCTCTTCCTATCGATTAACCAAGTCCTCTGATAGGGCAAAGGAAAACCTTAATTATTCAACTTGATTAATCCCAAAAGCTCGAGGCTGTTTTTCTGAGAACCTCCTGACAGTTATTTCCAGGGCAGGGGTTAGCGCCCTCAAAAACCGATAAATTAAAAAGTTTTGACGAATATGAAAAACCAGTAGTGAGGGCCACATTTGGTCGCGGGTTCTCCGCAAAAAAAAAAGTTTATAAATGTCAGAGAAGTTTGTGGCTTTGAATTATCCAGAGGTCGCAGTTTTCCTAACCTCTTCTCGAATTAATTTAAATACATGTCGGAATTTATTTTTTATAATTTTTTTTATCTTCATTAATAAAGTTCTTGCTTTTCATAGCTTTGTTACACTTGAAGATCTGCAAGTCGAATTAGTAGATCTTGTTAATTTACATCATTATGCTTTTAAGATTTGTCCTTGGTACTCCGAGGCGATCACGGGTGTCACATCACTGTGATGAGTTAAAGTGGCTCTTCCCAACACCCTTCATATATCTATAGTCTCCTCCCATTCAAATCCTCTGTCCAGCCCCGCAAAACAAGATCTCGCCTTTCCGATCTCTACATTCCTTCCAACAGAACTGAGGCAGTCGAGCGTGTGTGGAACTCAATCCCTCCTTTCATCGGCCATTCTTCTTCACTTGCCTCATTTAAATCCTGCTTTTCCATCATCTCTTGGCACCCTAAAAAGTCGCTCTCCAAGCAGGTCAAACTTCCGCTTGAACAAATTAGTATTGTAAACTCGATCTCGCTACCCTTGTGTTTTGTTTATTTTTCCAATAACAAAGAAGATACCGACTTTGTAAATACATTATCGCATGCTATGCTATTCATTTATTTTAGTTAGCAATTTCGTTATTAACTATTGTATTAATGTTATTTATTATTATTTTTTAATATCAATATATTTATTTTGGACAATTAGTTAAAATCTTGTCAAGTTCGTACTTTATTTATTTATTTTCTTATCTATTTCTATTTTTAAAATGTTTTGTCCCTCTTGATTATTTCATGATTTGTATTATTATGTAGACTTCTGGCCAGATGAATATTATTTTTTCTTTATTACTTCATTATTGCTATTCTTGAGGGACTTGGTGCCAGAATAAAGTTTGTTTTCTATTCTATTCTATTCTATGTTTTATTTTATTTTTTATTAATTTTCATAATTTGACTGGTGCGTGGGAGACCCGGGTTCGAATCCCGGTCCTGGATAAATCTTTTCTCTTCAAAATAAAAATATTTGAAAATACTTTGCTGTATTACGGGTGAATTGTTTTATCAAATATTAGTATTTATTTGCTGTTTTTTTTTTTTTTTTTTTTTTATAAACTATTAACAAAATATTTTATCCGATATAAGTTGATCTTACAAAATTTAAAGTTTATTCATAGAGCAGGCACTGTACGAGGAACGGATAAAAAATACAGACTAAACGAGACGCCGTAAAATGGAATTTATATTCCAAACATTTCAATCTCTCCATATTCTTCCTGAGTGCTCTTTCTAAAAAAATAAAAAAATTGTTATCTTTATTTATAAGTTATTTTAGTAAAAAACCCAAGCTAAAAGAACTGCTAAGAATATAGTAGTGTAGTAGCCGGCTGCTCAATGGGGCCACAAATAGACGCCTCGCTTACGATCGTCATGGTTCACGTCTTGTATATCTTAAGGGACTTTTTGTCTACCATCTCCCTCCAACCATCTTTGGAAATATACAAAGGAGGGGAACGAAAAAAAGTAAAAAAAAAAAATGGAAGAAAAAATAGGGTTCCATAAGTGACAGGGCCCTTTCAGATTTCAATACTGGCAGCCACGGGACACGTCCAGATATTCACAGATACGGACCAGGAAATAGAAGCGTTTATTCCAGTAACTGATAGTGATTGTCACTATAACATAGAAATGACGTTTAATCTTGTCTATCTTACGGTTATTATCTTTTGTTTTGTTTTTTTCACAACTAACAAAAAATATAGAAAAACACGTGAAGTATTATTTATTAATCCCTTTATCTTTGGAATACTAAGAAAAGAAACGCATATCGTGACTTCAAATATATCTTAATTATAAAGTTTAGTTGTAGAAAATACCAAACCAAGGTAGAGACCACCTACTTTGTATTATAAATATGGATATGGATGTTTCATTATTGAAAGATTTAAAGAATTATATGAAAACATATTGCTTAATTGCCAGCAGTCAATATTCACGTTACACTCCCGTCCAGGTAACGTAAGGTAATATAATCAGTTGACAGTGATAGTAACTAGTTAATAATATACATAAGATGTGCTGTTGTCTATCTTACGTTCACCATCTTTTGTTTTTACCACTAAAAAAAAAAAAGGAAGGAAAAAAGTAAAAAATAAATAAATTAGTGTATGTTATGTATCTCTTATGCCATATAGAAATAATAAAAGCAACGGCCGGATTTGGACACTGTGGGATCTAGGATCACCAACTTACAGAGATGAAGTGGGAAAGCTAATTAAGAGGGGAAACCTGGTGGTTAAGCGTGATCTGGGACAAATCACCTCCCCGCACAACAATGGTCCAAGAAAGAATTAAGTCTCTACCGCGTAATGAACCCGAGACGCTCCAAGGGTAGTAGTACTTTTTTTATATATATATAAATTGTTTTTAATCGTTTGATATAAATAAAAACCACTTAATATTTCCGTCCATTTTTACGAATGGTTATATGATATGGCCGTATGATAGCTGTGACCCTTAGATAATCTCGAGAAAAGACAACTGATGATTAGATCAACTTGGTGACCTCTGACTCCAGTGCCAAGCTTGGTCAAGAATTTTCGGTTTATTGTTTTTACGATTGATCCACTATGGACTAATACTGTTTCGTCTGTTCTTTTCTTCTCTTCCATATCTCTTTCATTGGTTCCCCCTGTTTTCGTTTTGGTCCTTCAAAGCCCTGAGCATTCTGAAGTTGCTTCCTATATGAAGAGTGTCCTTCAATACTACCCGAAGTTGGCCATTTTCAGTTTTTTGAAATACATGAATTCTTCCTTTCATAATCTCATTGGTCGTCATTCGTCGATCGTCATTCGTTTCATAACCTGATTGGTCTGTTATTGTTGGTTATGATCATACCTTCTATTATCGGTCCCGAAGTTTGTCTTAATTTTTTTAAATCTTTGTGATTTCTTTATCACGCATCAGAATTCTCTTATTCAAGATAAGCATTTTTTTATTTTATTACAATTTTATTTTATTACCATTATTTTTTTCCACCTTTGTCGATTAAGATTCGTTATAGAAAAAAACAAACGAAAATAGTCCATTTATTTTGTACTGTACATACTGTTGATGTTTCATTTTAAGTAATTTTATAAATAAAAAAAATATATTGCCCATTCTTAATGGATAATTTGAACATTACAAAAATTATTATTTTCATTGTCAAATAAAATCTGACCAGACATAACACTTCTCACGCCGAGAATATAAAATTAAACTTTCGTGTTAGATAAAGCACATCACTTGGAGGAAATGGAACTTATAAAAACAACTTTTTTCTTCTTTACATTTTGCTCTCGTTAATCGACCCATTCTCAATTTTTTGCTTGTTTACAACTGACCTAGTTGTGAGAAAAAAAATGCTGCATTTTTTTTTTAATTGGGAACTAGAAAGTTGCCATGCCTGTGAGGCTGTCATTTCCTGGAGCTTTTCAAACTCTAGCGACGGAGCGATATCGTTGAATTTGAGTTTCCATTCAAAACTTTTGAGCTAGGTCGTGTTATTCTTCATAAACCAGCATGTGACATCCTTTTTAAGAAATATAAAAATATTTTATTATTTTCAAACAATCTGTCAGAGTCCTATTTGCACAATTCTCCAAAAGGATTCAAATTTGATTTTCTGTTTATATTGTAAGGGATTTGTGTAATGATTCAATGTTGAATAAAATTAAACAAATAATTATAATATTGTATGATTGAGCAGAAAGGCTCATTTTTCATTGCATTTTTCAGATGCTATGAGTTGTTTCTAAAAGAATATTAAATTTTAATTAGTCTTTTGTTTAGTTTAAAAACAAAAAAGTGAATATACAGTTATAGCTTCTGTCGACGCTAACACCTTGTAATATTTTTTTTATATCGTATTTTTACGGATGATCGAGTGTTATTCGTACATGATCGACATTGGTCAGAGGCGCTTCGTGCTGAACTAGTCAGTCACGAGAGCTTGTGAAGTATAGTCAGGGGGAAAATTGGCGTCCAAATTGCTCAAGGCAATGCTGGAGGTTTCTGCAGGACCCCTCAGCATCCAATGCCACCGGACGAGAAGGTGACAAATATTTCACTCTCGCGTGAGAACTATACTTCACATTTCACATATCTTATTTATTTATTTACTTATTTATTGTTTATTATGTTGGCTTTAATAATTTTTGTTTAATAATTCACTCATACCTAACTAGTTGCGACCGAGCCAACGGTCCGGTGCTCAATATTTCAAGCGTGAATGACAGGATGGCCGTAACATCTTATATATATATATACACACACACACACACTTTCTCTTGTTAGTCTGTAATAATTTAAATAAGAAATTGACGCATTTAGAGGACTTACGACGAAATATTAACTAGTAATTAAAAATTTGATTATTTCTGAATATTAAAAACAGACATTTAAATATGAAAATTTGGATCTTGTACAAGTCAGACTCGCCGCATACAAGGAACTAATTGTTTCTTTAAAGATTATTTAAGGTGTAAAATATTATTATTTAGAAAAAATATTTTATATTTTAATAGATAATATTCAAAGCTGTTGTAACAGCCGGACACTGCTTGAGTAATATATATATCTGAAAAAAAAACAAAAAACAAACAACAACAGCCTTTATTTACAGTTTTACATATACAAGCAGCAATAAGTGTAAATACATGTTCTGGACTTCCTTTACATGTTTAAACAACAGTGATTTTAATTAATTAAAGTTGTCTTTTACAAATAAGTTTTACAATAGCAGGAAAAATGTAGAAAAAACCCGCTTAAAAAAAAAATGAACCATAATAATAATTGTAATTTACAAATAAATAAAAATAATACTAATAAAGCAAGTAAATATAATAATAATAATAATAATAATTAAATAGAAAATAAATACACAATTAAAAATAACTATAAAATAAGTACAGATAACTAGATTATGATACCTACGAATAGTGATTTGTTAAGTGAGAAGTATATGTTTTGTTCTTTTGTGCGTGTACCGTCGTAGTGAATGTTTATCATAGTTGCCGATTTCTCGGATTAATGGGTTTTCGGAAGCTGGAGTTTTTTCGAAGTATGCTTTTGTTTGGGCTGAAACATATTGTTTTACAGTGGGAAGTTCAAGATCTCTGAGCATAGTCGATATTTTCGTGTAGCGGGGATAATTATTAATAATTCTCATGCATAGGTTTTGTACCCTTTCAAACTTTCTATAATTTGTAGCGCAGCTTGAACTCCAGACAGGTGAGGCATAGGTCAGCACTGAGCGGATTACTGTTTTATAAAGGATTAGCTTGTTTTTGGGGCATAGCCTGGATTTTTTATTAAAATAGGGAAACATTTTGTAGATGGTTTTTTCGCTTTTTCTGTTTTTCTGTTGATGTGATCAGTGAATGTTAAGGACCTATCCAGAATTAAACCGAGGTATGTTACGGATTTAGACCAGGGGATGTGCTCGGAATTTAAGATGATGTGCTGATCTATATCTGAAAAAAATTTCAATGAAATGTTACAAGTATTGGAAAAAACTTCTTTTTAGTGATTATTAACTATTTGAAAACTTTGACATAGCTCGCCTCTCCCGCTATCTATTTACATAATATCACAACTCTTTATTCAATCCTCCGAGAAGAAGGAGTAACTCTCAAAACTCTGGCAGAGCCCTGGGGCTAAATTGGGATAAGATGGCCTCTAAAGTTTGAAGATTTTAAACCCTTCCCCTAATACTCCTATCTTCCAGGCGGGTATATTTTACCTGGGAAAACGACCCCTTTATCTGTGAGGCCATCTCTAACGGAGGCCCGTTTAATCGGAGGGTTAAAACGGCCAGGATTAACGGCGGAGGTTTATTGAAAATCTTCTCGAGCTGATTAAGAGTTGAGGACCTCGGGTCGGATGGCTCAACCACTCCCAGATACATCTCCTTCTTCCCTCGTGATTGGATCCTGAGGAGGAGATGGGTTCATCTCTACTCTACCATTCTCTGGTAAAACCGCAGTCGCCCATTACCGCCCTAAGGAAGATGGTGGAAGGGTTGGGTAGCGGAGCGGAGGTCTCTGCCGCACTGACAATATCCCTTTCTTAATGGAAAAGGGAAGGCGCCTGCTCCTACGAGGACTTGGAGTTTATCTCAACTCTTTCCAAGTGATTTTGTTTATAAACAGAAATTTTAAAATGCATTAAAGCTATCAGTTAAAGGTGATTTCCAAAATTTAATTATTTAATTTTACTATGTAATTTAAACAAATTTGTCACAACTCAAGTTTATTTCTATTTAAAACGTTTTGCTATAATTTTTTTAATTTTTATATGATGTATATATATATATATATATATATATATATATATATATATATTTATTTATTTTTTTTAATATTTTATTTGAAACGACAGATATGACTAAGACCGAGACTCGAACCCGTGTCTTTCACCTCTCCGTGGTGACGCCTCAACCATTTCCGCCACCCTGGCTCGTTTCTTGGCCAGCCTTATAAATTCTTTTCACTGATCCTATATCATCGTGTTCTCGCAATTTGCGATGTATACACGGAGAGAATGTTAACTGAAAGATGTAAAATGTAAATGTGAAACGTTTTACATTCGGTGAGTCAAAATTAGATATCATTAACTACAGCAATACAATAATATAGACTTACGTCTATGCGATGTTCGCACTCACACACATTTTATGTATTAGTCCCTACCTTGGGGGGGGGGGGCGCGACCAGGTGAAAACAAACAAAAAACACTCACTTGGTTTTGTTTAATTTTCTCCTACCAGTACTTCTCAAATTGAAAGCTATAATGTTGTATCTTGTGTTATTAAAACTAAATCTTTCGTTTTCAAGGTGATACTTGTTTTCTTTCACATACCCTTATGAATTCAATGCAAGGGGGGCATGGAAGGATTTCATTTGAACAAGGTGGGCATGGTAGAAAAAAGGTTGGGAAGCACTGTATTTGGTATTGTTTTTATAAAAAAATCATTTGCTTTTCAATAGATGTTTGATATTAAAATTGTATGAATATGTTAAATTTGTTCCCATTATTTGCTGACATTGTTTAGCCAAAATAGTATATACCTCCTTTAGTAATGTATTCCTTTGAGGTCACTTTTATGCTGCTATGACTAATCAGACGATGCTACAATGATCTTGAACAGGTACCTTACATCGTACAGGCTCGCGACCTTCATTTTACATCCTTTCCAAATGTTGAAATAAACTAGGATTTTTTAATCTCTTTTTAAAAATTCCTAGAGCTCCTTGGTTGATTGTGAGCCCGCGATCTTTGCCATAGTTGGTCGTTATGCTAACTACACCACAGATCTTCTTCTTCTTCAATCGGCGCAACAACCCATTACTGGGTCCTGGCCCCCTCAAGCAGCTTCCGCCAGCTTAACCGGTCAAGTGCAGCTGCTCTCCAATTCCGTACTCCGAGCAGGGTCCTTGCATCTTCTTCAACACTATCCAACCATCGCAGCCTAGGGCGGCCTCTCGGCCTTGTTCCGTGTAGGCTCTCATTAAGCAGTTTATTTGGGATCTCATCAGTTCCCATCCTTGCTACATGGCCTACCCAGCGCAGCTACCAGTCCTCACAATTTTTCCGACATCAGGCACACCAATCAATGAGTATACTACCCTGTTTGTGCGTCTTCTCCAAACTAAACCATCCTTTACTGAGCCGTAGATGCGTCTGAGTATCTTTCTCTCAAATGTTTGGAGATCCTTTTCATCAGACTTCGTAAGTACCCAAGTTTCTGATGCGTAGGTTAGTACTGGTCGAATTAGCGTCTTATATAAGCTTGTTTTAGTAGATCTTGATAACGAGCTACTTCTTAAGTCGCGACGCAGTCCAAAATAGCACCTATTGGCCGATGCTCACCACAGATCACTCTCATATTAAGAATTTGTCAAATTCTTTCATATCTAATCGTTACACCCTATTCCATTCTGAAGCTTTAGTTATTAGATATTACTTTTTTACTCTGTAGCTTTCCAAGTGTTGTACGTTGTTGTAGTTTAAATATTATACATTTATTACAATTCTTATTTCTCGAACCATCTTGTAATCAGCAAAAATTATTCTCCTTTTGTTAATCATCAAATTCTTTCATGTTTTTATTTATTCACTTCTAACAGTCAAAAGCATGAATTATTTCATACAAACCAAATTAATGCCACTTTATGAGAAGTCATTTTGAAAATTCTGCAATTAATTGGACAATGTATCGTAATGATCTCATAGATATTAATCTTTGAAATGACGGTTAAAACTACCTCTTTTTTTTTGTTAAGAAATTAATTTAAAACTACGTACATTTTCCTTAACACTTGAAAAATCCTTGAATAAAATCATCCCATCTTTCTTACTAATGGGTTTTTTAGTTCCCTTACAGAATTGTATACGAATTATTGTGTCGAAATGTTTATTAGTGTTTGAGACAGGGACAGAGACCATTCGTACAAAGAGCATCATCTGACATGAACGACTAATAAAGTGACAGCCTAAAAAAAAAGAGAAAAATCAAAAAAAAAAAAAAAAGCTCTAATAAAGTAGGGAAGGGACTGACACTTTATTGGGACGCGGATGACCGAACTTGTATGCAAATTCGGAACCTGGCGATCAGAAACCAATTTGTAGCGAATATCCTGTGGGAAGCCTCTGATTTACAATATAGCCTCTATGTGCTCGGATCAGTGACCGTATTCAAACAGCAGCGCACATATTGGCCCGGTCCAATCAGTGCCTGATACCATCCTGTACCTTGTGCCCCTGGGGCAGAATCTGCTTCTCACGTTCGAATAAAGCAGTTTTATGAGTTAGGAAAATTCATTTATCTAAAAAAGAAAGTTTATATATTTATATATGAGTGTGTATAGTCAAGCTTACTTCTTACTTGCAGCCTGAAAAAATGTATATTTTTATTTATTAAACTTTTTTTTTTTAAATTTATTTATTGATATCTACAACTGTATTACAATAATACAACAAGTAAATAGGCTAAGTGATATATAATGACATGATAATGACAAGTAGAGAAACTACCCACTGGTAGTACTCAAATCAAAGGTCACGTGGCCATCTTCTTTTCAGACGCCTCGGAGGATTATCGGGAATTGAAGAGGAAGCTAAGTTTGAAACTAGAGGGTTTGAGTGGTAATGAAGTTTGTTATGAAAGGATAGATACCGGATTCGGGCCAAATCAGCAACAAAAGGGACATTAAGGTCCTTATGGATGACTTTATTCTTAACAAAATAAGAAGCATTGAGGATTTTACGAAGGATTTTGGACTGTAAGGATTGGATACGAGAGGAATTCGATGGCTTAGTGGAGCCCCAAAGCTCTACTCCGTAAGTCCAAATAGGTCGTATGATGGTCATGTAGATGAGTCTTTTGTAGTTAATTGGGAGCTTAGAGCGTTTGTCTAGTAATTGTTGAAGTAGCCTGAAACGTCGTGCGGTTTCTTGTCTTTTCAGTCTTGTGAAATGATTCACATTCACATTCAGTCTTATATGAGGATTCCAGCTTAATCGTTTGTCAAGGTGCAACCCTAAGTATCGGATCTGTTCTACAGGCACCAGAGGGATATTATTAAAGGATACTGAAGGGCAGGAAGTCATTGGTTTAAGACGTAAGGTATAAGTGATTTGATGCGATTTTTGAGAATTTATTATAATTCTCCAGTTTTTACACCATTCTTCAAGATCAGTGATATGGGATTGGAGGCTTTGGGATGCAATAACTGGATTGGTGTTGACTGATAATATACATGTATCATCAGCATACGTGGTAAGGATAGTATTAGGATTGGACCAAGGTTGAGACAAGGAACCTTGAGGTTTTATTAAACTAAATTCTTCGGTGTAGTTCACATTGACGACGGATGGAAACAGCGAAGTAACAAAGATATAAATCAGAAACTGGAAACAATCTCGGATACAATGCGGAAGAGGAGACTGACATTCCTCGGACATCTGTTCAGAATGGACAAGCATATGGCCAAGCAAATACTTCACTACTTTTGGATAAAGAAGACCACGAAAACATGGACTTAAGAATTAAAGAAAGAAAGAAAGGTTCAGCAATACAGAGTCTCTCATGCTAGGAAACATAGTGAAAGATCTGGAAGGCTTTCAGGAAGGCCATAGGTGGGCGTACGAAGTTGGACAGATGATGTGCCAGTGAGCCCATGAAGGAATATTGGTGGCAGAAAAAGTTTAAGCAGAAGAGTGACAAATAAAGTTATAACTTGATCCAAACTTGTGAATTCCTAAAAAATGTACGTCGTTAGGTAGACCAACAAGGAGTAATGTAAAAAGGAGTTGAGCGTATTTTATTTAGTCTATTGCAGATTAGTAATTTGAGCCCTTATTGGCACAAGCCCTCGGTCCGATAGTCATTAAGACTCATTAATATCACAACTTTTTTTTCATTTTATTAAAAAGAAAAAAGAAAATAGGTTAAATTCTTCTTAACCGATGGAAGAATGACCAGCTATGCAATGAATATATTTTAGGAAGGAGAATAAAAATATACTAAATGAATGTATATAAAAGTAAAATTTTACTTTTATCTTATTTTACCTACGAAACAACATAATAATGCTTAAAATGAAACAAAACTCTTACCAAAACTTAAAAGAAAGCACTTATATTTAATATAACAGGGTTATTTTAAGATGCCATAAAATTCAAAATGAGATAAGACTCCTTGTTAATTCAGAGAAGTTTATAATTGGGTTAACTTTTTTTACTAACTCTTCCTTCTTCTTTCGGATAATGAAGTCGATTGATGAAGACGGTTCTCGGGATTGATAAAACAAGAAGCGGGCTGGGTCAATAAGGATTGAGGAGGACTTTATTTATTTACTTTATCGAGCTTAATTGAAAGATGAAACCATTCTCTGCATCTTTGTCGATCAATGGTTTTTTTGATGGGACAATTTTTTTTACCACTGCAATAATAAGGTTCAACTATTTAATTTAAATATTGAATTACTTGTTTAATTTAAATTAAATAAATATAAAGCGATTTTATTTTATATTTTATGGTGATTATTTCAATGCTTGTAGCTTTTGGTAGCGGCCATTTTAGTGACGTCAGTGTTACATCGACACGATCTACAGGACAGTCTAGTCTTTCCCCAATCATTTCTCCCCCTTCCTATAGTTTTTGTAATTCGTTGTAATTATTTTCGCAACAAAGGACCACGTAGATATCATGTTTTTTGTTCATTTTTCTTCTCCTCCAAATTCCTCCATTCTCTGCGGATGTTGCCTTCTCTCCACCGTCAATCCTCCATGCCTATTCTTCGTTCTCTCTTCCACAAGATTCCACTATTAATTTTCAGTCTGCTCCTACATCTCTCTTCATCGGTAATTTCAAGTCTTTTAAGTTCTTCTTTCATCTGGTTACTATACCCACTCTGGCTTTTCTGGTTGTATATCTTATTGAATATTTCCTTATTGAACTTTGTAGGATCCATCTTGACCATTTGCCCGTAGAAACTTCGTCTTTTTTTTTCTCATAGTTTTTTTCAAGTCCTCTCTCCTTTTGGTATATTTTTTTATTCGATCTTAATCTGTTAAGTATTATTCTTGGGCCATAATCAAGATTTCATTTATGAATAATACAATATCCAAATATATAAACTAAAATATACTGTTTGTAACGCATCGGCCTTATATTACACTAGGGTACTGTAGCCTTTTGGCTTGAAAATAATTCCATTTCAAGCCAAGCCCTAGTGGTTGGGTCAAAATAACGTGTTATCGGAAAATAACTGTCACTGTGATAACGAGTTACCAGAACGAGCCCGTTATTGGAATAACTCCTTCATCGTTTCACTCCAAAATAACAAAATAGCGCTTCAGCATTATATCAGTTAGAGCTGAAGGCCGAGGCTTTACCAAAGTAAGCGAGATAACTATGTTCTTCAACATTATAAGTGTCTTGTAGACATTACAACAAAAGAGTGAAGTCAGGAGCGCTATCTACCTTATCTTGATCACTTTTAAGAGACTAACATTGTTCAGAAACACCGTTAGATGAAATCAAAACTTATACTATATTGGAAATAGAGAAAAAATTCATTCACAATTAATAATTAAAAAATTAAACTTTGCTAAATATCGAAAAAATATCAATGAAATACGTTTTTAAACCTTAAAACTGCCTTAGACTTTATCGAACAGTTATGAAACTAAATAAACGTTATCAAAGAACGTAAAAGAATTTATTTCAGTTTTACAGATAAAATGAAAAGAATGAAATATGATGAACATAAGGTTGAATTGTAAAATAATTGTCGAGAAATTTAAAAAAAATTGAAGTGGAATGAAATCTATATATGAATTTATTTATTAGACATATTATTTTCTTCAATGAAATAAAAAGTTAATCAAATAACGTGTTACTGGTACACGTTATTACATGGTAGCAGTTATGCCATAACGAGTTATTAAGATTTCACTGTTTAGCACAGCTCGGCCAATCCCCGGCTCAAATACTTATGCACTACGAGAATGACACGATTCTGCCTTCCTCAGGACTATTAACTAATTTCGGAAAAAAAAATTATTCAACCTTTTCTTGAAGACGAATGTGATTGTTAGTATTATATTCATACGCAGAGCTTTTGTGCGCGCGTGTGCTCTTGGTCTGTTTCGTTGTTAATATTGGAACACTCCTCTAGGCAATCAGATACCAAAGCCTCTTGTATTCCGCCTCGATCGAGGTGTTTCCTTAATGAGGTAGGCTCTATACTTGGCCCGAAGTAGAAGACACGGGGCCTATCTTGCATAGGCGAAGCAGCCAACACTTCGGGGTATTATCAAGTTTATAATTAGGACTCAGAACTCGATTTTGGCGATGATATATGTCACAAGTTCAATTTACCTGGTCGCATTGATTATGAAGTAATCCCGTTAAGTTCTAAAGCGCCGTAATTGATATGTTTATTCTTGGAACATAAATGTGCTGAAAATATTAAGAAGTTAGTTTTTCAACATGCTTTAATAGTTTGAATAAGCTTTCATTCAATTAATTTTAACACCATGTTTTTATTAGTGAGTTTAAATTAATAAAGTTTAAATTAATAAATAATTAAATTATAATTAATAAATAATAAATTAAGAAATAAGTGATTAAGGATTTCTAATGGTATGAATCGTTATTGTTGTTATAAATCTATGTACTACATAACTCATACTTAAAATAAATAAGTACAAAATTCAAAATTGAACAGTTGAAGAATATATTTTTTCATAATTTATTTTATTGTTGTATGATATAATTTTTAAAATATTTTATTTGAAAAGAAAAGACATGACCAGGACCGGGACTCGAACCTGGATCTCCAACCTCTCCGTGGTTGTGCCTTAACCATCTCGGCCATCCTTGTTCGCTTCTCGGTCAGTCATATCCCTTCTTTCCACTGATGTTAGTAATGTTAATTGAGCATTACTTTATTTTTGGAACTTGTTGACTTTAAGTCATTAATATTATTATAATTTATTTTATTGTTATATGATATAATTTTTTAAATATTTTATTTGAAAAGAAAAGATATGACTAGGACCGGGTATTATTAATGACTTAAAGTCAACTAAAAGATTAATATTAATGACAAGACAAGATCCAAAAATAAAGTAATGTTCAATTAACATTCTCCCCGTGTATACATGGCAAATTGCGAGAACACAGAGATATCGTATCAGTCGGTCCTGGTCGTATCTTTTCTTTTCAAATAAAATATTTAAAATATATTTTTTCTTCTATGACCATCATACGACCTATTTGGACTTACGGAGTAGAGCTATGGGGCTCCACTAAGCCATCGAATTCCTCTCGTATCCAATCCCTACAATCCAAAATCCTTCGTAAAATCCTCAATGCTCCTTATTTTGTTAAGAATAAAGTCATCCATAACGACCTTAATGTCCCTTTTGTTGCTGATTTGGCCCGAACCCGGTATCTATCCTTTCATAACAAACTTCATTCCCACTCAAACCCTATAGTTTCAAACCTAGCTTCCTCTTCAATTCCCGATAATCCTCCGAGGCGTCTGAAAAGAAGATAGCCCCGTGACCTTCTTATTTGAACTTTGATTTGAGTACTACCAGTTGGTAGTTTCTCTACTTGTCATTCTCATGTCATTATGTAACACGCATTCTATTTACTTGTTGTATTATTGTAATCCAGTTGTAAATATCAATAAATAAATTTAAAAAAAAAAAAAAAAATTTTCTTCTGGTGATATGAATTGATTTTTTTTCTCTAATCGTTTTAATTTTCTAATTATATGTTTGTGTAGTTGATAACTTTATAATTCATAAATTATACTTTATACAAAGTTTACCTTTCCTCTCATTTTACACATTCAACCAAAAAATACCAAAAATAAAAAATTGCTAGTTGTTGTTTTATATTTTCTGGATAAAAATACTTTAGTGCGAAGGCAGCATCCATGAACTTTAGTGTGACGAAAGATAAAAAAGTTATACTTCTTAAGCGGCTAGGTTGAACTTCTGGAGGGTCTGTAGATCCCATAGGATCCGTGGTTGTTGACAAATGGAATAATCTATGTATATATATATATATATATATAAGTTAAGTGCCATAGCCGGGTAATGGTAGAGCTTAATCCTACTGAGAAGATAAACAACTCCCAGATAGTATATAAGAAGGATTAGTTTATCAATAAAGGCAGTTATAACCGATCTCTCTGTGCGTTCTCATTTCAAACCTTTCCTTTTTTTTTAGTTTATGTGTCTCGAACTCATTAAGTGGTGCCGAAACCCGGGACACGGATTAAAAGCATAGGAAAGAAATTTTTTTTTTCGTTTTCTCGTTCGTTGTGCTATCTTTCCATTCGTTGTGAACAGTACTTAAGTGCGCCAACATGAATGATCAGGCTCCGAGCATCCTGAGGCCTGCGACCTTGACGCTAGATCCCCCACAGGCGGAGCAGATGATCCCTGAACTCCAACCTCAGGTAACTTCCTCCTTAGCATTAGCGCGGGCAGACCTAGCAAGGCAGGAAGCTAATAGAATTGCGCAAGAAACTAATGAATTAGAAAAAATGAAATTACGGAAGGCCAACGCGCAAGACATCAGGAGAGAAATTTCTGATTTGGATAAGTTCAACGGCGATGTCGGCGAACTCAATCATTTTATCAAAGGTGGAGATGGAATCATGGCAAGCATTCAATCCCAGGTGGCAGCGGATTTTCTAGAAGAACTAGATGCAAAGAGATTGCGAGTGGCCCTGGCACGGCGTGTCCGGAGAAGCGTGCTGAACTTAATTCAGGCCGATGAGGAGACTGAATGGGCAGTAATTAAAGAAAGGTTGAAGAAGGCGTATGGAGGAGGGAGATGGACGATCGAGGAGGACATTTTTCAAATGTTCTGTGAACGGAGGCAGAGCCGGCAGACACCGGGTCAATACGCTGCAGTCATGCTGGAGCGGTATCAAAAATTAAATGCAAAAATGAGAGAGATCGTATCAGCGGAAGAGACAGACGCACGAATGCTATTCCTGTCCACGATCTGGAAGGTACAGTTGGCGAGGCAGTTAGGAAAAAAGGAAGGATTTCCTATCGAGAAAACGTTCCTTGAATGCGCTCAGAACCTTGTGGATACAGGGGCCCGAGAAGAGGAGAGCTACAGGATGGAGGTAGATGAGCCTGAGTGGACAAGGGTCTCGGCGAATCGACCAAGAATTTCTGCGACTCCGGGTAGAAGAACGAGTGTCAGAGAAAAACCATTCACGGCTGAAAAAAGAAATTGGCTGCCCAAGTCGAAGAATGGGCCAAGGAAGGATGAGAGGAAGTGCCACGGGTGTGGCAAGGCGGGCCATCTGGTAGCAAAATGTCCACGGTCCAGATGTTACGAGTGCGGGATGGAAGGGCATTTTGCCAGACAATGTCCGTACATCTTTCGCAGAAAGGAGGGACATCAAGCAGAACCGATGGAAGTAAATGCACAGGAGCTACGGAAAAGGAGGTACTCGGCCAGACGAGGTGGGTCCCCAAGGGACACATCTAGTGTCTCGGGATCATCAGAGACGGAGGAGGAACCAGGCAGCAGTGGCGAGGGCAGCGTGAGCAGCAGCTGGAATCGTCAACGAACGGCGGGTCAGCGGCGGACGGCGACCACGAGACGGAAGCAGGCGGCCGTATGAGGAGGGTGCTCGCAGAGAGGCGACCGAGCTTGCGTCATAAATAACTTGGAAGGTAAGCTGAAAAATTGGTTGCCTATTATTAAGACGTACGGTGAAGTGAAGTGCCTTGTAGACACAGGGAGCTCGAGTACCTTGTTGTCAAAAACAGCAGCGGAGAAGTTGTGTGGTAAGGGGGAGGCACTTCAGATCCGGAGATGTAAATGTAGGCTGTTAACCTTAGGAGGGCCATGTAGAGTGATGGGCGAAACGGATATGGGATTGAGCGAGTGGGGAAAAACGGGAGCGCGTCTGCAGGTGCATGTAGTAGAGAGTTTGCCCAGGGAGTATCAGGCCATAGTTGGGTGCGACCTGTTAGAGAGGGTGGGCGCGAAGGTAGAGAATAAACGAGGCAGGTGGTTCATTACGTTAGGGGATAAGTCATACGCGGGGCACCGGGCGGTGCGAGGTCCTCGGGTGGGGGCCGTGACTAGGATAGTTGAGTGGAGGAACCTATTACTAAAGGAATTCCGGGACATCTTTTATAAGGAAGGGGGGGTATTAGGTGTCACGGGAAGGACGGTACACGAAATTCCACTAAAACAGGAGAAGACCACGTACGTGAAGGAGAAGCGGTATCCCCAGGCGCTGAGACAGCACATCCGGGTAGAATTAGATGAATTAAAGCGACAGGGAATCATCGTCGACAGTTCATCCCCGTTTAATAGCCCCCTGTGGGCGGTAAAGAAGAAGAGTGTGACAGGGAACGAGAAATACAGAGTGGTCGTGGACTTCCGTCAGTTAAATGAAAATACGAAGGACGAAGCTTATCCAATTCCCCGGTTCGACGATATCATAGATCGATTAAGCGGTGCTGTAATATTTAGCACGTTGGATTTGAAAGCGGGGTATCACCAAATCAGACTTCATCCTCGGGATCAGGCGAAAACAGCTTTCACGTTCGAGCGGGGACATTACGAGTTTACGAGGATGCCGTTTGGACTAAAGAATGCGCCCCTCACGTTCCAGAGGCTGATGGACGAATTTCTCAGGGGTGTAGATGAGGGGATTTGCCAGGTCTATATGGACGACCTGCTCGTGTTTAGCAAATCGGAGGACGAACATGTGCAACACCTTCGACAGGTCTTCACGAGGGTTCGCGAATTCGGGCTGAAGCTGTCTCCGGAGAAGTCCGTGCTGGGTAAAACGGAGATAATTTTTTTAGGGCACACGGTGTCTCGGGAAGGAGTTAGGCCGGATAAGTCCAAGGTGGAAGCGATCACCTAGATGGCGATACCCCGGGACGTGAAAGGCATTAGAAGACTTCTGGGGGCCCTTAATTACTACAGACGTTTCGTTCCAGACATGGCGCGGTACCTGGTACCCATTAATAACTTGTTAAAAAAGGGAGCGCGCGTAGTTGTCACACCGGTCATGGAGGACAACTTGAAGAAATGCCTGGAGCACCTGACGGGGGAACCGGTGCTAGCGTTCCCAGATTTCACTAAGCAGTTCGTTGTGACTACCGATGCCAGTGAGTACGCCTTAGGGGCGGTCTTGTCTCAGGGGCATGACCAGGGGGACCGGCCGATAGCATACGCGAGCAGGAGATTGTCCGAGGCCGAAGCCAGATATAGTGCGTTGGAGAGGGAGCTACTAGGCATTGTTTGGGCGGTCGACCATTTCAGGCCATATTTGTTTGGCAGAAGATTCCGGGTCCAGACGGATCACCGGCCGTTACAGTGGGTAGGCCAGCTAAAGGAGTCATCCGCTCGAGTGGCTCGCTGGAAAGAGAAGCTCAGCCAGTACTCCATGGATGTCGTCTACAAACCTGGGAAGGAAAATGTAGTCGCCGATTGGTTGTCGCGGGCACTCATGGTGAATGCTATCGAAGAGGATGTCGCAGGGCCATCGGGAGATATACGGCAGTTTTTGCAGGATTGGTCGCCGGAGGGCGAAGGGGAACGGTCTACCACGGTAGCGGGAAGAGAAGAGGTATCGTCAGAAAGAGAGAGCTCTACAGACGAGAGACCGGGGGATTTAGAAGAAATTGACGAGATTGTTAATGACAAACCGAGGCAGATAATCTGGAAGACGAAGACGTCAGGCATGCTGGCAATAGAGTATCTGCGTTACGGGCGGTCTCGCGTCAATGTCATCTCGTCGCAACCAGGGGTGCGATTGGACCTCGTATGTAAGGCCCTCAAGGACGCTTCTAAGCCGGGACACACCCACCACCTTTACGTGGGTAACGCAGTGATATGGGAAAAAATACGACAGGTGTGGAAAACGGATCAAATCCCGGATCGTGTGTTCATTCGGTGCAGGATCATGGTGGAGACCATCAGGGACGGCGGCCGACAGAAGGAAGTGACAGGGGCCTACCACGTGGGCAAAACCAACCATCGGGGGGTCAATGAGACTCTGCAGGCGCTGAGAAGGCGCTATTATTGGTCGGGTATGCGGCGGACGATCCAAGAAGTTATAGGGGCATGCGAGGTCTGCATGACTACGAAGTACGACCGCCACCCACCGCAAGCTGTACAAGAAGAAACACCTACGGGGGATCGGCCTCTCCGCGATCTGCAGGTGGACACGTTCACCTGGAAGGGTTTTACATGGCTCACTACCATCGACGTTTTCAGTAAGATCGCTATGGCCCGTCTGATTCACTCCAAGGAAGCAGAGTCGGTGTTATCAGCCCTCCGGACATGGTTTATGTTTTATGGGGTACCCCATACCATAACGTCCGATAAAGGGAGGGAGTTCGACAACGCTGTGGTGAGCGAGGAAACGCGTAAGTTGGAGGTCGCGTGGCATTTCAACACTCCGGGACACCCGAAGGGTAGGGGAGGGATAGAGCGGTTGCATAGCACGCTTAGCGATCACCTCAGGGTCTACCACGTCGAGCAGGGGTTGACGCCGGACGTAGCGATGCGGAAAGCGGTTGCGGCGTACAACCATTCTATCCATTCCGTAACGGGGTTCTCTCCCTTTGAAGTGTTGTTTGGGATTCGCGGGCCCAGTCGGGATCCCGAGGGTACGATTGGAGGTAACAACGCAGCGTGTGACATTGTCGCGAACCACGTGCGGGTTCGAGAGGCATGGGAAAAAGCGCGAAGAAGGATCGTGAGGGAAAAACGAACCCGAGTTACTAGAGAAAACGCGAGAGTCCGAGATTGCTCGGGGGCACTCAAAATTGGGGCCATTGTCTACAGGAGAATTGGGTCTAATAGGGGTAAGGAGCCACGGCGATACGAGGGACCATTCCGTGTTGTAGTCATTCGGGAACACAACACAGTCACTATCGAAAGTGTAGGGGACCCCAGGAGGCGGAGGACGGTCCATATTGAACAGCTGAAATTTCCTCTGGGGTCTGGAGTGCCTTCGCCTACTCCAGTGGAGTAATACAATGTGCGGAACAAGAAAGTGGTTGTATTCCTATAAGTGTAAAATTTTGTGTTCTTATTATTATTAGTAGCTATTTTTGTTTTTCCTTTTTTTTCTCATATCTGTTGTGGAGGACAACAATCAGTAGGGTGTGGTTTTGGTTGTTTTATTATTCTTGTGGCTGTATCTTCTTTTTGTTCTATTGTATCATTGTATGGTATTTAATTGTACATACTGTAATTTTGTGTGTCTGGGAGCTGTAGTGTTGTACAGGAGCCAGCTCTGCTATTCGCCTGGACTGGTCCTTCCTTTAGTTTCCAAAAGTGTCTGGAAACTGGAGGGGGGGAGTTAAGTGCCATAGCCGGGTAATGGTAGAGCTTAATCCTACTGAGAAGATAAACAACTCCCAGATAGTATATAAGAAGGATTAGTTTATCAATAAAGGCAGTTATAACCGATCTCTCTGTGCGTTCTCATTTCAAACCTTTCCTTTTTTTTTAGTTTATGTGTCTCGAACTCATTAAGTTATATATATATATATATATATATATATATATATATATATATATCAGAGGTGAATTTAAACCCGGAACTTTCAGCATAGCAAGTCAGCACTCTCCACACTGAGCCACTCCGCTCCCTAAATAAGTGGTAGTCGTACTTATAGTTAAAATATCCGAAATGGATATTTCGGTGGTATATTTGGTTTTCATTTCGAAATAGTTATACGAAGTCACATATTAACTACCAACGTTAATAAGTATTACCCCGCTCCCTAAAAACTTATCTAACCGTTTCTTCACTTTTAAAATAAAAAAAAATCAAATCGTAGTTACACTATCTTACTAATATTATAAATGTGAAAGTTTGTATGTTTGTCTCTCTTTCACGCAAAAACTACTGAATGGATTTGGATGAAACTTTACAGTAATATATGTTATACATCAGAATAACACATAGGCTATAGCAAGCTTGGATTTATAAGGGAGGGGACGCACGGGTGCACGTACCCTCCCCCCGACAGTTTTTTAGGTGCTGTGGAGAACCCATTATAGTACATAATTAAAGCCAAATCACATGATAATATTTATTAAAATAACAGAAAGAACACGAGTGAAACTATTTGTTTTGATATCCTACTAATATTATAAATGTGAAAGTTTGTCGTTTGTCTCTCTTTCACGCAAAAACTACTGGACGGATTTGGAGGAAACTTGACAGTAATATAGGTTATACATCATAATAACACAAGGACATATTTAGGAGGGGGCATGTACCCCCGTGCCACAGTTTTTTGTGTTCTGTTGAGAATCCAACATAGTACATAATTAAAGGCAAATCATGAACTTAGTATCTTGATATTTGCAGATAGGTTCTTTATATAATTTAAGAAAGAAATTTGGATAATTCCACCCCCAAGGGTTTCCCCTTTAATATAATAGTGGTTCAAAGATTGTATAGAATCCGTCAGTTTTGAATTTAGATATCTGAAATTTTGAATGCACGAGTAACTTATAGTTAAAAAAAAATTTATTTATTTACAATGATCTTTTAAGAAAATTTATGTGGCCGACAAAATTCCACGGGAACGAAGCCGCAGGCAAAAGCTAGTATAATATAAATATACATTAGAATATAAAAAATGTATAATGACAATAATAATCCTCAAAAGTTTTTTGTACTTAAAACTACACATTAAATTATGACTGTACTGATTACTAAAGTAGACTGATTGTTACTGCAACCCTACAATATTCATACCCTACAATATGTTTAGCCTCATGGAATCACTGGTCCATTACATTTTAATAAAACCGTCGTTGAAGTATAAGACCTTCTTATTTGAACTTTGATTTGAGTACTACCAGTTGGTAGTTTCTCTACTTGTCATTCTCATGTCATTATGTAGCACGCATTCTATTTACTTGTTGTATTATTGTAATCCAGTTGTAAATATCAATAAATAAATTAAAAAAAAAAAAAAAAAATTTTCTTCTGGTGATATGAATTGATTTTTTTTCTCTAATCGTTTTAATTTTCTAATTATATGTTTGTGTAGTTGATAACTTTATAATTCATAAATTATACTTTATACAAAGTTTACCTTTCCTCTCATTTTACACATTCAACCAAAAAATACCAAAAATAAAAAATTGCTAGTTGTTGTTTTATATTTTCTGGATAAAAATACTTTAGTGCGAAGGCAGCATCCATGAACTTTAGTGTGACGAAAGATAAAAAAGTTATACTTCTTAAGCGGCTAGGTTGAACTTCTGGAGGGTCTGTAGATCCCATAGGATCCGTGGTTGTTGACAAATGGAATAATCTATGTATATATATATATATATATATATATATATATATATATATATATATATATATATATATATATCAGAGGTGAATTTAAACCCGGAACTTTCAGCATAGCAAGTCAGCACTCTCCACACTGAGCCACTCCGCTCCCTAAATAAGTGGTAGTCGTACTTATAGTTAAAATATCCGAAATGGATATTTCGGTGGTATATTTGGTTTTCATTTCGAAATAGTTATACGAACTCACATATTAACTACCAACGTTAATAAGTATTACCCCGCTCCCTAAAAACTTATCTAACCGTTTCTTCACTTTTAAAATAAAAAAAAATCAAATCGTAGTTACACTATCTTACTAATATTATAAATGTGAAAGTTTGTATGTTTATCTCTCTTTCACGCAAAAACTACTGAATGGATTTGGATGAAACTTTACAGTAATATATGTTATACATCAGAATAACACATAGGCTATAGCAAGCTTGGATTTATAAGGGAGGGGACGCACGGGTGCACGTCCCCCCCCTCGACAGTTTTTTAGGTGCTGTGGAGAACCCATTATAGTACATAATTAAAGCCAAATCACATGATAATAGTTATTAAAATAACAGAAAGAACACGAGTGAAACTATTTGTTTTGATATCCTACTAATATTATAAATGTGAAAGTTTGTCGTTTGTCTCTCTTTCACGCAAAAACTACTGAATGGATTTGGATGAAACTTTACAGTAATATATGTTATACATCAGAATAACACATAGGCTATAGCAAGCTTGGATTTATAAGGGAGGGGACGCACGGGTGCACGTCCCCCCCCTCGACAGTTTTTTAGGTGCTGTGGAGAACCCATTATAGTACATAATTAAAGCCAAATCACATGATAATAGTTATTAAAATTACAGAAAGAACACGAGTGAAACTATTTGTTTTGATATCCTACTAATATTATAAATGTGAAAGTTTGTATGTTTGTCTCTCTTTCACGCAAAAACTACTGAATGGATTTGGATGAAACTTTACAGTAATATATGTTATACATCAGAATAACACATAGGCTATAGCAAGCTTGGATTTATAAGGGAGGGGACGCACGGGTGCACGTCCCCCCCCCTCGACAGTTTTTTAGGTGCTGTGGAGAACCCATTATAGTACATAATTAAAGCCAAATCACATGATAATAGTTATTAAAATAACAGAAAGAACACGAGTGAAACTATTTGTTTTGATATCCTACTAATATTATAAATGTGAAAGTTTGTATGTTTGTCTCTCTTTCACGCAAAAACTACTGAATGGATTTGGATGAAACTTTACAGTAATATATGTTATGCATCAGAATAACACATAGGCTATAGCAAGCTTGGATTTATAAGGGAGGGGACGCACGGGTGCACGTCCCCCCCCTCGACAGTTTTTTAGGTGCTGTGGAGAACCCATTATAGTACATAATTAAAGCCAAATCACATGATAATAGTTATTAAAATAACAGAAAGAACACGAGTGAAACTATTTGTTTTGATATCCTACTAATATTATAAATGTGAAAGTTTGTCGTTTGTCTCTCTTTCACGCAAAAACTACTGGACGGATTTGGAGGAAACTTGACAGTAATATAGGTTATACATCATAATAACACAAGGACATATTTAGGAGGGGGCATGTACCCCCGTGCCACAGTTTTTTGTGTTCTGTTGAGAATCCAACATAGTACATAATTAAAGGCAAATCATGAACTTAGTATCTTGATATTTGCAGATAGGTTCTTTATATAATTTAAGAAAGAAATTTGGATAATTCCACCCCCAAGGGTTTCCCCTTTAATATAATAGTGGTTCAAAGATTGTATAGAATCCGTCAGTTTTGAATTTAGATATCTGAAATTTTGAATGCACGAGTAACTTATAGTTAAAAAAAAATTTATTTATTTACAATGATCTTTTAAGAAAATTTACGTGGCCGACAAAATTCCACGGGAGCGAAGCCGCAGGCAAAAGCTAGTATAATATAAATATACATTAGAATATAAAAAATGTATAATGACAATAATAATCCTCAAAAGTTTTTTGTACTTAAAACTACACATTAAATTATGACTACTGATTACTAAAGTAGACTGATTGTTACTGCTACCCTACAATATTCACTGTTTAGCCCTATGGAATCACTGGTCCATTACATTTTAATAAAAACTATCGTTGAAGTATATTTCATTATATGGCTACATATTACATCAAAGGCATTGTTATTCCTCGTAGTGCCTCGAGGTCTGGGCGGCGAAAGATAAGACATAAATCATTGATGGAAACCTGGAAGAAATGGAGGAACTAGGAACCGGGAACGTGGAAGTTATTTAAACATAAAACCGCAAGAGTGGGAGAGACAAAGGAATAAATCTTGACTATAAGATGCCAGAAGCTCAATAATGTAGGAGAGATCGGGTAGGCAGCGCATACAGAGTAGCGTGGTCAATAGCTCAGTGTCTTCTGGGGAGCTTCTTCTTCGGTCTCCGGGGTCTGCGGGATGTCCTATCCACTCCGATTCTTTCTCTTATTGAGGATGATCTCGGAGGGGCGCGGGTTTGGTATTCCAGTCCTGTTGGATCATGAAAATTGTTTTTAAAATATTGTTTTTCCTCGGATATACTCAACTATTTTGCCAGTTACTTTATTCTACTAGTTTGCCTCAGTGTTGTGACGTGAATAAAAAATCCTGTATCAGCTCCGTAGTTTGTCGGTTCGAGTTAAGTCACAAGTTTTAACTTTTTATTCGTTTCCTTTTTAATAATATTCTGGAAGTGACAACCTGCGGAACTGATAGCGAATATTATATATGTCAAATATTATTTTGATATATCTAATAAAGAAAAAATATCGATATTTCTATATTCATAATTTTAAAACCAATCCTCGACTTTTAAAGGAGTTGGCTAAGTTTAAAAATAACTATACTAAAAAAAAAAAAGCATACATTTTTTTCCAATTGTTAAACTCAATATACCCTAAAATGATGAAGGGCGTGGTAGTTCAGTGGCAGAGCGGTGAGTTCAAATCCGGCTGTTACAGATAATTTATGTATTCTGTTAATACCCAGGGATATGCCCTGTGGGATTTGAAGATTCTCCAAGGGTTCACCCAGCCTCTATAAAGTGAGTACCCTTAATGGGGGGAAAACCTTGCGGTCGAGAATGATCTAGGACAAATCACCTCCCTACACAATCGTTGTCCATGAAACAGTACAGTATCTACCGTGTATTGAACCCCAGATCCTTTACGGGTTGTAGTTCTTGTACAAGTTCATATTATTGTATATATTAATTTCATAATTCGTTTTCATACCTGGGCATATGTCACGTGGAACTCAATATTGGTTAATCTTTGGTTACCTTTTTTTTAGGATAATTTTCCCTTAATGAAGTATGCAGCATATTGGTACAAGCCTATAGGAAGCAATAGTGTGTATATGTCCCTAGGCTGGTCTTAGATTACTTAATTTGGAAAATGCTTGATTACTACTGACTGATAACAATTATTATACTACGATTTTTTTATTAATATTAAGACTTTTAAAATTTATTTTTCTGTCTGATTCCTCTAGTACCAAATCCAAATTCCGGAATTCATAATTCAAAGGAGTGTAAAATATATTACTGATTTAAACTTTTTCTGACAATGCTGGTGATGGTGTCCAACAGAACTGCCTTTGGTGAAAAATTCAATTTTTCCAAATCGAGGCCAAAATTTCTGAACCCTTTGTGCTTTGCGGCAGGAAGCCATACAGCGAAATATCTTTAGGAGTTACTATCACTTTTTCAAAATGATAAAGTGATTTGAACTAAAATATCCGGATGGTGATGCATTACTCTGTGGTCCATGATCATTTGTTCATCCCAATAAATTTTATTGCTTTAGCATTATTTTCTACCAGATTTTACTGAATTATAGCGGTATTACTACACCTCCCCTAATCTGCACATACTTTGGTGGTATGGTATATCTTCAATACATTATTATACCCGATGAAATAGTCCGTTCTAGCGATTGCTATAATTATTATGTTTACCATTTGTGATTTATTCTTTATACGTTTTATATAATTAATTGCCCTCCGTTCCCCCTCAGAGTTGTAGTGAAACAATAAATAAGACAGGACGAAGGTCGGAGCTTGAGCGCTGACCGCAGATATACTGCTCCGAGGATTTCCCGAACCAAACACGAAGGAAATTGCAGTATAAATAACAGTGCTTGAGGGTTCACGTCTGGCCTTTTACCTGACTCATTCCGAATCGATCCACCTCCACCGGCTCAACCGCCCTTCTGTCTCTTTCCTTTAATTTATTCCCAGCCTGGTCTGATTAATTTGCGGATTCTTTAATTTAGTGCACCGAGAAAACAGTACGAGTCTAGGCCCTGAAGAGGATTTACTTCGGAATTGTTCTCGCAGAATTGATTTTTGAATTTAACATGTCCCCGTTTCAGGCTACTTCAACACTTACTAGACAAGCGCTCTAAGCTCCCGATTAACTACTAAAGCTCATATACCTGACTATTGTAATACCTACTTGGACTTACGGGATAGAGCTTAGGGGCTCCGCTATGCCTTCTGATTCCTCTCGTATCCAATTCTTACAACCCAAAATCCTTCGTAAAATCCTAATGCTAGGTACTTCCTTTCTACGAATAAAGCCATCCGTAATGGCGTCAATGTTCCATTTGTTGCCGATTTGGCCCGAACCCTAAACCAGTCCTTTCATGACAAACGTATAGATTTCCCACTGTCTTCTACTCCGGTAACATTTTTTTTTTTGTACCTCCACCATTTCATCTTTTCTCCAATCATTCTTTCTGATAAATAAAATATAGTCTTCAAGAAAAAAAAATCGGCTTCCAGTCAACTCCTTTATTGTTTTATATGACAAAACGTTTCGACACTGTGGTGTCATTTTCAATTATTTATTTTTCTGCATTCCTTAACTGCAAAGTCAATATTTTTTAAAAATCATTTTTAAGGAGATCTTTAGTCCTCCATAGTCAAACTTATATTCCATTACACTATAATTCCATTACACATAATTATATTCTATGTGTAATGGAATATAAGTTTGACTATGGAGGACTAAAGATCTCCTTAAAAATGATTTTTAAAAAATATTGACTTTCCAGTTAAGGAATGCAGAAAAATAAATAATTGAAAATGACACCATAGTGTCGAAACGTTTTGTCATATAAAACAATAAAGGAGTTGACTGGAAGCCGATTTTTTTTTCTTGAAGATGAAATTCAAATAAATCCAGTTTTAAAAAAAGGAAAAAATTATAAGAATAAAATATAGTTTGGAAAAGGAAAATCTAACATAGGGCATTGGCAGAAATTAAAATTGTACTCTAATTAAATCAGTTCCAATGCATATATATATACAATATCCGGTATATTCAGTATATTCACATCACCTGCCAAATCGAATTTACTCAAGTATACATATGTGACTTCCTAGAATTACAAATCAATCAAAGAATGCTCATAGATAAAACTTTTATAAATATGATCAAATACAAGAAAGGAAGAAAAGAAAATCGAAATGAAACGGATGATCCGTATCTCTAAAGATGAAAGAAAAAGCAGAACAGAAAGAATGAGAGAATACTAAAAGAAAGGTGCAGTGAATGGAATAGATTTAACATACTTTAAAGTCGAACGAAACAACAAGAAAAAAAAAACAAGATACCTTTTTTATTCTAGACAATATATTAGAAATAAGGGTTAATAGGTATTTGCAATTCTTTCATTTACTTGATATGAATTAAATTTTACTGAAACAAAACGACTCTTAATAAAGTAAAGCCTCACATTAATTAATTACTTATAGTTGACCGTGTTACAATCAAAGTCGGTCACCCTGTTATATTATTGTTAGTAGGCCAAGTTAAATACAATTCGTTGTTATCGTTCCGTTTAATGAATAGGACACCAGCGAATCCTGCATAATATTAACTGTAATTAATACTATAATTAGAGTGTAGGAATCACAGGGTTGGTGGTGGTGGATGTTGTAGGCCGTGCAGATCAAAGCTGGCTGTGGTCCCTTTACAGTCATCATCGTGTACACATTCAGTACGTCTATGTGCGTAGCATTGTCATCATTACTATTAAAAAATAATTAATTATTTTAATTATTTAAGAATTAATTTACACTTAAAAATTGCAGTATACGATATCGCTCCTCCAACAGAACCCCATAACTCAAGATTTGGCATTTTTGAGTTAAGCCTTCAGGAGCAACTGTAATTAAAGCTTTGTTATTCAGAAACGATATATATAATATTTCCTTCCCAACATTTTTTTTTAATAAAGCCATATTTTTAGTTGTATCATATTTTTTAACTTGAAGTTTTATGGCACTCATGGCATAAGTAAAATCAAAAAAGTTGTCAAGTCACTAAAATTTTTCTGATGGTTAATAAAAGAATTTCAATACCTTATTTACAATAGGAAGGCTTTGCTTTACCAATAACCAAATGTTTATTTTTTTAACTCACGTGGAACTTTATTGAAAAATTAGGTTTTCTAAGTTATAATATTCTTTTGAAGCAGCGATATAGAAAACGATAAACGAATAACATATTTATTAAAATACTAACTTAAGCCCGCGGCTTCGCTCGCGTGGAATTTGGTCTGCCACTTAAAGTTTCGTGAAAGATCATTTTAAATAAATAATTTAATTATTTTTAAAAAAATATAAGTTACTCGTAGATCCAAAATTTCAGATGTCTAACTTCAAAACTGACGGATTCTTTACAACCTTTGAACCCCTATTATATTAAAGGGGAAACCCTTGGGGTGGAATTATCCAAATTTCTTTCTTAAACTATACAAAGAACCTATCTACAAATTTCAAGATGCAAAGTTCCTGATTTGCCTTTAATTATGTACTGTAACGGGGAGGGCACATGTCCCCATGCCCCCACATAAATTTTTTTTTTTTTTTTTTCTTAACCCCTATAAGTTTGAAGATTTGTAATCTGGGTTACGATTAGGTTGGAGAGGAATCTCTTTTACTGTACTGCGCACATTTTAAGAGGAGGATGAGAAGACGGAAGGTTCCAATTTCTTTCTTTATTTCTTAACTTTGGATTTTTCCGGTGATGGGGCACACCGTGTCCTTTTCCTTTTATTGTTTATTTTATTATTTCTCAGGTCAGGCTGATACTTTGAACGTGATCTTGCCACGTTTGTGGCCGTCCTGCTGGAGTGAGTGTCCTGAAAAGAGGGTTAGTACTGTATTTCAGACTGTCAAAAAATTTGATGTGTCTGCGTTTTATGAAGTCTGTGACTGTCGGTAAGTCGAGAGTAGTGTGTAGGAGGTCCATTTTTGTTTTGTTTAATGTCGTGTGTCTCACTATGCGTTGTAGTACGCCGTTCTGAAACTGTTGGAGCTTTTTTGCTGTCGCCGGTGTGATGGTACTTAAAAGTGGTGCTCCGTAGAGGAGCGCCGGTCTTAAGATGCTTTTGTAGATGGTCAGCTTGGGCGGAGGGATAAGTTAGGAGATGTAAGCAGGTGGTTAAGTCTGTAAGACTTGGTCCGAACCGCCCTGAGTTTCTTCCTGCAGTGGTAGGCTAGTTTCAGGTGTCGGTCTAGTGTGACACCTAAGTAGACTATGCTGCTTGCTGGTCTGTTTTCGCGTCCCGCTACCCTATAGACCTTAGGGAGAGGGCGACGCTTTTTTCCCTGAAAGGAGAAAATTATGCAGTCCGTCTTTTTAGGATTCACTGTGATGTTGAGTCCTTCGAGCTTCTGTGTGATGCTCGCGCAGACCTCCTCCGCCTGCCGTAGAGCTCTCTCTGCGCTGATCGAGCTGCTGTAGATCGCTATGTCATCGGCATAGGCTGCTACAGCAGCTTTTTTGTAGTTGGCTCCAACAGTTTCAGCTGTGTATATTGAGAAAAGTACTGGAGATAGCACAGACCCCTGAGGTACTCCGCAGGTGAATGCGATGGCTTCCGATGATGTTTCACCGATGCGGACTGCTGACGTTCGTTGTTGAAGAAACGATCGTAGGACCAAGTAGAGCTGTTCCGGAAATTCGTTGTCCTGTAGTGTCTTGCATAGTAGACTATGGGAAACTGAGTCGAACGCTTCCGTGCAGTCTATGGAGATCATAGCGGTCGCTTCGTTCTTGGCTGTGCTCTGGCTCACTTCCGCATGTATCTTCGCCAGAGGCCTGATGATCCGTGCAGAGGCCTGCCTGATAGGCGGTTTGCTCCGGTGGGATGAGAGCTATCTCTGAGCAATATGTCTTGAGATAATTGAGGATAATTTTCTCAAAGACTTTGCCCAGATGCGGAAGCAAGCTGATGGGCCTGTAGTCTGCTGGCTGTGATCCCGACTTCATGGGTTTGAGTAGAGGAAAAAGAATAGCTCTCTTCCAAATGTCAGGAAAATATCTTAACCTGAGGCAAGTGTTGTATAAATTGGTCAAGTGAGCTATTCCTCTTCTTGGCAGTTGTTTCAGCAATATGGTTTGTATCCCGTCGTGGCCTGGTGCTTTATTCCCCTTCGTACGACGGAGAATCGCCTTCAGCTGCTTCGGGGATACAAACATATAGTTGTTTCCTGTCTCTTCGGTAGGTAGGTCTGTTTATGCAGGATCAGTTCTTCTTGCAATGATTCCACCATAGTGATCTGAAAACTTGGTAACCTGTTCCTCTACTGTCAACAGCTTGTCACCGTCGTGGAGTAGTGTGGAACTTCTCTTCTTCGTGCTGGTTTTTAACAGCTTCCAGAATTTCCTGTAGTCACCGTGCGTGGACCTCAGTTTCTCGTGCCACTGTGCAGTCCTTCATTGTTTTATCAGACTGCGAATCTGCGTGGTAAGGGAATTTACTGATTTATTTAATTAGGGAATGTGTAACCTATTTTACCCAATAAGTTTCATCCAAATCCGTTCAGTAGTTTTTGCGAGAACGAGTAACTAACATAAATACAAACATTCGCATTTATAATATTAGTAGGATATCAAAACAATAGTTTCTCTCATGTCCTTTCTGTTATTTTAACCACTATTATCATGTGATTTGGCTTTAATTATGTACTATAATCGATTCTCCACAGTACATAAAAAACTGTCTGGGGGTCACGTTCCCCCGTTAGCCCCCCCAATTCTGCGCTTGCTATAGCCTATGTGTTATTCTGATGTATGAACTATATAACTATAAAGTTTCATCCAAATCCGTTCAGTAGTTTTTGCGTGAAAGAGAGACAAACATACAAACTTTCACATTTATAATATTAATAAGATTTTTTCCCAATGATTATTGAATATTCAATAATGTGTTCAAGTCAAAATGAGAAATTTTAAATTGTAATAAGTTTGTAACATTATAAAATTAAAGATAATAATCTATTGAATGACTATAATAATATATGGCTGTGAAACATGGAAATCGGTAATGAGGAACTGAGAAAAACTGCTAGTCGCAAAGATGGGCTTCCGGAGAAGGCAGCTGGAATATCGAGGCGTGACAGAATACCCAATTCAGTACTCTGAAAGGTAATGGGTACTCATAACACCATTCTCGAAAAAAATCGCCATCAAGCGATTAGAGTGGTTTGGACACTTACTGAGGATGGAAGATAGAAGAATACCAAAAATTATCCCGAAGAAAGAAGAAGAGAGTGACTAAGAATCCCATGAATGAATGGATGGCCCAAGTTCAAGAAGACATGGCAGGTTATGATCTCAATAATGAGCTGCTGTTGAAGACCTTGAAAAAATACTGTGCTAAAATTTGGTTGGAGGAAACTCCAAAATGGGAAAACTCTCAATAAAAAAAAATCCTTTTTAATATTTTAATTACCTTGATGTATGAAAAATAATTTTTTTTTCTTATTTTTCTCGAAAACCGTCTTAGTTTTCTCGAGCTTCAGTTTCTGACTTTTTATGAATACCGTGTATCAGGGAAACCTATTTACATAGGAGAAAAAAAAACTATTTCCAGTAAAAAAAATTTTTATTTTTTATTTTCGAAATACGCTTCGGCCTAGGCCATTCTCAATCTTCTATTTTAATTGTTTCATTTTTTTACTTATTACATGGTAACAATTAGACCATAAGTCATTCATCTGTAAAAACATTCATAAATTCTATAATTGTAACAATACAAATAATTCAATTAATAAAACTGTACATTAATTTATAATATTTAATGTACAGTTTTATTAATTGAATTATTTATATTGTTACAATTAGAGAATTTATGCATGTTTTTACAGATGAATGACTTATGGTCTAATTTTAACCATATAATAAGTAAAAAAATGAAACAATTAAAATAGAAGATTGAGAATGGCCTAGGCCGAAAAGTATCTCGAAAATAAGGAATACAATTTTTTACTGGAAATAGGTTTTTTTCTCCTATGTAAAGAATAAATTATATAATTGATTCCAGTTGACATTTTGAAAATAAAAAGGAAACCTATTTTTAATATGGGGAAAACCTATTAGCCAATATCTATTTTATTCTTGGTTCTACATCTCAAAACGATGGTCCAGAATCTAAAGTTCAACACAAAACAATGGTAATTATTAATTAACTTTTGATTCTAATATAAAAATTTACTTGTAACTTATTTTGAAAGCCAATTTAATGTTTTAACTTGTTTCTTTTAATGTATAAAGGCCCAAATGGCAAGAGAAAGTTATTCTGCAATCATTAATACTAAATATATTAACAAAGAGAGTGACATAATTTAAACAAAAAAGTTGAATATTTAAAAAAGAAAAGCGAAGTAAACTATAGTAAAGTACATTCTGTAAGTTGGGACTAGATTAGATAGAACACCTTGCAAGAGCTATGGATCCGCCTTCATCTTTAGAGTGCCTCTACATTTCCATAAGGCGTGTTTTCCTTCTGCCATGTTGGAGGACTACTCCTATATACTTCATCCTCTCTTATTTCCTTACCCATTGTATTTAGGTACTTTTAGAAGAGGTGAAGTGAAATTTGGTAGATTTGCTCTCTGAGCAGAGCAATAGCGTAGAAGTAGAGCTGAATTTTGACATATATAAATGGTTTTTGAGGGTGCAAAGTACCTTAGTGTGCAGAGCACTGAATTGAAACACTGAAGGTCCAAGGTGGCAGATAAAGCAGCCAACAACAGCGGTCCTATAGGATCACCCCTGATCCTATAGGACCCCACCCTCCGGGGCCTCATCGACTCATTATTCACATAAGTAGGTGATCTTGATTGGGAGGAAAACCTGGCATTTGAGTGTTATCTAGGCTTCCACAAGCGTTGGTTTATAAACAGTAGTCTCTAGCATGCACTGAACCCTAGATCCTTCAGTTCTAGTGATGCATTACACATTTTATTACAAGGATCCACTGTAATTTTATTTTCGTTCTCGTTAACTCACTCTGCAGTTTCGTAAGCACATGAAATAAGAAGAGGTAATCTATATATGAGCCGTTTATTTTGAAAGTGGCCTAACTCCGTTTTTCAATTTTTTGCCAGTTACCATGGTTACATTTACAACTTCACATTATGTATCAGTGAAGCATTTCAGGTTGCTGATATTCCGAGCAAATACGATAAGTTTTTGACACATAAGTTTTCAGAATTAGTTCAATAACTGAACCGTGTAGTTTGAAAGTGGCTTAACTCCATTTATTTTATACTTATATCAAGATATTTACTATTGATAATGTCTGAAAGCAGTGGTGAAGGGTCGGAAAGGTAATAATTTTATTGTAAATGAAATGAGACAAAAAGTTTTTGTATCAACAAAATTATTAGAAGACGCAATTTTTAAAAGGGTAAAGAATTCTGATGGAGAATCAGTAAACTGGTTACAAATATGCGTTTTGTTAGAAATGAACCATATAAAATTTTCTATAAGACATCAATGAATGAGAATGAAAATTTGAAAGTCCTGAATTTATTACCACGTCGGGGTAGAGCAAGAAAATTCGAAAACATTGTATTGACACCACTCTATAAAAATATCAGACAAATTACAACAGCAAAATTCAAGGACATGATTGGCCTTTTGTGATATATACCACCGGAACATCATGATTTCTTCAAATCCCTTTCACACGAGCAAAATGTAGATGAATAGTAAATTGATTTGTTATAAATTTATGTTTGTAATTTTATATGTTCTTTAATTAAAAAATGTTTTGAATCGCATAAATTGTGTTTCCGAAGTGTTTTAATAATATGTCAAATAAATTGAGTATTGTTTTTTCAATTTTCAATCTTAAATTATGTTGAATGGACTTGGGTACCTTCAATTATAATGAATCTGGTTGTTAATTTTGAAAGTGGCCTAACTCCATTCTTGATAAGAAAACGCACATTATTTACTTAATAATTGTTACAATTTTAATAGCAACCATAAATTTAACACCCTTAGATACACTTAAGCAGTATGACTCATTAGTATCCTATATGTATATTTTTAAATTCATTGAAACGCAAACTCTTAAATATCTCCATTTGAAGAAAAATAGAGGTAGGCCACTTTCAAAATAAACGGCTCATATATTTATATATTTTAAAATCAATCTATTTATTTGTAAGTGCAACCATAGCGAAAATACAAGATAATAATAAATTAACCGCTCATTTTGAAAGTGAGACCCATTTTGTAAAAAAAAAAAATAATAAAAGCTCTCCTTCCAAATTAAATATTATTTCATATTTTTAATCAATTGACAAAGTATAAATTTTTTCTTAGAAATTTATTTGGTCAACAATATTTTGAATGTGTTGAATTTGAAAGTAAATGTCCTGCAATAACATAAAAGGGAGTTGTCTAACTTTTATATTCAACGGCTTAAATGAAGCATTGAATTCTAAAACCGAATCATCAGTTTTCACGTTTTAGTTTATCTTTTTGCAAATTTTTCAAAAAGGCATTCAAATTTTTTGCTAGGAAAATATGTATCTCTGTACATAATAAATTATTTATTTTTATAAAAGTTGCTTTTAATTTAAATTTTAAAAATAAAATACCTTTTTTTTCGGTTTCCACGGAAATATTTAAACCTTAGCAGGTGAAGAGATTACTCAAGGGGGAATTCAGGGCATGCCTTGAAGTCGTGCGTGGTTGCCTATCACTGCTTTTGAAGGCGCTCTTCTACCAGGATTAACACCTGGAATTCGCCAGCCACTGTTTATATTTAAACATTCTCATAAATAAATTAGTGTTTTTTATAATATATTATAATATTATAGTGAGATTATAGAGTGTAAAGCAAGTTTCCTTATTGCAAAAAAGTGAAATTTTTATGAAAGTGCTTAAAAGATATACTTTTAGGCTACTGACAACTATGTCATATAATGTGCTTATATATCTTTTGTGATATAATACCATCTATAATATAATATACTAATGTAGTTTTATTATTTGGTTGTAACATATGAAATGTCAGTGAAGGTGTAAATTTAAATTATTAAGAAAGAAATAATTAAACAATACTTTTATTAATCAAAATAGGACCCTTCACTTTCAATACACTTCTCCCAACGTGAAACAAGCATTTCTATCCCGGTCTGTAGAAAGTAGGTGTCAAGGAAGAAGCGAAGTCTTGGTAGGCCGATTTCAGGGCATTTTCGTTGTCAATTTTTTTTTTTAATTAAAAAATTATCCAAACAACAGAAAAAGTAAAAATCAGTTGGAGAAAGGTCCGGATAATATGGTGGGTGAGGAAGGACCTCTATATTCAGCTCCTGGAGCTTTTGCGCGGAAGTATGTGGGTGTGCGTTGTCGTGGAGCAGAATAGGACCTTTTCGGTTAAACAGAGCAGGTTGTTCCTTACCCAATTTTCTGTGAAACCTTTTTAATTCTTCGCAGTAACTGTTGGCAGTGATGGTTTCACCAGCTGGCAAAAAGAAATAGTGGATTAAACCAGCCACTCCACCTAACAGTAATCAATACTTTTTTGGGGTGAAGGTTTGGTTTTGGGCCTAACATATGTTGAGCTTTTTCATTTTTATCTAACCACTGTCCAGATCTCCTTCGGTTATCGTAAAACACCCACGCAGGTCATCGTAAAAGGTCCAAAAAAGGCTCATTTCTGTTTCGCAGAAAGTGAGGAACAGAAGTGAGGAGCACGTTTCCAATCGGATGAGCTGCTGGGCCTCGATTAATCCATGTGGTACCCATATTTCCAGCTTTTTTGTCTTACCAAGCTCCTTAAGGTGCCTTTGGCACTTGCTCCAAGTTGTGAACCTAATTCACGAGTGGTTTGGGAAGAGCTTCGACCAGCTCTTTCAACTTATCGTTGTCCAAATTAGTCTTCAGCCTACCACGTTCTTATTTGGTAAGGTCATAATCCCCAGACCGTAATTTTTCAAACAATATTAATGTTCCGTGACGCTATGACCAAGTTTAAATTCGTAGAGAAAAATTATACGAATTTCCGCTGAAGACATAATTTTATTCTTATTTATTTTTAAAACGTTGCTTCACTTTCATGAGGGAAGTAAGACTGGTTATGAAAAAGGATTAAATGATCTTTCAAACGGAATACATTACATAATTGTTTGTGTAAAAATAATCTAATCCCCAATGAATAGAAAAAAATAGTCGAAACTGACATTTCATCCGTTACGACCCAATACATTACAAACCGTCTACTTCCTCGAAATAAAGGAAATTCTACTTTCATCGATGTTATTCTCAGATATGATGCCCGTGTGTTTATTTTTTCCACGCTGTTGGTTGAATAATAGTAGTTGAAATTTCTATATTTATCATTTTCTGATTTTACTTCAGACTTGTATGTCAATAAATTTTATTTCGAAATAAAAGATAATTAAAAAATTTATTGATGACGCATCATTTAACATCTTTTTTTATTTGATAGTTTAGTTTGTTTTTGAAACTAATTCCTATTTCCTAAAAATGTATTAATAAATTCATGGAGTTAGATGAATATACAAATAGGTTTCTCGAAAACAGACAATATATATGCATAACACTAATTGGTCTTTGTAATTAAAAATACCACCAAAAAATCCTCTAATTAATTGTTTTTAATTATAAGCTTACATAATACTTATTTATCTACATAGATTTGTGATTGTTACTTAATGTAACACGTTTCAAATGGGAAAAAAAACTCCGTAAGAACCGAAAATGCCAACGAAATGTCCATAAATGTGTTTCTAAAAAACAATTATACATATATAATAATCATAAATTTTGTTGCCTTGGTATTCAAAAATGTAAAAATCCCTTTTCTCATAGAAAATAATACCAAGTAAATAAGTCTAGCTAGCTGCACAATTTTAAAAATTATTTGTTCGAAACTTTTAGTCGCATCAGTACTTTTCCTTCTTCATTCCGGCAGTGAATTTATGGTACTCTTATTATGGGAGTTGTTTGATAACTTCAAGCGAGCAAATAAATTGCAACTGATATGATTTTACTATCCTCTGCCCACAATTTATTACCTAAACTATACTCCGAATATAGTAGGGAAAGTTAGTTTTCAACGCATGGCCTGGAACTAGAATATCAGAAATATAGCTGTTTATGAGTTTAACATTTACCCAACTACAATCTTCTCTTATTTGTTGCATGCTATGCGAATTTCATGCTACTATGAATAATCGGACGATGCTACAGTAGGAGTCCTAAATTTTGCTTATCCGGGTTTAATTAGGATACCATAACGATACCATACACTCCCCCGTCTCGAGACTCCCATTGTACAGCTTTTCCGAAATACGGCATAACCAAGGATTTTTCAATCTCAGGCGCTATCTGTCGGGGGATTGCGAACTCGAAATCTTTGAAGGTTGCCATGCTATTCTTTACACCACAGGTGTAATACCAGGGCAATCTTCGCCCCCACAATCTTTTTTATTTTCAAGCCGACTACCAGATTAACTTGGAGTATGTAAGGCGCTTGTTGAATGTAATGCTTTTAAGTTAGAGAAGAAATTAGTTGACTGGAACTTCTAATGTCAGGATAGAGATAGTTCGCGGTGCCAAATTAAACACCAAATAAGTGAATACTTATTTAGTAAGTGTGCCGACGTTTCGGCCTACTTTGTGGCTCATCTTCAGGGCTATGAGAGAAAACAGAAAAATAAAATAACTATAAAAATTCATTACATTACAGTAACAAGAATATAATAATATATGTAGAGTAATAGATAAGTAAACGAAATAGAGAAAGAATTATATGAATTAAAATTGTCATAACTTACTTACTAAAACCAGTTTGGACATATGCTTTACAAATCTACGGCATCACTAAACAGACTCACAGAAAACGGCTACAAACTTTTCAGTCAAAAGTACTTAGACTTATCACTAATGCACCATGGTACGTCAATAACAAAACTCTGCATACTGACTTAAAAATAAAAACGGTTGACGAACACATACGAACTTACTACAAACGCTTTCAAGAAAAACTATACGGACACCCAAACCCATTGATACAACAAATGGCCACTACTCTGTCAAATTACTTGTATTTGACAGGTGTGGATGGAAATATAAAGAGAAAAAAAAAATTATCACAGAATAAATGTACAGAAAGGTGATAATGCAAAAAAATACAAAGAGAAAAAAAGAAGGTAAACATAAAGTTACAAAATGAAAAATGTACAAACATAACAAGGTGATATATAAGGGAGAGATATAAAAGTATGGAAATCCTAGTTTAATACAGATAAAATATAACATGTATGATAATAGACTCCTAGAGAGTTAACGAATAAATAATGGAAGAAATATGTAGAAAGTATAGATAAGAAATATCGTGAATGAAAATTAAAATATAAATATAAAATTGAAAACATAAGTAAGCGAAGTTATATAACTGTATACAATTAGAATGAAGTTTACTTTAAAGTAATGCTTTTAAGTTACTCGACGTTTAAAAGTTAAAAAATAACAACCTTGTAACTTAGCTGCGAGTTACTTTGTTCGTTACGTCATTTCTACGTCACGATCATATACGTTTTATAATCTATAAACTTGGTTAGAAAAAAAGTAGCTTAAAAATATACCTCAAAAAGTAAAAGTACAGCTGAGAAAGATCCACATAGCTATTAATGGGGAATTCAACATGAGAAATTTCAACCGGTAAAATTTATTTTTGAAGACATGGAGAGAAGTAGACTACCAAAAATGATGATGGAGGAACACCCTGGAGGAAGGAGGAGCAGAAGGAGACCTAGACTTATTTGGCTGCAGGATGTGGAGGAGGTTCTTCGGACGATGGGTGTCGGCAGATGGAGAAGGGCAGCCGAAGACAGATCGGAGTGGAGGAGGATCAACTGCAAGGACCATACCGGCGTTGGATATATAGATAGATATATAATTTATTTTTATATAAGAAGGCTAATATAGCCTTCATAGTATGTAAAAGATAGGAAATTATGCGAGATTCTATTACCAAAATAAGTACACATTAAGTAAATAGGTTAAATATCCTGGGTTGTTGTTTATTACTCTTTTATTGGAAAGAAATGGTGAGGGGCTCCACCTTTATAGATTGGAACATGTGGTAGATATGACAACGTGCCTTTTATCAATTGATGGGACTTTGTAGTCCAACCACCAAGGTGGCAACCTTCGGAATGAATACCTGATATCCTATTGCTCTAGAATAGTTTGGGCTCCATCGTTCAACTCATCATCATAATCATTGTTGAATACTAAACACTCCTCGGACGTAGTTGAAATATAATATTAACAATTTCTTCTTAAACAGATGAGACCAGACTCCGTTAAAACTAATGAGTTGGTTCGTTATGTTGGAGCAAGAGGAAGACAGGATAGCGGGCGTGGAAGAGACCCGCCCTTCGGAACAGTAAGAGGATTACACTCCAGCTTCTTTTTAGTCCTTTGTTGTTCTATATCCCTCTTTCTTGCGGTCTCCTTTCTCTTCTCCATTATACCAATTATCTTCTCCGTATAACTGCAAAAACATCTTTAAATTCTGCCTTAGTTTCTTATGTATACGAGTAATTATCCGCTGCCCCGATGTAGAAGTGTTTAGGTCGAATTTTGTTTGACCAGAGAGAGAGTTACCAGTACTGAGGGATGCAGAATTGTAGGTCATTCTATTAGTTTTGGGCTTGAAATTGAGTTAAAATAAAAGCACTAAGTCCTTTTCAGGCCACTGCCTCACTTAGCCCCTAACTCATTAAGAAAATAACACGATTCCGCTTGCCTAAGTACAAGAAACTCATTTTAAAGAAAATTCGATTTTACCACTTATTCCCCTGGACTTTAGATACACATTTTGTTTTATAAAACTTCTCTTTCATGACATTATTTAATTATTTTTTTTCAAAAACCAACGACAACTAGACAATAAAAGTTTGTGCGAAACTGAGAAAAAAGTAATTAAAAAATGCTATTTCTCAGTTCTTACTCTTGAACAATCTGTGAATTTAATAGCAAATATAAAACTTACTATTAATTTACTCTTGTTGTTTTGAAAGATGTATCATTGGATATGGGAATCGATTTTGGCTTTGTTAAATTCCCTTCTTCTCTTAGTTGGATAGTTTCAGAAGGAAACATCCGGTAGAGGATAATTAAGATCCTTAATTAACTTAACTTTGGGGTCTGCCTATTTTTAGGTTTCTCCAGCAAATACTTCTCTTTTTTTGTACGTGTATAGGTAAAATCGTAATAAAATAAATTACACCAGTAAAAGCATCTCTCAATAGAGTTCACTAACTTGGCATGTGACTTGGGACAAACAGATGAATAACCAATCGGCTCTTGTATTTTAATTTTGGTGATGATGGATTAGACTTTTTTTTCAATTGGTTTGCCATTTCAATTAGCAGTTGTTTGTTCATTTAACGTCACTTTATGCTGCTATGGCTAATCGGACGATGCTACACTGGGAGCTCTAAATTTTGCCTATCCAGGTTTAATTAGGATAGGGATTTTTAACGAGTACCTGACATCGTACAGGCTCGGGACCCCCGTTTAACGTCCCTTCCGAAGGACGGCGTTACTAAGGATTTTTTACTCCCTTAAAAAAATCCTAGGGCCACCTGCCGGGCTACGAACCCGCGATCTTGGGTTTAGTAGTTTGTTACGCTGACCACTAGACCACAGGTGACCTTGAATTAGCAGTTTTCAATCAGTATCAAGCTCTATCCATGATTATTTTTCATCTTTATTATTTACTTCTTATTTGTGATGATGGCCTCGAGACCTTCTACTATAGAACTTTATTGGAGTGCTATCAAAGGATAGTTTCTCCACAAGTGTTTTTTTTTTCATGTCCTTTGTTCATACAGCAGATTTACTTGATGTAATATAATAACAGTTGTAAATATCAATAAATTATTCTATTCTAAAAAAAACAAAAAAATTTCTTATTTGAAGCCACAAAAATAGTTAAGATGAAAAAAAAAATTGTTTCCTATAACTACCCATGTTTACCCATGTTACAAGAAAATTAATGGACATGTCCATATAACCGTATAATACATACATGTAAAATACCCATGTACCCGAGTGGCCTCATTGTTTATAACCCTATCTATGATTGTGTAAGAGACCTCTTCGGTTTCTTTGCCTTCTTTGTTTTTAGTAGTAGTTTAGCTCATTCCGTTCTACCTATGTAATATTTGATATATTAATTTCATTTTTTGATTCTGATTGGTTTGATGCATTCGGTTATTTTTTGGTAATCTAAATTTTGTTTTGTTATCTATGAACGATACGTATTGATTCATTGAGAAAACTTTATTCTCCCAGATGGTCATTCCCTTTGTGTCGAGGATTATCCGAACGTTGCTCCGGATTACGGAGAGTTCTTTGGGTATCTGAAGATATCTGATGGGGGAAGAGGAGAGGATCTGAGTAAATTAGAAAAGGGAAACACGCCTACGTACTTCCTGCGTTATCGGTCTCGAACCAAATCTTCATTCATGGTCTTCAAAAGTCTCCATTAAGCATTGCAGTCGTTATTTATAATAAAAATACCTAACCTTATATATATCTTATTTACTTCATTCTTTTAGTGTTATAAAGATAATTTGATGTGAGTCTGAAGTTCGAGAGGCCTTATAATGCTGAGAATAAAATTCAAGTTGCGTGTGGATAAGACGAATTAACACTATTCTTAAAATTATAATTTTAAAGAAATTTGCGGAATTTCTGCAAATTTTATTTAAATTTTTTTTCTTTGAATTATTTATTCTTCGCCCCGCGAACAATATACCTGAAGACCCTACTTAAATTAATCCCTCTCTTCCAAAAAGTGGAAACACGATCTTTCACTTAACCGGGGAATTCACTTAACTGATTCCCACTACATTACCCTAAATTAAAGTTTTCCCGTGTTCAATTTTAATTAAAAACCCTGTTATGAACGATTTAATTAGATCATTTATTAATGAATTATTCCAAATATTTATGAAAATATTACCTCGCTGATGAGGGCGGGTTATACTCGTTGGCATGTGTCAATTTTCAAGCGACAGTTTGCCATTTATCTGGAAAATTAATTCCAAATTCCTTGCATTTTGTTGGCACATTATTAATGTACAAATAAAATTAATGTAGCATTTTAGTAAATTAAGTCAAGGCGGTCATATTATTGAAAAAACAATGCAGAAAGATTCAAAATTAATAAATAAATATTTACTCTAAGTTATAAATACAACGATCACTCATTCACTTATCATGAAAAAACTTCCACCTCCTTCATGCCAATATTGTAATACCAATGTGAAATATATTTGTAATCTGCGTACTTTATATCTTCCTACAATAATTGAAATAGGACCAACTCCAATTTCATCGTAGGCTCTTGTTGATAAATGAAGTTACCATCACGTTGGTATTTCAGCTTTTGAAAGTACGTCGCCTACTTAATTAACAGTTTTCTTCTTTATTTCTTTAATAGTTTCCTCCATCATTCACTGTAAATGCAAGCGCGCCTTTGTGTGTGTTTTAGGTAGTCCGTGTGAATGAGTAAGTGAGAATGCGTGCTTGTGCGTATCTGTAAGACCTTAACCGACTTTTCCATGTGCGATTTATATTAGCAAATAGATGACGACTTCTAATAGCATAGGAGTAATGATACTGTTTTTTACATCATTTTTTTAGTAATAAACTCCCAACACATTTTAAGAACAGCAGAACTAAACGAAATAATGTACCGTTACAATCCGTGAAGGGTATTGGGTTCAGTACCTGGTAGAGACTGTACTCTTTCTCGGACAACGTTCGTGCTTTATAGAGGCTGGATGAACCCATGGAGGGTCTCCAGATCTCACTGGGTCCATACCCAGTGTTAACAGTTCAAATAAAGTATCTGTCACTGCCGGATTAGAACACGGGACCTTCTGCACGGCACCTCAATGCTCTATCACTGAGCTGCACTATTCCCTAGATGACTGCTGCCTACTTGAAAATCGTGAACAAATAAATTATTTCCATATTACTACTAGTCTTTTTTCTTATTAGAGAAGAATTGGTCGACTGTATATTCTAATGTAAGGAAGAAATAGTTGGGGGTGTCAATCAAAACACCTAAATAAGTGTAACTTATTTATTATGTGCCGACGTTCTGTATCTTCTCATTATGTATCTTTCCGTTTACCTCCTCATTTTTCTTTCTCTTTATATTATTGTTTACATTTTATCCTTTCTTGACATGTATTTTTTCTATTTTATATTCGTATTCTTTTATTATTATATCTGTCACTATTAGAATTTCTGTTCATCATCTACAATTTTATTTTTATCTATCACTATTTTAAGTTTTTATATTCTGTAACCACTCTTATATTCATTCTTTATTTATCATATATCTATTCACTATTTCATCATGTCTAGTCACTATTTTAATTTCCACTCTTGTACCACTTTATATATTCTTGTTACTGCAACGTTTTTATATATTTCTGTTTGTTTCTCTCTCTTAGCCCTGAAGATGGCCTATATTGTTGGCCGAAACGTCAGCACATAATAAATAAGTTACACTTATTTACCATAGGTGTTTTGATTGACTGCACCCCCAACTATTTCTTCCTTACATTAGTCTTTTTTCTGATGAAATTTGATAATCGACCGATTATTGGTCCTGAATATTCTCTTTCTCTCATCATTTTTTTCTGTTGTTTGTTTTGAAATTGCGTACGAAACGGGTTCTTGAGGAGACAGTGCAGAAAATGAAATAATAAATAAAAAAAATGGCGTACCCTTAGTACGTCTTCTCCATATTTAATGGTTTCCGTCCCGGTTCTCATGGTTTAATCCACTTTTTACCAGACATTTGTTCTACATCCGTTACAAGATCTGCGTCAGGGGGGAGCATATGTCTAGCTTGCCTCGTGTCGTCACAGAATATTATCGAAAGCTTTTTAACTAATTAATTTAGAATTTTTAGTTTTTTGTTGTTCTGTATACATATTTTTATTTTATGTATTTGATGTTGACGAAAATACTGATCATTTTTTTTTCCAAAAAGAATTAGCTAGTCTATACATATTATAAAACAAAGTCCTCGGCCGCGGTGAACTCAATAACTACTCCACGGATTTTCATGCGGTTTTCACCAATAGATAGGGTGATTTACAAGGAAGGTTTAAGTATATAATTTGTCGAGGGTTTGTGTAAATGGGTTGGAATATCGATGGGTTTAACCGAAGACGCTGCCTAATCCCGTGCAATTATCTAACGTGAAGATTATAATATAAAGAAATATTTGGTTTTGTTTTTATTTTTATAATTTCTATATAATAAAGTACATTAGCTGAGATGGGAAGAAAGAAAATCAAGATTCCCAAAGAAACCTGTGGAGGTCCGGAGTATCCCTGAGTCACGATCTCAATCAATCAATCAATTATTTAAAAAAAAAACATGATCCCTCGCAACCAAACCACAATCAACCAAAGAAACCTAACCAATGATATTCGCATGGTCCTTTGTGGTCGATAAAACTAAAATTAAAAAAATACATTAGACAGACAAATTTTGTAAACACAATATGCCTTATTACCCGAGCAAATGTGGGGTTGGTCGTTAGTTAGAAATAAATTAGTTAACTCTACCCATTAATCAATTAAAAAAATATTACTATGATAAGTAAAAATAATTTATTTTCAATTCTAGGGGCTTATCTAACACTAATATATTATATTTCCATTATTTCAATAACTAATATTTCATAAAATATTAATAAATTTATAAATAAAATTAATAACTTGATTATTCCATTTAACCATTCTTTACCCTTAACCATTATTTCTACTTTTTTTTTATTTTATAACTAAGGCGATTTTCTCATATATTTTTTTTTCTGAATTTTTTTCTACAACATTATGTAAACTTTAATTTCTACAATAATACTTTTAAAAATTCTTATTTTTTCTTTTATTATTTTAACAGTATTATTTTTTACTTGAAAATCTAAGTATGTATATTGTAATGTACTTGTAAAAAGCAAATTTTTCATAAATAAAAATTTAAAAATAAGAAAATATAATAAATATGGGATTTGTAGCTGTAGATTTTTTTTCTTTGTTTAGGGTTTAAATAAGAAGATTAATTAAAAAATAACAAAATATATATTTTAAACGAAATATATTTATTATTTAGTTCATATTTCATTGAGGCTAATGTATTTTTATTTATTTTTCAGGATTCGCTTTATCATCATGACGAACTCACAATAAAAATGACGATAGACGGAAAAGAACAACAGATTGATTTACATCTCAACAAGTGAGTATATTAATTTTAAATTATTAATGCTTACAGTAATAATTAACAGTTAAATATTTTTTCGCCAGTATCATATTGATACACAGATAGTTAGATAATAGAAAAAGTAGCGGAAGCTTATTTACAGCTCAATAAGCTTGATTTACAGCTCAACAAGTGAATATTATAATTTAAAATAATTGTGACTTATTGTAATAACTAGATTTTGCCCGCGGCTTCGCTCGCATAGAATTTGGACTACCGCATAAAGTTTCTTGACAGTGCTTTTTAACAATAATTTAAGATGCTAAATTCCTGATTTGCCTTTAATTATGTACTATAATGGATTCTCCACAGTTCCTATAAAACTGTCGGGGGGGGGGGGCACATGCCCCGTGCGCCCCTCCCTAAATCCGCGCTTGCTATTGCCCATGTGTTATTCTGATGTATATCCTATATTACTGTAAAGTTTCATGCAAATCCGTTCAGTAGTTTTTGCGTGAAAGAGAGACAAACATACAAACTTTCACATTTATAATATTAGTAAGATTAGCAGTTAAATTAATTTTCTTTCCCTTATTATATTCATATCGATACATAGATTGATAAATAGGAAAAACAGTGTAAGCTTAAGCCCAAATGCTTTTAAAATAGATTTTTGTTTTAAAGAACATTTTATTTCTTTCGGTGCTAAAAGAGGTCTTGTCAACTGGTGGCTGAATTGGTTGGTAGATGGATAGATAAATTTAAAAGTTTTTAAGAGCTGGTTATGTGTTTCTTCTGGAATATTTTCCCCCAGTTTTTTTGTTGTTGTTTTTTCGAGATTTTAATAATCCATTTATTTGCAAAGAACAATTTGTTGTGAGTGTGAAAACAGAGAAAAGACACGCATACATGAATAGTTTATTGTTAACATGTCCCTACGATTAAAATATACCATTATCTATATCCAATTCTCGTTGGACTTTATTGTCTATAGCATAAGTTCATGCTAGCATAAGGAGTGCTATGAAGTGTTTAAATTGACTAGGTATTTATTTATTATTTATTAAAGTTGCTGTTTGATGACCGACTGTGGTAAAAGCTAGAAATGGTAGAAATCTCAATGCTAAACTTCTTCTAATGAAGGACCACGCCTCTGCACCGAAAATTCAGGGTTCTGAATAATAGATTTATATTGATTGCACACTGTATATTTATTCTATCATTATAACTGATTACATGAATGGATCTTCATACCCTCCTGTGGCTAGCCCAGCCTCTATAAAAGAGCTACCTTCAATCGGGGAAAACCTAGCGGTTGAGGGTGAGATCGAATATATCACCTCTCTGAATGACCGTTGTCCTTGTAACAGTACAATCTCTACCATGTAATGAAACCCAAACACCTTCATGGGGTTTTTAGTGGTACAGTATTTCTTTCTTTTTTTATAACTCATTAACTTTGAAAGTGAACATTTCTAAATTTAAATAATCTTATTGATGATAATTGTTGACCTATGATAATTTATGTTGAAGAAATTGGTCCGGGTAGAGGTCACTGAATGAAATTCTCAAGTAATTTCAGAAGATCTTTATTGATAGCCAACGTTTCGACCTACGCTGTAGGTCTTCTTCAGGGCTATATGCAAAATACAGACAATTTAAGAAAACGGTACGAATATATTAAAACATTTTAAATATAGATAAACTAAAAGAAGGTGAAGACAGGCAAAAAAAAAAAAATAATAAAAAAAAATAATTGATAAAGGTGTACAGTAAAGTAATTATGAAGGTTAAAATGTAGAAAATAATAATAAAACATGAAGAAAATAATAATAAAACAGAAAGTGTTGACAGTTAAAAAATTAAGGTATTACAGATAAAAAATAAAAACTGAATATACAATAGAAATGTGAAATGATATGGGTAAATTAGAAAGTGATAAGAATTACGCACTAAAATTATAAGTAGGTAATAAAAAAGAAGAAATAAAATTTTAAAATTATAAAAATCTAGAAACGAATTCTATAAAATAAAATAAAATTGAAAATAAAATAAATAAAATAAAATAATTTTTATTTTCAATTTTATTTTATTTTATATAATTCGTTTCTAGATTTTTATAATTTTAAAATTTTATTTCTTCTTTTTTATTACCTACTTATAATTTTAGTGCGTAATTCTTATCACTTTCTAATTTACCCATATCATTTCACATTCCTATTGTATATTCAGTTTTTAGTTTTTATCTGTAATACCTTAATTTTTTAACTGTCAACACTTTCTGTTTTATTATTATTTTCTACATTTTAACCTTCATAATTACTTTACTGTACACCTTTATCAATTATTTTTTTTTTTTTTTTTTTGCCTGTACTCACCTTCTTTTAGTTTATCTATATTTAAAATGTTTTAATATATTCGTACCGTTTTCTTAAATTGTCTGTATTTTGCATATAGCCCTGAAGAAGACCTACAGCGTAGGTCGAAACGTTGGCTATCAATAAAGATCTTCTGAAATTACTTGAGAATTTCATTCAGTGACCTCTACCCGGACCAATTTCTTCAACATAATTTAAATAATCTTTTTAGAATTACTAACGAAAACTTGGAGACGCTGAGAGCGAACTGTTGTTGGGAGCTGAATAATTTCTAAAGTCGGGCTATAACGAAGATGTTATCTTCATTCTCATGCTCTCCTGATTTTAATGCTACCTCTTCCTTGTTCTCAAAAAGAAGAAATTTGCGGGAAGAGAATTGAAACGTTAAAAAGCACTTTCCTTTCCGAAGGCGGGCTAATACCATTTCCCTTTATATTTGCTCTGGGAAAAAAAACTTAAGATACAGAGGGAAATATAATTCGGCCGACTTCTTTGAAAACACTCCAGTCGTATTTATGAGGGAGATTTCATATGAAATGTCCGTTTTTATTATTTATAAAATTCATTTTTTTTTAGATTAATTTATTGATATTTACAACTGTCATAATATTACAATAAGTAAATTGCTAATTTGAACAAATGACATGAAAACAAAAAACACATGTGGAGAAACTTCACATCGGTAGCACTCCAATAAAATTCTATAGTAGAAGGTCTCGAGGCCATATTTTTTTCAGACGCCTCGGACAGTTATCAGTTATAGTATGGGAAGCAAGTTGAGAGACTAGCGGATTCAAGTGCGTATGGAGCTTGTCATGGAAGGATATGTATCTAGTTGGGGTCAAATCAGCAACATGTGGGACATTAAGATCATGATGGATGAGTTTGTTTGTGACATAATAAGGAGTATTGAGGATTTTACGAAGGATTTTGGATTGTAAGGATTGTATACGAGATGAATTGGATGGTTTAGTAGAGCCCCAAAGCTCAACTCCGTATGTCCAAATAGGTCTGATAACTGTCGTGTAAATGAGTCTTTTGTAATTAATCGGGAGCTTAGAGCGTTGTCCAGTAAATGTTGAAGTAGGCGAAAACGTCGAGCAGTTTCTTGTCTTGTATGAGGATTTATAAAATTCAAAGTGGAAAGTGGAAATCCACTTCTGTTTCACCATGTTTATATTTACAGATTGTAATGAGCTGTTGTAAATCCTCTATTTTTGATGAAAAATGCTACTTCCGCAATCAAACAAACATTGTTTAGTATACCATTAAATTTGGCCATAAAAACACGCGATTTTCCATCCAAGCTGCAAGAAACATTACGGGGGAGGATGGTGGAACAGATTAATTTATATATAAAATGATTTATTTATAAATTCAAATCTCCTTTCTATTCAGATGTGAAACCATCACGTCTAAAACGTACTCGAGGGATATTGGCATGATGCAACAAATATTTATTTTAAAAAACCTACATTGGTCAATCGGAAGTGACCTATACTCTTACATGACAACACCAGACCTCAAGTTTTACGGCCGGCTGTGAAGAAACTAAACGGGCTTGGTTACGAAGTCCTCGCACACCGACCTTATTCGCCAGACTTATCTCCATACCTTCAGCATATTTCCATCTGTTTCTTAATTTGGATTTGTATTTGGACTACTTCCTTAAGGGTAATATTTTTGAAAATTATTCTCAAGTCAAAAAATCATTTTCAGGCTTTATTTCAATCACAAAACCCTGAATTTTTCAGTTCTGGATTTGAAAATTTTATAATTAATTAAGAAGAATGTATAGATAATGCAGATAAATATTTTGATTTCATAAAGTTGTTTTAAAAAATAACCCTTCCTTTGAAAACTGGCATATGTTATCGCTCCTTCAAAATTACAATGTCTTAACTCAAAACAACTAATTTTTCAACAGAGGTATTTGAAAGTTCCATATCTTGTCAAAATTAAATCAAATGAGATAAAAATTTGGATATTAGTTAAGCAAAGCATTCCTATTGTAATGATGGTATTGAAATTTCTTTATTAACAATTAGAAAATTTTTAAAAGCTTGAAACTTTTTTGGTTTTAACTTATGTCATAAATCCCAAATAACATGACTCAAAAGATGACTTTATTTAAAACACATGGCATATCTACTATGCCGTTTCTGAATTTAATTTAATAGTTTAATATGCCGTTTCAACCAAAATTGAAGGCTTAACTCAAAAATGCCAAATTTTGAGTTATTTTTTTGATCTTTTGGAGGAGTGATGTCATACATTCCTATTTTTAAGTGTATACATATTATTGTTATTTTTTAATAGTAATGCTCAACACCTACACACATAGTGTACATACAGTACAACTCAAATATGACTTTATTAAAAAAAATGTCGGAAATGGCATATCAGATATCTCTTTCTTGAATTAAACAGCTTCAACCAATTAACTTAAAAAATGCCAACTTTTCTTGTGGAGAAGCGATATGAAACGACCCTGGAATAATAAAAATAATCATTCGTTTCTTTTCTTGTTTTTTTTTCCCGTGTTTTTTTATATGTTTAAATCAAATGATTTATCGTAGAAAAATTGGTATATTCCATCAATTTTTCTGATCCGAAAATCGTTAACAAGAATAAATAACTTAGCCCCAGGTGCAATCCATGGATTGAGAAGGGTCCAATCGCAGCTTCGTTCCATTCCTCGTCCCACAACTCTAATTCCAGTCCTTCATTTGCATTCATTACGGTCCCTTGGTCTCTTCTAATAAAGGCCGCTGTAACAATGTTTATAATTTTCATTTCCCAACACCTCTTCCCATTTTCCGCTCGGTTGGGGGAAAAAAATAGAAATGAAAACAGGAATGAAGAGGAAAATTCTGATTCGTTTATTAATCCTTCGTCGTTTGTTGATTCCATCTTCCATTCTTTCCCGAGTTTCCTTACTTTTCTTCTAATTTCTCTTCTCATTTTCTTTCTTTGTCTCTTTTTTTTTTTCAAATCTTGTAAATATTCCACTTTGACATATCTTCAAGGAGCGTTATTCTTAAATTTCTCGAATCCATTTTTTTTTAAATTTAATTTATTGAAATTTACAACTATAATAATATTACAATAAGTAAATCTGCTAATATGTACAATATGACATGAAAAACACTTGTGGAGAAACTACCCATTGGTAGCACTCCAATAAAGTTCTATATTAGATGGTCTCGAGGCCATCTTCTTTTCAGACGCCTCGGAGGGTTATCAGGAATATTATGGGAAGCAAGTTGAGAGACTAGCGGATTCAAGTGTGTATGGAGCTTGTCATGGAAGGATAGGTATCTAGTTTGGGCCAAATCAGCAACATATGGGATATTAAGATCATGATGGACGAGTTTGTTTGTGACATAATACGGAGCATTAAGGATTTTACGAAGGATTTTGGATTGCAAGGATTGGATACGAGATGAATTGGATGGTTTAGTAGAGCCCCAAAGCTCAACTCCGTATGTCCAAATAGGCCTGATAACTATCATGTAAATGAGTCTTTTGTAATTAATTGGGAGCTTAGAGCGTTTGTCCAGTAAATGTAGGCGAAAACGACGAGCAGTTTCTTGTCTTTTCAGTCTTGTATGAGGATTCTAAGTGAGACGATTGTCCAGATGGAGTCCTAGGTAACGTATCTGTTCGACAGGGTTCAGTGGAATATTATAAAAGGATACAGGAGGGCATGAATTTTTAGGTTTACGACAAAGGGTGAAGGTAATTTGATGGAATTTGTTAGGATTTATTTTAATTCTCCAATTTTGACGCCATTGATGAAGGTTTGAGATATGGGATTGAAGAGATTGGGATGCAACAAATGGATCCTTATTTACTGATTACACACATGTGTCATCAACGTACGTAGTGAGGACAGTGCTTGGATGGGTTGGGATGTCTTGAATCCATTTAAAATTGATGCTACTATAGTTAACTCAATTTAAGACTATAGTCGAACAATTCCAACCAAAAAGCACTAGTCTCTTAACTAAAACACGAAAAAAATACCTATCAATATTTCTCCCATTCAGGCATCTTCAGAACAGAAAAAGAGTAACAGCAAAGGAAAAAAACAAATAAAACATCCTAACCTCAAAATGAAGCAAGACATTAACTAAAGGAAGCATCTCACCACCTCCATGACCCAAATGCATCTATTGAATCATGAGTAAGGTTGCAATTTACTCAAACAATTCTCGCTTTTTATTTGATAAATTTTAACCCAAATGAATTCTACCTTGTGCTTGTTAACGATTAATTTATTATGTAACTGAACTTTTCCAACCTTAAACTATTTAGTATATTATTCTATAATTTCTACAAAAAATAAAAAAAACTACAAAAACTGTGTCTTGGATCCAGAACAGAAAGAGGAACTTAAATGGTAGAGATTGTACTGTTTATAGAACAACGGTTATGCAGGGAGATAATTGTCCCAAATCACGCTCAATCGCTAGATTTTTACCCCGATAAAGACTGGGTGAGCTCCAGGAGGGTCTTTAAATCCCACGGGTTCTCTCTGTTGCTGCTTACAGTTTAAATCTGTCCCAGCCAGATCTGAACCTGGAACCTCAACAAAACAACTCAAGACTATACTCAGTCAGTTATTCCGCACCCATAATTGTTACAGTTGAAATTTTTGCATAAACCTTATCCAATTCATGTTGGTTTGTGAGTATAGTTTACTTTAAGTCTTGAAATCGGAAATGTTTCACGCACTTTGGGCAAGCTAAGATTAGCTAAGCGGTATAGATTACACCTTATGGCTTCTTAGTAACTTCATACTTAAAGTAACTTCAATGCATGAAGCCTCACCCACGAGGGAGACAACCTTCAGCAACCTCCTATTAAGAGGATTAGGGATGGAAAACTGGAAAATCTTTACACATTTTTCTCCTTTTAACTACTTTCAAACAGTCTCAAAATTGTTTGAACAGCGAGCGACTTATCTATTTATCAATTCGAAAAAGATAATATCGAAGAAGACAAAATTTTTACACTTGTTTTTCATTTTAATCTGTTTCTAAATAATAATAACAGCTTTTATTGATATATTCTTTACAGAACAAAAAAGCCTATGTATATCTCCCTTGGGAGGTATGAGTCTGTTTAACAAAAAATTTCCTTTTCTTCAATGAATACAGCATTTACGTGAAATTTAAAACATTTAACATAGTATTTGTATAAAAAAGTAAGAAAATTTTTGCCGATAATTAAATAAAATGCTTGGCTCATTTGTTTATTGCAAGTTCTTTATAACTTTGGTCCATATAACCCTACCCCATGCCACAGTAGCCCAACAGTCTCCTACTCTTTGCACGATCTCATCTCGCCATCTTGTAAATGGTCTTCCTTTCCTTCTCTTGTGGTCTCTTGGTATCCATTCTATTGCAATTTTCGACCATCTTTTCGTATCGAGTCTGGCAATATGTCAGGCCCACCTCCATTTCAGTTGATGTGCTTCTTTTATTAGGCTTTTGACTTTAATCCTAGCCTGTACGTTTCTGTTGCTGATGTGGTCTTTTCTTCTGATACCCTTCATACTTCTTGAAAATTGTATTTGTGTCCTCTCTAATTTTTTGTAATAGCTTTCTGTTGCTGACCATGTCCGCGAACCGAATAAACACATGATTCCAATACCTTTGCCTTTAATCCTGAAGGTAGTTGACTTTTAAAACTGTGTTTCAAGCATCATCATATTTTTTCCATCCCAGGTTAATCCTTTTGTTGATTTCATCTTCTCTTTCTTTAAATGAAATGGATTGTCCTAAATAATTATATTGCTCAACGAAACTGATTTCATGGTTATTAATTTTTATTTCTCCTTTCTGTGAATTTGTCATTATTTTTGTTTTTTCTGGATTTATTATTTTATTATTATAATATTCTCCTTTTTATGGAGAATTAAGTAATACAACTAATTACAAATAAATGGATGGTAGGTAATTTTATTTTATTCGTATATTAAAAAAAAACTTATACTTTTTTGATAAAAAATGAATGAAAAAGTTATTATAGTTAATATTTTTTTTAAATCTTTAATGAAAAGTTATGGTTAATTTTTAATAAAATTAAAAATATCTTATACTCATGAGTTACATTCCCACTTATAACTCATGAATGTAAGAATGGATTTTCGCTATTCAAACTATTTAATGACGATTTTTTTTATGAGGTATTTCTCTTGAAAAAAATGAAAAATTTTCGACTTTCCATATTATTATTATGTTTTTTTCTCTTATAACTAGTGAACATATGGATGAATTTTCTCTATTAAGACTATTTTATGACGATTTTTTGATGAGGTAGATAAAAAAAAAATACTATAAAATTTTCCGACTTTCCATTTATGTTTCTTCTTATAACTAGTGGACATCATAAGGTTGAAGAGTAGCCAGTGTTGGTGTTCTGGTGTGGCCATGAATTTTTCCTCCTGTCTTGTGAATTATTTTTTGACTTTATAATCTTTATTTGAGGCGTCGAGATGCAAAAGGGGATAAATCCAAATTTGAAAATTTTTCAGGACACACAAACATATGCATAATTCAGGTTATTATGAAATGATTATTTATTTGAGACAATTATTTTTATAAAAATTAGATTGGCTTTGACATGTTTTGAATGGCGAACCATGTACCACCACATAGAGGTCGCTAAATCTAAAGTGAAAAAACATTAAACAAATTAAAAATGATAAAATATGGATTTATCTCTTTTTGCATCTCCACGCCTCATTTAATAATTTACATATTTTTTTAATATGTTATAACCATTAGTTTAATTATTTTTCACCTGTTTCAGAGAACTTCTTCCAAAAGGTCACTTCTTGAGGACGGAACACAAGGGAGAGCCGAATATTTGGAGGCCTGGACCTCATGTGAGTGATATTGAATAATTTTACATCTTTTCCCCCTCTCTCACCTTCGAAAATGGAAACTTTACATTGTTTTTATTGCTAGAAAGGGCCAGTGCTGCCAACTCCCCATTCAGAAAGTTTCCCTTTTTACCGTAGCAGGTAGGGAAGGCTAATGATAAAAGTTTGTCGAACTGGGTATAGGCTAAAGGGATCTGTTATGTTGAGCTCGGGGGGAGTTAGAGCGTTTTCTCCAAACCTCTCCCCTCCCCCAAACTGTTTTCCTAATTTAAAATTACCTGAGCATTCCATTTGCAAAGGGATATAGGGAGGGTATTCATTTAGGATGTTTGGAACAATTGTTTTCTATCAGCTCTTGCTACTTTGGGAGATAAGTTTCTCCGCTATGTACGACTATGCCATGTTTCGATCTAGCTATTCCATCGACAAAGATAATAAACGTCGAAGTTTACTGCAACGAGGTTTTCTAGCCTTACACAAACAGCGTCATGTTTTGATATCATCTTCTTTTCTTAGGATTTGCATGACATGATCGAAAATCGTAACAAACGTACAATAAACATCTTATGTAAGATGACACTTGTTTATTGTAGTTTAGTTCAGGTGGTTTTATCGTACCACGAAAAAGAAATCCTAGAAGAAAAAAATGGAAATTGCATCAAATTATAAAATAATATCTTGACTTTCTTTTTATAAAATGTTTACTATAGCTTGACTCTTTTCGATTTATTGGTCTTTTTTAGCGCTTATCGTCTATGTTTAAAATCGACACCAGCCTGAAGGAGACGATCATGCTCAGATGCCATGTTTAAGTACAACAATTAATAAGATTTTCAAATCATTTGTTTCGAGTACTGCCACTGGGTAGTTTCTCTACTTGCCTTAATCTCGGGGCATGATAAATCTTTCATTATATTTATTTGATGTATTCAGAATACAGTTGTAAATTTTAATAAATACATTAAAAATATATATATATATATATATATATATATATATATATATATATATATATACCCTCCCTATATCCCTATATATATATATATATATATATATATTTGTAATTGTATGGCGATTATTATCCCGAATTCCGAGGATCATTCTTCCTTTGTTGAACTGTTATTTTTATGCTTAGTCTCAAAGAAATCAACCCACTAGTCCTGTGGCATTTTTTTTCATTTATTCGATTTTTGGAATAAAATAAAATCCGTATTTAAATTCTATTATCATTTCGTTTCTACAAAATAATAAACGAAAAATTGATTAAATTCTAGGTATTAAAAACACTACTACTAAAAATAATTAATAACTAATACTTAATAATAAAACTAACTAATACTTAAAAATACTAAAAAGAAATTTAAATATGAAAAAGCCAATTTATTTACATTATTATTATTAAATAATAATGTCGAGTTAGAGGCAACTCATCAATAAATAAATATTTATTATTTATATTTTATTTATTCTCTCCTAGACCTGATTAGAGTTTAAAGAGTTTGTTTATTCTTTCCTCGTTTATTTATGTCGCAATATAAACGGTTGTAAAAACCGAGCTTTTCGTTAGGGGGAAGTAATTGGCGCCTAGAGAAAAATAAATTAAGTTCTTACAAACATTAAATAGTAAGTTAAATCAGCAACTCGTTGATATTTTAGGATCAATTAATACCCTAGGCAATGAAATCGGAAAGGAATCCTCCACGAGACGAATAAAGAGGAAAATTACCTGCAATATCGGCAGTATATAACTGTTTAAGACTAGCATATGGATTTATTGTTTTAATCGATTTACAGCATATTGTCTGATGTTCTTTTAAGAAAGGTATGAACTACAAAAAATATCTTAATTTGCTTAATAGAGGCACTTTACACTTAACGATCCTAAGGATAGACCAAGTCGTTGGTGGGGTTTGCGTTAACAGTGGGTGATTTTAGTTCGAGTTAGTGAGTTCCAGTTTGGGCAGTAATCCATGGATTGAAGTTTTAAGGTAGTGATTGGTGATATCGGCATCGAACCTTCGGGTCTACTAACTAAGTAACTTTTCTATTTATTGTTGTTAATTAAGTTTAATCAAAATAAATTTACTGAAAAAAAATAGTAACATGAATTCCCAACCTTTCAATGTCAATCTATCTTTGAGTTCATAAATGGCAATTTTATTTTTTCGCTTTTTTATGTTTACTATTTTTACTGTTTTTTAATAAAATTAAAAATATCTTATACTCATGAGTTACATTCCCACTTATAACTCATGAATGTAAGAATGGATTTTCGCTGTTCAAACTATTTAATGACGATTTTTTTTATGAGGTATTTCTCTTTAAAAAAATGAAAAATTTTCGACTTTCCATATTATTATTATGTTTTTTCTCTTATAACTAGTGAACATATGGATGAATTTTCTCTATTAAGACTATTTTATGACGATTTTTTGATGAGGTAGATAAAAAAAAAAGACTATAAAATTTTCCGACTTTCCATTTATGTTTCTTCTTATAACTAGTGGACATCATAAGGTTGAAGAGTAGCCAGTGTTGGTGTTCTGGTGTGGCCATGAATTTTTCCTCCTGTCTTGTGAATTATTTTTCGACTTTATACTCATTATTTGAGGCGTTGAGATGCAAAAGGGGATAAATCCAAATTTGAAAATTTTTCAATACACACAAACATATGCATAATTCAGGTTATTATGAAATGATTATTTATTTGAGACTATTATTTTTAGAAAAATTAGATTGGGGTATAATCAAAATAAATTTAATGAAAAAAAAAATAGTAACATGAATCCCCAACCTTTCAATGTCAATCTATCTTTGAGTTCATAAATGGCAATTTTATTTTTTCGCTTTTTTATGTTTACTGTTTTTTTTATTTTATAAACATTTTTTAATATTTAGCCGTAGTTTTGTCAGTTCTTTTTTTTTTTTTATTAATATTTTCTCTTTGAATCAAATATATCCTCACCACCTGGTCGAACGAAGTAACGAATGACAATAGAAGTTACCTTTCCACGAGGCAAAAATAGAGCTTTGTCGTTCTGCTTTTAAATTTCCCATTGTGATTATTTTTATATCTCTGGGTCTTTTTACTCTTCTCGACCATGAATTGGTATTTCTAAAATTTTATTTGTCAAGCACACTTTTGAAGTATTGATCAAACTTAGAAATTCGAAAAATACGATTTTTTTTTTACATTTTTTACTTAAACATGATTGTGTGACAAGTAAATCACCTACTGATTTTATTTGTTGCTTTAATTTATGATTTTGTTTTTTACATGTTTACTTGACTGTTTCTTTTTATAACTCCAAATCTTTAATTTTATTATCATATCACTTCACTTTATTCTGCTATGGTATGATACACGATAATCGGGCGATGCTGCAGTGAGAATAATAAATTTTGCCAATCCAGGTATTAGGTTAGGGATCTTAATGATTTTTCTTCTGACGTTTATGTACTTTCTTCAATTTAAAAATTATGAAATTAAAATAATTCAGACTATAATTAATTTAGAAATTTAAAAAAACAGAACAAAGTTATTCCAAAGTTTTTAGATTGTAGGCTGCCTATTTATTATTTGTTTTTTCTGGCATTTATGTATTTTCATTTTATTTCCTTTTTCCATTGTCTTCTTTTCGGGATGTGTTGTTATTAACCCCAAACGTCAGCAGTCAAGAATTTTCTTTTCTCTGACTATTGCACTATTAATTTATTACAAGTATTGTTTATTTCATTGACATTAACGGAATGAGCCGCATCGATAATGTACGAGAGCAGTGGCATATAAATCAAACAAGACATGGAACTGAACGGACCCCTCCAAGCCAATAGTTGTCTAAGTTATGACCGAAACGTCCCGAACATCAACACACCTGTGCCTCTTCCATTTTACAGGTGTTGTGTATTATTGTAATATATCACCCTCTGGGATCTCAAGATTAAACAATTACTAGGATTTGTGAATAATTAATCTGGATTTTAAAATAATCCTTGATTAAAATTTATGTTTTATCATATTATTCATAAAATATATCTCGAAACCTCTTTTTTTTCAGCTTAACATAAAATATAATATCTGCTAAGTCAACATTTTTAATCTTTTAATTCTAAAGAATTGTCAATAAATAAATGTTTAACTTCAAAACAGTTTTTCGATTTAGAGTATCAAAATCGTAATATTTAAATAAAAATTTTGATAAAATTATTATTAAAACACTGTTTTTTGTTTGTTTATTTATTTAATGTCGCTTTAAATAGCTGCTCGGACGATGCAACAGTGAGAAAACTATATTTTTCCTATCCAAGTATAATTAGGTCAGGGGTTTTTAACGAGTGTCTGACACCGCACAGAATCGGGACCGTAATTTTATGTCCCTTCCGAAGGACGGACTAATCAACAATTATTTATGAGAGGAAAATAGTTGACTGGATGATCCATTGTAGAAAGGAGATATGTATAATGTATCTTTGGTTTACCCCCTCTTTTTTTATTTCCCTTTATATTATTTTTACTGTACTATCCTGTCTGTACATTTATTTTCTGTATTTTATTTTATATTCGTTATTTAAAATTTATAATTCCTGGTCATTTTCTTTAATTTTATTATATCTGTCTTATTTTATTATATCTGTCATTATTTTAATTTCTTTTTATTATCCTTAATTTTATTATATCTGTCTTTATCTTAATTTTATTATATCTGTCACTATTTTAATTTCTTTTTATTATCTTTAATTTTATTAAATCTGTCCATATCTTAATTTTATTATATTCTGTCACTTTTTTAATATTCGTTATCTTTAATTTTCATATCTGTCACTATTTTAATTTTCTACGTTACTTGTCACCATATTATTGTGACTGTACATTTTTATATTTTTTGTTCTGTTTGTTCCTCTCTCATAGCCCTGAAGATGACCTACACTGTAGGTCGAAACGTCGGCACATAATTATAAGTCTAGTACTTATTCAGTGTTTTTTTTTTACTGCACCCCCCAACTATCTCCTTTCAACAATTATTTACTTTCTTTTCAAGTTCCTAGGACCAACTGCCGGCTTCGAACACGGGGCCGTAGGTATTAGAAAGTTTGTTTCATGTTCACAAGTTTATGAATTATTATTTGTTTTCAGGAAACCGAATTATGCCATTATCAAGGTAGCATTAAAGGAATCCCGGATAGCTGGGCCGCTTTGTCTACCTGCGATGGAATCAGGTAAATGATTAATGCTGTAAAAATAAATATGTAATTATAAATACATGTAAAGTGAATAAAATAAATGTGCTTTGGAACATAGATTATTAGGATATATAATCCAATATTAGTTCTTTTATTATATGCCAATTTTTATTAATAAGCATAAAAATAATATCTGATGAAATTAATATTAGTTTTTATAACTTTGTATAATTGTGTATACAATTTATTATTAAAATATCAGAACATTATTTACTTCTTTCTGTTAGTGGAGTGATCTTCGATGGTAAAGAGATGAGGTATATTGAGAAAGGAAAAGATGGCGACCACCATCTCTTCAGCCACAGCGACCTCAAGAAAAATTTAACTTGTGGTATGTTCATTAATTTCTTCGTTTTAGTTTTAATTTATTTTTTATTTATACGCTGAGTATATATTTATTAGAATAAATAATTGTAAAGCATGTCTTGGCAAAATCACACATCTGAAATTCTGTGTCTTGTTCTTAACATTTCAAAAAAGGATCAGTAGCTTAGTGAAGGCGGTAAATTTGGAGATGGCAAAATATTATTGTATATATTTGCATTAAAGCTAAAAAATAAAAGTAAAATAAATAAAATTCAAAAGAAAAATATTTTGAGATTACCACACTTTTTCGATTTTTATTTTTTTAAATATATTTTCTGGTAATATATTTTTCAAGTAGATAATTTAATATGAACTGTTTATATTCTTTTTAAGTTATCTTTATACAATGTGATTAAAAAATTCAAAAGCCTTAATACCCTAAATTACTGATGAAAATTTAACAAGTCAACATTTCACCAATTCAGGCATAAACAGGATGTACACCAAAGCAAAAATCAACATCAAAGAAGATCAAGAGCATCAATAGCCAAAACAAACAGCAAACCTCACTCCTAAACGTTGGATGACAAACTCTTTATTATATCAAACTGTTGAATTTGTTAATGTAACTTTTTATGAATTTCATCTTCATTGATGTGTATTTTTATTTTGGTTTTCGTTCTGTCGATGACATCGTTTTTAATCGCGTTCTAATAATAATCATGTGTCTCTTTTTGAATATTTTTTTTAATTTTTATTGGGTTTTATTCCTATATGTTTATATGTAGAACATTTATCCCAAAACCTAAGCAATAAACAGTCAATTTATGCTTTGCAGGGTTCGAAGGTACCAACCATGAGGTCTTGGAGAACATACACCTGCAACGAAGCAGGAGGGTAAGTCCATAACATCTACTCGATATTGTTTAAACAAAACTTTGTAGTTAATAATGTCTAAGAAGACTCAAAGGAAGAGGAAGCTAACTACAGTTTAATAAACAACATTGTAATTGCAAACCGCCATCAGCTAGGGGCCTCCACCTCACGCATGGATTATTGATAAGTGAAGTTTCCTAGCTTGGATCCTGCATTTAGTCTAAGGGCTGGGGATCATTAAGCTGGCTTCATAAACAGCTAAATAAATAACTTTTAATCTAAATTATCGATTAAATTATATCTTTTTTTATATAATTTAATCACTGAAATTTACAACTGTATTATAACAATACAACAAGTAAATAGAATGAATGGTACATAATGGCATGGGTAAAGACAAGTAGAGAAACTTCCCAGTGGTAGTACTCAAATAACAAATTCAACTTGAAAGGTCATCTTCCATCAGGCCATCTTCTTTTCAGGCGCCTCGGAGGATTATCGGGAATTGAAGAGGTCGCTAGGTTTGAAACTAGTGGGTTTAAGTGGAAATGAAGTTTTTCATGAAAAGAATAGTACCGGTTTCGGACCAAATCAGGATTAAACAGGACGTTGAGGTCATTATGGACCACTTTATTCGTAACAAAGTAAGGAGTATTAAGGATTTTACGGAGGATTTTGGATTGTAAGGTTTGAATACGAGAGGAATTGGATGGCTTAGTGGCCCCCCTACACTCTACTCCGTATTAAATAATCTATTCAATAAATCTAGCTTTACCTGCTAACCTGAAATATTTATCTATTAAAATATATCATACTTACGTGAAATTTATAAAAGAATTCCACTTATTTCTCTTATTTATTATTCTTTGTATTTCGTTTCATCTTTAATCCAATGTAGTATATAAAGTGTATATGAAGTATATTTATATACTTTATATACAATTATACAATGTGTAGTATATAAAGTATATTCTTTATGATATTGTTCATTATTTTTATCTATTAATATATTATTATCCTTTGTTATTTGTTATTTATTCGTTATAAGGACTTCGTTTTTAATCTTAGGAGTTTATTACTGACTTTTATTTTATTGTCAGGATATCAGAATTCTATTTTTTTCCCAACCAATGTGCTGTATTTTAACCGAATTATATCATCAAATTTTACACTTAAAATATTATTGTATTGTATGGGATTATAAAAAGCGGGATTTTATAAAGGTCAAAAGATGCTATTCATAACCTTTACCGGAATAAGAAAAAACTGTAAGATTACAGCCATGAGCACAATGCCCCCAGTCAAGCCCAGTCATGATTGGGTTCAGTATATTGTATGATAACGTGGACGGGATCACCAAAATGAAAATAATGTATGATATAATAAATGAAATAATAATAAAAAATGAAAATAAGTATGAAATAAGAGCTTGTCGTACGGCCCAGTAAAACCTAAACGCTAAACGCCTTCCCCAGTAGAAAAAAACTTTGCCGACTGCTCTGGAAGTAACGAATTAATTATTATGATATGGTATATGTGTGTTATATATGTATATGTATTACATAGGGTTTATACATGTGAATATATTGTGCGAAATTATAAACTACTTTGTGGGAATTTTGGTTGTTTATAAAAAGAAAAAAGAGATTAAAAATTATTTTTTATACCATTAATTAACTCAGATATAAATTAAAATAATTATAATACGGATTAAGAGAATTGAAAAGGTTGAAGACTGGTTATAAATCATGTCAAAAGATTTAATCGATTTACTTTCATCAAAATCAAAAGCACTATCAAATAGTTTGTTGTGCGGAATAGTATATCCCAAGCGCCTTGTCCGATTCGAAAAATGAGTCTGACGTTAAAAAATATGAACGGGGAACCGTATGATATCGTGTGTGTATGTGTGTATATAAATTCATATAAATGTGTGTGTTGAGTTGTATTTATGGTAGTATAAATAGCGGTGTGGTTATCTCCTTCTTTAAATAATGATTAAAAATAAATCAGAAATTATTTTTTATTCAATATAATAAATATTTTTTATCAATGATTATAATAATGATTTCTTGTGTTAAAAAGTTTTAATGATGATGCAGATCGCGTCGAAACATGTAATTTGCATAAATATGTTATTATAATAATTGACCAACAATAATTTTGTTTGAATTTTGTCAAATTTAGAATAATATTCTATGGTATTATAGAAAGCAAAGTAAACCAAAAACCGAGTTAATATTATAACGAGACTGAATGGTATAGAACTCTTATTGAGCGGGACTTAGTGACTGAAGCCCTTGAAGACAGACTTTGGAAAAAGGTCGACATGGCCTTTGAAATACTCGCACGACCTCCAAATCAAAGAACCCTTTTAGTGTTCCTTTCCTCTTTTTTAGTTTTTCTCCTGAGAAGTTGCCTCCATTCCTTCCGGTTAGTCCTGCTCCTAGGGGTCGCCCTGGCTGCAGTCTTCCACAATCCCCTCCCCCCCCCCTCTCTCTCTCTCTCTCTCTCTCTCTCTCTCTCTCTCTCTCTCTCTCTCTCTCTCTCTCTCTCTCTCTCTCTCTCTCTCTCCCTCTCTCTCTCTCTCTCTCTCTCTCCCTCTCTCCTCTCCTCTCTCTCTCTCTCCCTCTCCCTCTCTCTCTCTCTCTCTCTCTCTCTCTCTCTCTCTCTCTCTCTCTCTCTCTCTCTTTTTCTTGAAAACTTCCACTACTTCTTCTTTTGAACTGGAGCTGATTACTCCTGTTTTTACTGTTGACGGACGCCCGTTCTTCTTAAGGGATCTTTTGATTGAGACCGTATGGATTGCTGGCATTAACAAGTTCTTCTATACAAATTTTGTTTTATAAATCTTGGAAAAGACTAATAATATTTAAGAAAAGACACGGTGAAAGATTATTATTCAGCCGCGGAATCGATTATCCGCGCTTTTAGTCCCGAAGTTTCATCAGTAGAATTTCCTAAATATCATATTTCCAAGCCGTTATCGTTGAAGGATGAACAGCGTTTTAAAGTAATCGAAAATGAAGTATTTTGCGTAGAATATTCGGTATTTAAAAGAATGAGACCATTAATTGTGGGGATTGCACAAGGTGGAATTGCAGAGCATGCACCCGGTCAATACAATAGAAGTGATAGTATCACAATGGTTGAGATGGATGGGCTTGTAAAGTTGTTGGGCTGTATAACGAACGAATTCCTAAAACAGACTGGTGAACTTCCAAGGAGCAGACTTAGGCGTTGGGAGGAGGATTGCTATAAATTTGATCCTACGAATTTGAATTTGGGTGATGGTTCGTGGGCGGAAGCTTGTAAATAGCTATTGGCACTGTCGGCATTAACGTTCAATTTCGCTTAGCCTTATAATAATAATAAATAAACGGCAGGTAAAACTTCATTGGGACCAGACCATCATAACTGATCACACAATTCCTCAAAACAAGCCTGATATTTTGCTAATCCTAAAAGAAGAAAAATGGGTGAATATTGTTGAAATACAAGTAAAGACAGATGATAACCTCCACAAGGTGGTCGCCGAAAAAAAGAAAATATTCAGGACTTGTCAGAGGAATTGAAGCAATTATATAAGCATCATAAAGCAAAAGTTTTGCTGTTGGTCATATCCACGAATGGATTGATTCCGGAAATGGTGAACAGCATAAAATAGTAGGACCTAAATTATAATATTCTAGAGCAGATGCAAAAAGCAGTGTTACTCGGTACTTCGAGTACCATAAGAAAAGTAATGAATGTGACAAATTAATTTTGCAAGCCTCATCCTAGAATTATGGTGTCTGGTGTACTGAGGTAGGTTTATTCTCAGGTAGAAGCCGAGAAAAAGAATAAATAAGTAATGATAATTAAATAACAATTTTACAAGCCCATATTAATCCTCAGAACGACATTACTTCCATTATATTGACCGGGTGTAATTCAATTCTGAAAATTCCACTCTGTCTTCTCTCCTAAATTTTTCAGAGGTCTGACCAAGTTTCTCGTCCATATCTACAGTCGAAATGATTATTAAGTTTTAATAAGTCGGAATTGGAGAATTAAAATCAATTCCAGCAAGTCCCATCAAATTACCTTTACCCTTCACCGAAAACCCATGACTTCCTGTCCTACTGTATTCCTTAATAGTACTCCAGTTATCCCTGTTGAACAGATTCGCTACCTGGGACTCAACTTAGACAGACGTCTTACTTGGAACCCTCACATAAGACTGAAAAGACAAGAAACAGCTAGACGCTTCCGACTACTTCAACACATACTAGACAAACGCTCATACTAGACATACGATGCATAGCTTCAAATCAATCACAAAAGGCTTATTTATGTGACTGTTATAAAACCTATATGGACTTACGGAATTGAACTATGGGGCTCCACCAAACCATCGAATTCCTCTCGTATCCAATTCTTGCAACCCAAAATCCTTCGCAAAATCCTAAACGCTCCTTATTTTGTCACAAACAAAACCATCCATAATGACCTTAACGTTCCATATGCTGCCGATTTAGCCCATTCCAGATACCTATCATTCCATAATAAACTCCAGGCCCATCCAAACCCACTAGTTTCCATCCTTGCATCCAATTCCATCCCGGACAATCCTCCTAGGCGTCTGAAGAGAAGATAGCCTCGGGAACTTCTATTATAGAAATGTTATTAGAGTGCTGCCAGTGGGTAGAGTCTCTACATGTTCTGTCATGTATTATTTATTCTTATAGCCATTGTAATAGATGTATATATTACAATTGTACTGTTCAATAAAAACATTTTTTTTTTTTAAGTTTTAATAAGTATTCAAAAAGATTTTTAAAATAAGAATTTTCTTAGACCAGTTAATCACTTCCCTTAATATTATCAACATTGTAGAAGTAATTTGTGTAATAAATTGACGTAATTGTTAATACTTTATATTTGTTAGTGCCATTTTGGCCCGAAGGTAGTTTCGGGTTATTGTTCATTGAATCGTGTGAACAGTTTATCTTTCTTTAAGGAAGGAAGGTTATGGCGGCCTTGCCCCTTCTTAACTGCCGAATCTCACGCGAATCCAGTATTAAACCTTAAATGAATTAGGAAAAAACGCTAACCTTCTTATCCACCAGCCCCGTTTCATTTTCAGTAATTATTTATTTATTTTACCTTATATATTTATTACAATAAACTTTATTTTAAATGCCCAATTAAAGTCCACTAAAGTTTTCAAAACGTTATAGTTAGGAATGCATTTCAAAATCCTGCATTTTGCGATGAGTATGGAAATTTAAATCGGCCGAAAATTAAGGTTAATCAAAGAAAACATAGTTCATAACTCCTCATTATTCATCATGTTTTTTAAACCTTAATTTTCGATTGCTCGCTATTTCAGGCTACGTTAACCCTTAGTATTCAAACACTCTTAAGACCCAAATTAATTACAAAAGACTGCAAAATATTTGGACTTATAAGGTAGAGCCTTGGAGCTCCACTAGTCCAGCGAATTCCTCTGGTATTCAATCCTGACAATTCGAAATCGTTCATAAAATCCTTTTTGCTGATTTGGCCCACACTCCACATCAATCCTTTCATGACAATCTTTATTCTCACTCAAATCCATTAATTTCAAACCTAGCAACCTCTTCAATTCCCTACAATCTTCGGAGGCTTCTGAAAAGAAGTTGGCTTCTTGATCTTGTAGGATTATAATATAGTTTATTAAATTTCAATTAATAAATTAAAAAAATAAACTTCATTTTTCTTATAGCTTCTTTAGAATGGTCCAAGATTAAAATGTGTAAATATCTGGCAAAATTTAATTTAGAATAAAATTGCAATTAATTACAGTGTATGTAATTGTGTATAACGGGAAGTATACCATTATTTAGATTGAGTATACTGTTACTACTGTACTAGTACTGATAATTCTTTGAGCTTTAGTCTCCTTCAAAAATGTAATATCACTTGCTAAGGTTAATATTAAACAAATAATGATTAAAAAAAAGCTTCAAATGTAAAATAATTGAATATTATTGATAATATTGACTGTAATGTATCAATCTTAAAGTAATCCTTTTATCAAACTGTGTTTCCAATTTCAATTAAGTCTGCTACAAGTTATATTCAATACAACTAATATAAATATATATATAATCATAATATGGAATAAATTTTCTATTTTCCACAGGCTAAACGCTCCCTCACACCAATCCGAGGGCCATACAATGCCAACAAAAGGTCGAGATTTGTCGAACTTGTTCTTGTCGTCGACAACAAACTGTATGAGTCCATGAACAAGAACCTTGCGGGTGTCTATGCCCACTGCAAGGATATTGCCAACATAATCAATGCAGTAAGTTACTACTTAATTTCTTACTACATATAAATCAATTATCAAGAACATTATTATAGTCATTTTAATGAAATGTGTTTAGTATTGCTCTAAGAATATTTTTTATTTATTACAGTATACCTTTAAACATTAAGTTTAAATTTTTTAAGTATTCTTCAAGTTTATTTATCAATAACTAAATTCAAGAATGAATAGCTGTCCATAGTTTAAACATATTGATGATATATATAATATTTATTACCTCTCTTATGTAGTTTTAAGTTAATTTCTTTGAAATTTTAACAAATTTATAATAAAGTGTTAATTATGATAAAAATATAATTACTTTTTTAGAGTGAATTTGTTGTTCCCTGACAATAGGATAGTACTTATCATAACATACTTGTACCATTTAGTGTATTTTATATTTTGGTTCTTAGTAATTTTCTTTGGATTTTGTCTTATTTTATAAATGAATTTAAGTACATAAATAATAAAAAATTATGCTGTTTTTTTAACATAGAACTTTATTACAAAAAGGTTCCTTGAAAATTTTATTAAAAGAAATTCCATGAACGATTTATATGTTGATTTCAGGAAAAGCTTTTACCAACATTTAAATTATTACTTTTTATTTCGTGTATTTACCGAATAAATGCATCTCATAACACCTTCAAGTACACAAGATTTAATTTAAAATATTTATTTCATAATATTTTATTGATTGGAATTTAAATAGAAAGTAAAATAATAGTTAATCGATAAAAACAATGAATTGTAATTTCTAATTTAATAAAACTTGTGTCATTACTTTTTTTTTTTTTTAATGAAGCAGTTTATATCTCCTGCTTGACAACATTATTTATGCCAGGGATAGATAATTCTATCCTAGGCACAACAGATTCCATTTGCAATCATTTTTATAATAAATTATAAAACTATTATTATAGTTACTAAAATAGAGCCAAAAACTCAAAAAGAAACACTATTATTTATTATAGTTATTAGTACTTTCGATAACTCTCAGTGATAGTGATATTTATACACCCTGTAAAAAAAAGAAATTTTTAAATCGTCACAGCAAACAAAAGGAGAAACTTTTCATCACATTTATTCAAAACATTAATTAAAAGAAGGAAAAACCATTATCCAGTACAAATAAATTCTTCATTTATGAATTCTTGAGGCGTTTCGACTACAGTGTCATTTTCAATCACAAATAATTTTTGGTTTTATGCATCAAAAATTGATTCATTTTGATATTAAATCAAAAAATTTAAATATCTATAAAAATATCAAAAATGTATTGTGATAAAACTTCTGTTATTTATTTTTTAACAAAACAGATTATATCTCCTGCCTGACTACATTATTTCAGCTAGGGATAGATAATTCTATACTAGGCACAACAGATCCCATTTGCAATAATTAACAAGTTTTCAGTTTTTTTTCTGCTGATTAAAGTTTAACAATGGTATCAACACTTAATGCAATTTATTCCCTCGATAAAGGTTATCAGTTCTATCCATTAAATATCCTTTCTCTCGCATGCCCATTGACGTTGGCCTAATGAACCTCTGCCCTATTCATTTTTACATTTTATCTAGAGAAAGCAACTGAGCGGGAGTCAGTTGATGTTTTCATTAAGCAACGGACCTATTCATCAATTCCTGATGATTGATAGGCCATCGTTCTCATTTACCTGAGGGGTCTTCTCCAAACCTCAACTCTTCCCTCCATCTTTCATTTTCCCTTCTCGACCTTTATGGAAATTTATTGCCACGGATATAAAGCTCATCTTTTTTTTTTTTCTCCCCCATCATTCATCAATGGATTGATTGACATGTTATTGTCTGATGTATCGATGTCCTCACTGGAACATCAATGGAAACTAGATGCATTGCAGAAATTTCAGTTCTGCAATGCATCTAGTTTAGTGTTCATATGTAAAAAAACAAATCTGATAATTATTATTATAATTGACTTTGTTTTTAATTTTAAACTTTAATTTTCTCTTTAATTTAATTAAGTTACATAAAATATATTACTTAAATAAATTTTTAATAATTACTTTATTTGAATAAAAAAAAAATCAACTATCTCCATTTTATGTTGCTAATAAAAGATAAAATAGTATATTCCTTATTATGAAATTAATAAAGTATAGAATTTTTCTTTTTTTTTTTTTTTTCCCCATCATTCATCAATGGATTGATTGACATGTTATTGTCTGATGTATCAATGTCGTCTCTGACAGAAATTTCAGTTCTTCAATGCATCTAGTTTAGTTTTCATTTGTAAAAATACAAATCTGATAATTATTATTATTGATTTTTTATTTAGTTTTAAACTTTAATTTAATCAAGTTATATAAAATATATTAATTAATTATTTTTTTAAGTATTTCTTTATTTAAATAAAAATAAAAAAAATAGACTGGTACTTCCATTTTATGTTGCTAATAAAAGATAAAATAGTATATTGCTTTCTATTAAATTAATTAAGTATTAAGTTGATTTTTTTTAATTTAGCGTTAATTCGTAAAACAAATGTAATAATTATTATGATAATTGATTTTTAATTATTATTTTTTTTAGTTATTTTATTTTAAAAAATCATCTATCTCCATTTTATGTTGCTAATAAAAATTTTTTTTTTTTTTTACTCTTTATCATTATAACTGTGCCTTCATCAAATTACTGCTCTTTAGGTATGATATAGTGTCACAAATAACTAATCTGAAAAGACACTTATTTTTTCCTCAGTGTGCTTTACTTTACTCCTGTGGTCCTCAATTTTTTTTGTCGAGACAAACACTAATATGTAAACATTATTCACCGCACTATGATAATGTTTTGTAATGTGGGGAAGAATCTTTACATTAATTAAAAACATGAAATATGAAAGTAGGAAATATAAATAATGTAAAATTTCATTACAAAATCAATATTACTTTGTTTATTGATTGTGTTACTTTATTTTTTTTAATTATTTTTTTAATAATTTAATTTTTATTTTATTTATTTATAAATTTAACATTACTGTTTTGGTTTAACCACATAATTACTGCTTTATTCCAAAATCCTTATTTCACTTTCATTAGCACACCAACATGTCAAATGAATTATATAGAATAATACTTAATGACAGTCATAATCTATCACTGATAATAAAAATTGTACATAAATGTGTTTTACTATAAAAAAAACAACTTGTTATTGAGTACTTAATTATAATTGTATATTATAATTACAATTATAATTATAAAAATTAACTAAACCAAGTTCTACCTTTAATTTGAGGGGATGTTCGTTTATTTATTGATTTTAACAACATTGTATTCTCTAACTATGACAGGTATGACAGCGTATTGATTGCTAAATATTCTAGTCAACGTAGAAGCTGCTTATCTTACTAATACTAATAAACAGTTTGTAACGTCATGCTTAATTTTACTTTTTCACTACCATTCTTTCAAACCATTAAATAATTTATTTTATTTATTTTTTTTATTAATTGTTATAATTTTAAAATATTTTTGTTTTGAAGAGAAAAGATTTGCTCATAATATTCGAATCCCGGTCAGGGCAAATCTTTTCTTCAAAACAAAAATATTTAAACATTAAATAATTAATTTAATACTATTGAATAAATTTCACAGAAGAGTATTATTATGATATTTTCTTCATGTTTATATTTCTATAAATTAGCTTTTTTTTAACCAATAAAGAAAAAATTATATTATAATTTGTTTTGCTTTTTAATTATACTTATTTTTTATTAAAATGGTTGACAAAATGTATAATCAAAGAGAACTTTTCATTTTAATATGAATTCTTCATGTTTGATCAATTTCAAGAGTTTTAATATTATTGTTTTGTTTTTTCAGCTTTTTATGCCCTTGAATATTTTCATCGCTCTAGTTGGTGTCGTCGTTTGGGTTGACTACGATCAAATAACGCTCTCCACTAAAGGTGACACCACTCTCACCAATTTCTTGCATTATAGGAGAGAAAGACTGGTCAAGGAACATCCAAATGATAATGCCCAACTACTAACGTATGTATCACTTTTCATGTTTTAAATATTGTTTTATGTTTTTGTGAATTTGTTGAAATTAGCTTTGGTAGTGAATATACTAATACAAGAGTTACTGACTAAATAACATACCTTTTGAATATTTTTTGTATAAATTTAATAATTAGGGCTGAAAAATTATATAGAAAAAATAAATATTCATAATTTTAATATGTAGTTATTTTATGTTGAAATATTTGGATGTGGTAAAAAAAGGGTTTTAACATTTATGAATAGTAACACTCAATTCAATCTAAATTTAAAGTAATATTAATTATTAAAAAAAGTATATTCAGTTTATCCTGGCTTCATTTTTCACAAATTTTTATTTTTATTCAATGTATATTCTATTTACTCAGATAAAAAATTTAAAAATTGTTTTAGTTAAAGATCTTAATGTGTTTCAAATAACCTAGGAAAGAAATTTTGATTGGAGCTATTACAAATTTATATGAGGGTTCATTAATTCTTTGTCTATTTAGAAAAAAATATATGTTTATTATTTATATATAATAATTTTTAAAATATATTGTATATTTAATTTTGATATCAATTATCATATTAATATTTATGTATTTTTATAATTTAATATCTGAACCATCTTTTGTTCCTACAATATTAACCTACTCTAGTTTTGTGCTGTTTCATTTTTTCACCTTCGGTATTGAGAGATTTTCACAAGTCATCTTCTGAACATTTCTACTCTGAAATTGATCTAACTAGTTTGGTTGATTATTACATCTCTTTTTATTTTCTTCAAAAGTGTTGACTTTTTTTGTAACCTATTGACCTTTGTTGTCAAAGAGAACCTAACTTATTACTCTACTTCCATTATAAAATATATGAATGTTTCTTTGTTTACAGGAAAGTTCAGTTCGAGGGAGGTGTCGTAGGGAAAGCTCTGAAAGGGCCAATATGTACATTTGAATTCTCCGGGGGTGTAAGCATGGACCACAGCACGAAAGTAGGGCTCGTTGCTACTACTGTAGCTCATGAAATGGGGCACAATTTTGGCATGGAACACGACTCTCAGACGTGCAGTTGTCCTGATGATAGGTGTATAATGGCACCATCTTCGAGGTAAGAATAGTGTTTATTGTATTATATATCATCATTGATGTTTCAATATTTAAAAAAAAATCATATAGATTTTTAGAATAGTAAATCCATGTTTAGTCAGATTTAAGCTTACTAGTAATCATATTTATACTAATGTCTATAGACATTATTACTATTGGCTTAACATATATATTTTATTTATTTATTATATTTTTTTGTATTACTTTTTTAAGTCTCACAAGCCCATCGCACTGGAGCTCATGCAGTTTAGAATACTTAGCTTTGGCATTTGAACACGGTATGGACTACTGCCTTCGCAACAAACCTGAAAGGTACAGCTATCTTTCAACTTTACATATTTTCAATATTTTTATTTTTTATATCAACATAATTCTAAATATGTTTTCAGATTATTTGACAGCCCCGTTTGTGGTAATGGATTTGTTGAACCAGCTGAGCAGTGTGATTGTGGTCTCAAGGAGCACTGTGAAAATCCGTGTTGCAATGCTTCCACTTGCATGTTGTATTCCAATGCCTCATGCGCAACAGGAGAATGTTGTGATCTCTCTGTAAGTACTATTAGCATGATATAATTGTCTTAATTATTATTCCTTTAACAATCATTCATTAACTTACACAAAACCAAGGCATATAATGGTGTGTATCATTTTAAGAATTTTCTTGTTAAAAAGAACAATTAATTATAACCTAATAGTTATCAATTTAAAAAATAACCTGTTAGCTTTTTAATTAGTACATAACTACTTTATGAATTATTTTATTTTATTAATAATATGGCAATATTTTATTTTTTTATAGACATGCCGTCCAAAAGTTGCTGGAACTATGTGCCGGAGTTCAGATCATGAATGTGACTTACCAGAATATTGTACAGGCCACTCTGAGTATTGTCCAGATGATGTATTTAAAATGGATGGGGAGCCATGTGATCGGAGTAAAGCGTTCTGTTATAAGGTAAATTAAAATTCATATGCTAGCGCTGTAATGTCATATAGGCAATTCGAATATATGATGTTTTTCTCGAAAATAATGAACTTTTTTATTAAAGTGTTACATGAGTTGACAAAAAGCTTATTATATTTCATAGATGTGATTAAAATATCAGCTGGGATATTTAATACAATTGATTTAATTTTTCAAATCCTTTTTAGGGGACATGCAGAAGTCACAATGACCAGTGCAAACTCCTTTGGGGCCCCAGCGGTGAATCTTCTGATCTCCTTTGCTATAAAATGAACACAATAGGAAATCGACATGGTAATTGTGGCTATAACAGGCTTAATCAGTCATTTGTGAAGTGTGTCCATGAGTAAGTATTTTTTGAAAATGAAAATAAAAAGCATATACAGGGTGCTGTTATCCAACATGATCTCTTTCTATGAATTATTATAATAAAATAATTTTAGGGATATATATTGTGGTATGCTCCATTGTGTTCATCTAAATGAGAAGCTGGAGTTTGGAATGGAATCAGTTGCAATATTGTCCCATTCGTTTCTAAACAACGATGGGAAAGTGATAGCCTGTCGTACAGCTGTTGTTGACCTTGGTTTGAACGAAGTAGATCCTGGATTGTCGCCTGATGGTTCCAAGTGTGCAGATGGGAAGGTAATATTTCAAATAAGAAAAAGTTATATAATACTATGAACTCAATTAAATACGTATAGTACTTTAATTTAATTTAACTTTTTATATTATCTTTATAAAATCATAAAGAAAGTAATTTAGCATTTGAGAATTTCAAACCGTTGGAGGGTCAATAGCGAATAGGCCTTATAAATTCTGATAAAATGAAATTTAGTAACCTCCATTCATCATAGAGAGTTTGGGAATGAAAGTAGCGATATATGTGATCTCTTATAGATGTAAGAAGAAATGGAGGTAAACCTTTACTGCAAACCATTATATGAAAATTGCTTTTAAAGATTATCATGTACAAAGTCTTAAATCATTTCTTGCAACAATTAGACCTATCCTGATTCTTAGCTTGTTCTACACAATAATCTTCAATTTCTTGATCTGAGATTTGTACAATTTTATTAATGCAGAGTATTGGTTGTCAGATTTATACATACATACTTAATAATTGTGTTAATATATAATTGTTTCATTCTTGTAGTTTTGGCTAGTAATATTAACAATAATTCATTGTCGAGCCAATGCCTCATTTAGCCCCTCATTAACTATGAGAATATCACAATTCTACTTCTTTTAGTATAAGAAACTTATTTAGGATTAAATTTTATTTTATTTTTTTATTAATTGTTATAATTTTTAAATATTTTTATTTTGAAGAGAAAAGATTTGTCCAGGGCCGGGATTTAAGCGTGGATCTTCCACGTATCCGTCGTGGTGCTCTGCCACCTGAGCTAGCCTGGCTCATATCTCAATCAGACAAATCCATTCTATATAATATAAACACACACACATAAATTAAACAATAGCAATTATTTCAATTATTTGACATTATATATGTACTCGCAACTTATTTATGTTCTATAAGGTATACATATGTAGTCAAAATATTTTTTTTTAATTATAATAATTATGTACATCAATGGCTAAAAGCACAATCATTGTATGTCCAATTTTTCCCTCTTGAGAAATTAATATCAATTTAAAGGTGGAGTTCAGCTCTTTCCTCATGCACAGACGTAGTATGCCCCTTCTTAATAATCATTAAATGATTATATAGAAGAGCCATACTCTAAGGGTCCCCCTCGCGTTTTATACCATTAACTGTTGTCCGAGGAATATCATAGATTTTTTCTAAGATTGAAGCACTTTCACCTTTTCGTAAACGTTTTACAATTTCAAACTTTGTAGCGAGATCTAAAATCTTCCTTTGTCTTTTTTTCCGACATTATAATACGTACTTTTAAGAAAACGACAAGTGCCCGTAAGACAAGAATGAAGACTGAAGGTAGTTCAACTGCGGAAGCTACGTTAGGTAGAGATGATGAGATAATTAATTTCTGAGAAATGTGTGCGAGGAAGCCTAGGTTTTGAGTAAACAACAGAGTCTAGGAAACGAAGTTGTCAAGACACAACGATTGATTCTTAGCCGGTGTCTATGACTAGCAACCAATCAATATATATACATCTTTTTTTTCTCAAACTGAGGTGACGGTTAACAGAGAGTGACGGATAATAGAGGTTTTACTGTATTTACTATTAACTTGTACAAATGAAAATACTTCCTCTCTAGATGTGCGTGGGACAACGCTGCCTCTCTGTAGGTGCACTGACTGCTGGCACGGCTTGTAAAGACCAGTGCAACGGAAATGGAGTCTGCAACAGCCTCGGACATTGCCACTGTAACACAGGTTTCGCGCCACCTTACTGTCATGATCCTGGTACTGGTGGGTCTGAAGACAGTGGACCTGCGACCCAGCCTAATGGTGAATATATTTTATTAATTTTTCATTTTTGTTTAGTTTACTCTTTACATGATAGAATTTTAAGTTCCTCCTTTAATCGTGTTTTTAATTATATTAAATAAATTGTTTGTTACAATTCAGTTGCGATCTTATCTTACACCATATTAGTTCTTTACTGCAAAGTCATTTGTTGGTGAAACCTTTAAGATTTTTTACTGTTTCATAAAAAATAAAACCTTGTGTTTTTACAAAAAAATTTACAGATTAATTTATAATTTTTGCTATCCGTACTTTTTCTTATTATCCCTAAGATAACCCTACAATAGATAATATAATTGGTTTAGAAATCTAAATTTATTATTTTTATCTAATCTAATATTTGTATCTAATTTGGATATTTTATTTTTTTAATACTATACCATCATTGAACTACTTTATTCCTTTTGATTTCCATAATTTATTTTAAAAAGCTAAGAAATCATAAATTAAATACTTCTTGATTTCTCCAGTTTTTGATTAATAAATTTTATTTATATTTATGCTTTCTTACTCATTTCCTCCATATTCGGTCCTATGTCATCCATATTAGTCATCAGAATATTACCTCATATCCTTCAATAAATGATAGATGAATAATTCTTCTGGGTTTTTTTAATGCTTCAAATTTGTTTCTATCAAATTAACTTTTTTCGTCATTTACTGTTAAGATTTTAGCATTAAAAAATAAAATACACCAAAGATGTATTAATTAAAAGCAATATTTTTTTTTCCGGCTTTTACAACCTTTGGTCATATGCTGAAACCCAATACAAGCAATATTTTAATTTTTAAAATTATAAAATTAAGAAATTTGTATAAAATAGTTTAAATATGAAATTATTTTTATTTAATTTTATAGTTTAAAAAGTTCTAAAATTAAAGCAAAATTTTGTTTGATATTATTTGAGCAATCTCTTAAAGCAGTGGCAAAAAAAAATTAATTTTCTTAAAAATCTAATTCATCATAGTTCTAGTACATTAAAATTGAATAAAACAATTGTTATATTTCTAAATAAGCATATTTTATATTTATATATTTTTAAAAAACCATTTTGACTTTTTAAAGTTGTTAATGAATTAATATTTATATTTTCATAAAACTGAAATAACGTAAATAAATAAAGTTGTTTTATAACTGATTGCGCTAAGGGATTAAATATAAAAGGGAAAATCTAGGAAGAAAGTGGGGTTATCTCCTGTGTTGATAATAGTTGAGTTAAATAATGTGCAGTCAACATTGGCAGCAACAACAGTTCGGTTAAAGTATAGGAGTCACTACATTAATCTTGCCTGTTCTTAGTAAGTTATTTAATTTATGTAATTAAATATATTTAATTGCCACCTAAATTATAATGATTAAAAGTTTTGTTTAATTTATACATTTAAATTTTATAATGGTGAATTCGAGAATCGAAAAAACTTAGTTTGAAATGCTAATTATTGCTGACAGAAAAAATATTTTACTTTAATTTAGCATGTATTATAAAAAAAGGTTTAAACATTTGTGATTTAAGAGACAATTAATTGTTTTGTGAATTATTATTATGATAATTACTGTATTACATTATCACTCTTCAGCTTACAAAGTAATAAATGTATAAATTAAAACAATACAATCATTACAACACATCTTCTATCAAGGAATATTATAAAGTTTATGTTATAGAGAGATATATTAAATTTATATTTTAGCACATTAAGAAAAATATCTTATTGTTTTACTACAACATTTGTTTTTAATAACATAAAAAAAAAAAGGATTGGATATAGTGTTAAATGATTAATTTTATTACTTTAAAGCTCGCTTTTGGGGCCGATGTACACCATTGAAGGGTTGGTCTATTTCATAGTACAATAATTTCAATTTGGCTTTAGAGGCAGTTATAGAGCAAATGTAGAATATAGCATTTTGTTAAGCTGCTGTTTTTTGCAAATTATGAGTTTAAAACAACTGCCAAGCTGAATTAGTAGCTTAATAATGGGCAAACTTAAATTTAATATGATTCTGATCTTCAGTTTAATGGCGATTTATCATAAACATAGTATTTCAAGGAGTTGGGAAATAAAAATTTATTTTTAAAAATGTATTTCTAAAAAAAGCAAAATAAATGAAATCTAAAAACAAAAAAAAGGCATTGTAAGACACTTTCAATCTTTTCTTTTTTTTTAACTGATGAAAAACTACATTATTCCAGGGTTCCAATTTTGAAAAAAAAATTATTTATGTTTTTCTTTATAGATAAAAATTCAATGGCTTATATATTTGCTTTTTAACAACTAGAATAAAGGAGCTTCTTATTTTACTTAGATATATGTGGTAGTTTTTTTCTTGACTCGTTTTTGAACCTTAAATGATTATTGGTTACAATATTTTTTTAATATGAATTTTAAAAGTTATTATGTTAGTGGTTGACTATGCCATTTGTTTTTACTTACTTTAAATTTAAGAACGTGTATTGATAATGAATAATGAAAAATGATACATACATAAATAAAATCAAGTCCAAATAACTGAAAATTACATATTATATAATTTTATATTTATTGATGATTAATTTGTATATTCTAGACCAGTGACGAGTAAACATTTCTTTGATTGGATTTAAAAAACAAAACAATAATTTTAAAAGTTCAATATAATTCAAATACAGTTATCAGTTATATAGTATATATATATATAGTATATATAGTAATTAACTAAGTTTTAATGGACTTTTTATGACAAATGAGGTTTATTGTATTCTACATCTCTTAGCCAAGTGGTGCTACTTAGTAATTAAGAATAAAAAGAAGATAAGGAAATCAGAAAATCATTTTAACTGTTGAATAAATATTTAATTGGGTGAAGGAGTAGTTAATGTATATAAGCACATTATTATTATTACCTTTATTGTGGTTTTTAAATATTGTAATTTATTGCTTCATTTAATATGTACATAATGCTTCATAAAGTAAGTATGAATTTATTTATGCTTGTTTGTAGCTCGGCGAGATGTGATCACCGCTTTCTATATAGTATTCCTTGGAATTATTCCCGGAATCGCCCTAGTATCGCTGTTCATCTACTACAACAAAAGGAACCCTGTCTTCACGAAGAAGCCGCATCAGACAATGTATGTACACCCGCATATTGACACGTTAGATCAAAAGCATGCGATGATTACTAAAAAGACTCCTATACTGCCAGTACCACCTGACCCATATGAGCCAGTGTATGCTGAGATTCCCGAACCCATCTACGATTCAGTTGCGACTGAAGAAGTTCCAAAAGATGAACCTTGCACTTTAAAGTCCGCTAAATCAAAGCCACTCATTACAAAGTATGAATTAGTATCCACCACAAACGCTCAGGCTTTGAAACTTTTAAAGTCGAATAAGTAGTGTTTTATTATTTATTTTTCTTATAATATTCATCTATTTTATTATTTAGTTATGTTTCAATATTCATGTGTTTTATTTTTGTCTCCTTAATTTTCTTCTCAATATATTTTGCTTGCTTGCTTGAATATTGTTATATGTTTATTGTATTGAGTTCTTGTTAACTGCAACAGTAGTTCTTGTCCTTAGCTTAATTCTAATTAGATTTCCTATCATACTTATTTATTTTTATTTTTCATGATTAATTTAATTGGAAGCCTTTTATATTCAATTTTGATCTCAAAACTTCTCTTTTATTTCAGTCTCAACTTGACCTTTTCATTCAATTTGTTATTAAAATAATATTTTTTTCAATGATTTCCTATTTAATTCTATTTATAGAATTCCTTTATGATATGATTAATTTCTAAATATGACTATCTCACTCCCTTTTTATATTTAAACATAAAAATTTAATTAATTAAAATCATTAACCCATTCACTGTGATGTTCATTATAACTCACAACATATCATTGTAATCTATTTGTACTTAACTAATGACTATGATAAATAGAACTAAAAAAAATAAAATAAAATAATAATAAACAATACACACATAAAAACATATTTAGGAAATACTCATTTAATTAACCAAATTTTACCCCTTCACAAGAAATTTACCTCTGAATATAAACATTTTAGATTTTGATACTCATTTAATTAGAAAAACTTTAAATAAATATGTACTTTTTTATTTTATAAATTAATCAAAGCCATCAAAGCTAAAAGAAATGTTGTCCGATCAAGTCAATTGAAGTAATTTTACCACCGCAAAATTATTTTCATGTTTTTTTATTAACCACAATAAAAAAATGAAGTTAGAACACTTGTGTTTTTTAAAAATTATAATTGCATTATTAAAAAATAGACTCAAGTGATAAATAGAACATAAATTACTACTTTGAATGAAATATTTACATAATTTCCACAGAAACTAGATTAATCATTTACATTAATTGCAGAATACATATGTCAATTAGTGAATAGAGATAAAAATTTACATATCCCTACTTAATTAGATATATTTATGTTAGTACAATTAATTACAATGAGATATAAATAGTGTAATATTGATGAGAGTACAGTTGTCTTATATTTTAATAAATGTTTATGGCCCTTTTATTTTATTTTTTGTTTCTATAATATAACTGTAGCATGCTTTTTCTTGCATTATCTTGTTTATTAATCCTACCTTCTATGTAATGCATTACACACCTAATAGAGGCATGCATTTTTAATTTAATCACTTATTGACGTTTCTTAGTTGGATTCACATTAAATTTAAATTGAATTTTAAAATATTTTTAATATTGGTTGGCCATCATGGCCATTACATGGATAAAAATCCATGTAATTATTATATTTTGTGTAATTATATTTTGTTGTGCAAAATATTGCAACTTTTTAATTTACCTTATAAAGTGAAAAAAAATATTTTAGATTTATATATTATTATCTTTCAGTTTAATAATGCAACTATATTTGCTTATTAATTGTCCTTTAACAATTTTGAAAATAATAAATATATTTTATTCATAAAGACTGAAGATAAAAATAAAATCTTAATGCCTCAACTAAACAACAGCAGTGTATTTCTAAAAATAGTTTTTAAAAATTAACTGGATTAGCAGATCATGTTTCAAATAAAAAGAATTTTTATTAATTTAGAAATGAATGTTTTTTCGATTATCGGCCATTTACCTAATGCTTATTCTTATTACTCTGATCCTCTCATTTTGAAATACGCTGCTCCTAATATAAATTATGTTTTGTTTTCTTTCATGTTCATCTTTCATGTCCTCTTGTTTGTTTCCTTTGTATAACATATTGTTATTCTTTAAACAGCCACCATGAGAAAAAATCAGGAATGGGTGGTGGCCATCGAGCAAGTGCTGCGGTCGAAATCTCTGGACCACTTGCTGTCGACCACTCCAGAGCGAGCCTCTTACCTCGGGAGGGGCTTCAAGTGGGGCTCCTCACCCAGTTCAAAGGGTTTAGCATCACGCCGATACCAAACGGCAATGTCGCCAATGGTAGACCAGCATCCCAACATGGAAGACCGACAATAGGCCCTCCCGTCCTATCTGGAACCACATCGAGCACAGCAAGAGAGCTATATCCATTGACACCATCCAGACCTGCACCTGTACCTCCCCCTGTTCAACATCAGCATCCCCCTGTTCAACATCAGCATCCCCCTGTTCAACAACAGCATCCCCCTCCTGTACATAAGCCTATCATTCAACAGACTAATTTGCAGGCACAACAACCTGCACCTAAACCAGTTATGCAACAAAAACCTGCGCAGGCCTCTAACTCTATCAATGCATACCCCTCACTCACGAGAATCGCATCTTTCATGAAAAATCAAAAACCAGAGGTTAAGAAAGAAAAACCGAAAATAGAGAGGGAGGCTTTAAGAAACATCGAGATTTCTGCCCCTATACCTCAAAAGGAAATTGAAATACCTTTAGCTACTTTACCAGCAGGTGAAAAAGTCACAAGGGCTCAAAGTATGAGAGACACTCCTGTGAAACGGGCTCCAATACCTACCTTTGGTTCGATGAGAATGAGCAAGCGACCGAACAGTATACCGGCAAGCCATAGACCCACGTCTCCTCCTCCCAAACCTCCAGCAGATCCAAATGGTTATGATGATTGCTTGAATCTTCTGCCAGAAGGTACTGCTCCTCTTACTCATATCGATGAAAGCCCGAAAGAGAATATTTATGCAGTTATAGAAGAAAACCCTAAAAGTGATATAGGTTTATTAAATGAGATTGTATCAGAGATCGAAGCTAGAAATACAGAATCCATTTACTCTGCATCAACTTTAAAAAGGAAAAAAGATAACAAAGATTCCAAAGACACTGATGATGAGACTGCTTCTACTGTCACAGATCTCTCTGATGGTAAGAGTGGAACATATGTCAATACATCATGGAGAGGGGACTCCAGCACCACTTCGTCCAATTCTGGCTACTTGAGCCCGATAGCAGGTGGAGGGAAAAGTCAGGAACAAGTGAAGGGCCCCACGATGCCAGAAGTGTCGGCTCCTGACCAGCGTCCTCGTGGACCACTTGGTGCATCTATTCCTAACAAGGGAGGTCTCCGGAGAACTAAAACACCTCCTTCAATTGTGAAGAAAAAGAGCCCTCCTCTGACCCTTGCGAAACCAGATCTAGTATCGTCTTGCACACCTGAAAATGTCAAGTCTCCTGATGTGCTTAGTAAAACAAAGCAGCCGACACTAGCTCCGAAGCCATCGATCAAAGCAGCTGGTCCTCCGCCTAGATCAAAAGTAGCATCACTACAAAGGAGGTTCGAGCAGCCTAAGGGTACAGCTAAATCGATGAGCAGCAAGAGCCCAGAGGTGAGGTGAGGTTAGGTTGAGCCGCGACGAGGCATGCCAATGCTCTAGCCTCAAGCTAAGCTCTCCGTGTGGTCTGCTCTGGGCTTAATCCCATTTTACCTCAGCCCTCCTATTCCCACATGGGAACCTAAAGCTGCTTCACCTTCAGTAACATAGTTCATTCCAGTCTACTAGCAATCATCTTTATTTCCTTCTCTATCTTGTGTTATCCTTTCTTTTGTCTTGTGTCTATTCTGTGCTTATGTTCAATATATAAATTTTTACTTCTTGGAATGACTATGTTGAAGACAGACTTTATTCGAATTACCTCAGGTTAAAGTTCAATCAGAGCTGTGTAAATAACTTTTTATCAGATTGACTGATCTTTATGTGTAAATATGTTCTTTGTAAAAGAGTGTGGTCTTTTTATGTACTATTACACTTTGAGCTTTTACCTGCCCTACGCTGATCTATGAAATCGGCCCGTACGCAGGATTTTAAATATAAATATATCATTAAGTGTCTATGTGGTGTTGTATTGCATAATGATTATAGAAGGCTTAAAAGGCTGCCATATATATATACCTAAAACTATGTTGCACTAAGAATAAAAAATGGATTGTGTGTAAAAGCACATATTTAATCGATGGTGCTCATTAGAGTTGTTAATATGTTTTTAGGAATTGTTATTGAATTTTTTAAGTGATAATAATGCCTTTTGTTATTTTCAAATGTTTAACGATTGGATATAATTTTATGGATTTATAATTTGATGAAAACCTATTATTTATTATTATTAATAATACATGTGTAACATGATAAAAATGACTTTAAGACTGGATAGAGATGGGTGGTTTATACTCTGTAGTTATTGACTATTTTAAAAAATATACATATATTAACTATTCCTTATTTCTATATTTCAATTAAAATAGCATTGAAATAAAATCTTGTTGATAGTAAATTTTACCAAGTGAAATGTAAAAGCTTGTTTATTGCCTTCCATAGCTTTACTTATAATTCGATAAATGATTTTTCCATGTCACCAATTGTTGTCATATTGATTAGTAAATTATACAATCCTTTTTCACCTAAAACTTTATTATAGACAAGTTGACATAAACACATAATTTCAAAGGACTATCAATATGGATTCTTAATTTAAAAATTTGAGTATTCATTTTTTTTTTATATACACTTTTTATGAGACGATTAATAGTATATGTTTTTATTGATTAAATCTTGATGTTTTTGATGTTGTTTTCTTCAATTTTTGTTCTCTTAGATTTTTTTTTTTTTTTTGTCTCTGGGTCATTAGATTAGTTTTTTTATTAGATCAATTTTTTAAATATAAATCATATTTATCAAAAGACTTAGTTGTAGGCCAATCCCAGCAAGAGAGAATGAACTTTGAGTGAATAACTCCTTAAAGCAAATCTTATCCTTTTCGGAACTTTGCTTCCTCTTCGTTTCTCTCAGATAACTAATTTATTTTTATGTGGTTCGATTCGTTCTGTGTAATGGACATTTCATATAAATAATTATAGATTTGGCATCAAACGGATCAATATTCCTTAACTTAATTAAAGTTTTTTTTATAGAATTTACCCTTTACTTGTTCTATAATTTTTTTTTATGAATAAAGCCAAGATTTTTATCTTATATGACGACATGGAAAAATGTATTTCATTAAAAAAATTCTTTTCTATATATTTTTAATTAATGTTAAGGATGACAACTGATTAGAAATAGATTATTTGTGATTTAATGAAAAAATGTGTCAACAATAACGATGCTTTATCTTCAGTGCATTCTTGACCGTATGAATAATTTCTTTTTAGACACTCCAACAATAACACTCTTCCTTATAAAAGCTAAAGAATAATGAATATTACGGTCTTAAAATCATGAAATATTCTTTTTCTAAATGCATCTTATTAATTTGTTTATGTGTTCTTCGAAATGAAATAGAATTTTTCTTTTATAAAATTTTATCCTCGAGTAGAGGTTCAGTGTAACATATTATTTTTGTAAACGTTTCTGTTACTCAGAATTTATAAAAATGTTATAAGTGTATTTGAAGGTGATGGTAGATAGAAATTTTATAAGTGTAATATATCTATTCATTTAATATATATGATAATTTTTGTGATTGTTTTATCGTTTCTTATTTCTTTTATTTCATTCATTTAAGTTCATTTGCTTGTAAATGTGCTAGACAGAGTTGAATAATGTATTTTTTCGAGAGAGAAAAGTCTGGATGGAAGTCATGTATAAATCTCTAAATAATGAACAACTCTACGTTAGAAGCCAACGTTTTGACCCCTCGTTGCAGTTATGAGAGCAAGCAGTACTCACAAGTATGAGAGTAACATTTTTGACTCCCTTTCTTATGACCACTAATACCTGATAAAGATCTGCAATGTGATTCGAAATGTTGGTTTTTAATATATAGTTTCTCACTGTTTAAGAATTTATTTTTGACAACCACCTACACCATTTTCTTCTCTATGATACTAATATGGTCAACTAATAATTATTCAAGATAAAGTATTTTATTTTGTTTGCAGATCATGTTGTAAGTGGAACTTGTTTCATTTTTGTTGGGTCTTATTTCTTTATATACATTTTATTTATTTTTCATTAAACCAAAATTATTCCCTTCAATGGTCATCTGTTAAAGGATGCTTAGTGATAAAAGAGAGTCATAAAAACGGTTAAATTAATTTAAAAAATTGTATTATTATAATTATTATTTAATTAAAAAATTATATCATATAACAATAAAATAAATTATAATATGGTTAAACATTTTCTTTTACAAAATTAATAAAAATTAAAACTAACAAGACAATAAGAACCGATTTTCATAATTTTCAACTTTTAAACTGTTTTTGCATACATGACGGGCTTCCTTTTTTATACTCGGCAATAATAGTCATAATTTTATTGACATTCATATAATATTAAATAGAAAAGGGAACAGGGGGTCACCCTGTCTAACTCCAGACTTCACCGCAAAAGGTTCGCTCAGCTTCCCATTTATTTTCACTTGACTTACACTCCATCTCAGAATATAAGCTGCAAGTCGGATTAGTTTCGGTGGGATTCCCATCTCTTCCATTGCCAGGAACAGCTCTTTTCTGATAATGGAATCATAAGTCGTTTTAAAATCGATAAACAGGATCCATATGATCTTGTTAAATTCCTTTGTTTTTTCCATTATTTGCTTTAAGCTGAAAATCTGGTCAAGAGTTGATCTGTTCTTCCTGAAACCCCTCTGATAATCACCCAACCGAGGTTCCACAAATTCCACAATTCGGTTATATAAAATAACAGAGAATATCTTGTAAGACATGTTCAGGAGGCTGATTCCCCAGTAATTCTTGCAGTCTGTGGAAACACCGTTCTTCTTGAATAACAGTATGATGACTGAATCCTTTTCTGGTATTTTTTTTGGTCTCCCAGATATTAACTATCAGATAAAGTTTTTTTTTTTTAGAATTTTATCCTAGTAAAAATGTATTTGGTTAGTTCTTCACACATTATAATTTTAAAAAGGAAAACATATTTTCCAATTTTATTATTAACTCAACGAAAGTATTGATCAAGTTCCTTCTTCATTCTGTACTCAAAATAATATATTTCAAATTTATTGTTGATTTTGACTGTCTTATCTTTGTAAAAAATTTATGGTTCGCAGTTTTATTTTCCTGTGTGGTACATATCTTGCTCAAATAGATGTGGATATTGTCACGATGTTGTGGAGTACTGTATACTATTATTGTATATTATAATGATGTATTTCCCGATATCGCTGCCCTATTAAGGGTAGCGAATTCATTGAGCCATATATAAATTGTCCTTGAGCTCGATGATGAAATATTGTAATCAACTTATAATGTGATTTATGTATATATATATTTTGTACATTATTTGATTACCATATTTATTTATTTTTATAATTAATTCTAAATTCGCTTGTTTAGTTTCTTTCCTTTATCGAAAAATTTGCAAGCTACTTACTATTAATATTTAAATTGTGCATTTATTATAAGTCTAAAGAAATGTATGTGTTGTTAGTGCTAATGATACCAAAGATATTTTATATGAATGTATAATTATGCTGTATTTTAATGAATGAGAAATAAATTATCCATATTTGATGTTGAATATTATTTTTAAAAAAATAAAATCCTTCATCTCTTTCTTGTTGGATGTTTTCAGAACAACCAGAACCAAAGTAACCAGAACAATATAATGTATTAAACTTAAAGCACCAGGTTAGTTTTTAGTCATAAATCAGGAGCACCATGGCAGACTGGCATCACTTCTGACGATGTTTCATATCAGATATTTTCATAATTTGTAAGTATAATTTTTTTATAAAAGAATTTTCTACCTCATACAGCTCCAAATTCTTTACTTTTCAATGGTCATTTTTATTGTATTCCCTTCATTCCTCTTCCTCAAGAAAACTGATGATATTCAAATATTCAACACATGAGAAAAATAAACAAAAAAATGTTATAGCAGTTTAAGTAAGAAGATTCTTTTAAATTTCAAGTTAGTAGTTAATGCAATAAATACAGTCTGAAAGTTTAAAAAGTTTATTTTTTTAAATATTTTTAGTTGCTTTTTCCTCAAAATTAGTTCAAGTTTTGACTAACATGTTTGACTCCTACTTAATAGAATAGAATAGAATAGACAACAAAGTTTATTTTGGGACCACGTCCCTTTAGAATAACAGTAATGAACAATTAAAAAAAAACATAATATTCATCTGGCCAGAAGGCTACATAATAATACAAATCATGAGTGATAAAACATAACAAAAATAGAAATACATAAGAAAATAAATAAGTAAAAAGTATGAAACTTGACAGGATTTTAACTAACTGTCGAAAATATATATATTGATATTAACAAAATATCATAAATAATATTAATTCAATAGTTAATAATGAAATTGCTGACTAAAATAAATGAATAGCATTGCAAGCGATAAAGTATTTGCAAAGTCTGTGTCTTCTTTGTTGTTGGAAAAATAAACAAAACACGTAGGTAGCGAGATCGAGTTTACAATACTAATTTGTTCAAGCGGAAGTTTGACCTGCTTGGAGAGCGTCTTTTTTGGGATGCCAAGAGATGATGGAAAATCAGGAATTTAAATGAGGCCAATGAAGAAGAATGGCGGATGAAAGGAGGGATTGAGTTCCACACAGTGGTGGAGCAGGCGAGGAAGGAGGGCTCGAATGCCCTAGTTCTGTGGGAAGGAATGTAGAGATCGGAAAGGCGAGATCTTGTTTTGTGGTGCTGGACAGAGGATTTGAATGGGAGGAGACTATAGATATATGAAGGGTGTTGCGAGTTGATGGAATGATATAGAAAAACACTAAGGAAATATTGTCTACGGATGGGATGGAAGAGCCACTTTAACTTATCATAGTGATGTGACACCAGGGATCGCCTCGGAGTACCAAAGACAAATCTTAAAGCAAAGTTCATTATTCTTTTTAAGCGGCCCTCAAGCATTTTCTAGAGGCCCCCGTATAACACACTACAGTAGTCGAAGGAGGAAGATGAGGGATGATACAAGCAGCTTCCGGGTAGATTGTGTAAGGAGATGCCGAGATCGATGGAATAATTTTAGGGAACTGATTTATCGTCGGGATATTTGGGTGAATGGGGTTTCCAGAAGAGGTTTTGGTCAATGGTAATGCCTAGGTTTTGAACAGAGGAGTTGAAACTGATGGGGTGGTCGTTTAGGATTAATGTTGGAATGGTGGGGATAGTTGTAAGGAGGGAGTTGGAACCTAGATTGCGTTCAATTCCAGTTTGTTCAGCTTTGACCAGGCACTGATCTGAAGTCTTGCTGAATACTGGCAAACGCATATGATAGCTCAGATGGAGGAAAGGATAAATAGATTTGGAAGTCGTCAGCATATAGATGGTAGGAACAGTGGTGATCAGATTTAGTAAGATCATTGATGTAACAGTTGAAAAGGAGAGGAGAGATGCTTGACCCCTGTGCCACATCTGAGGATAGAGTGAGGAAAGAGGAAAGGGGTTGGTTGGGCATAAAAACCACTTGGGACCTGTCAGAGAGGAAGGATTGGGACCATAGAATAGAGCTGTTGGAAAAGGACAATGACTAGTTTGGAGAAAAGGATAGAAGATACTATGCTTTCCTGAATTAGAACTACTTCTACATCAGCCAATGAATAGTATATCAAGGTTTTTTTTTCAGATTTTCCCTAATTTAGGTTTTACCTGTTTCTAGATAGATTTCACTAGGAGGAAACCTGAGCAATCATTTTTGAACTAATTGTTGGCTATAAAATATGGGTAGTTATTATTATTAAGAACTTATGAGCTATAAATTAAGTGGCATTCAATTAAAAGCTTTTTCTTATCTGCATTCATCTTAATTATTTTTGATATTTATAATTTTTTATGAAATAAATCTTGAATGAGTTTTTTTTTTTTTGTCTGATCGACTTTACTTCAAGATATTTATTTCATGCCCTCTGGTGCCTGAACCCTACAACTAGGCACATGATAGGATTTTGGCTTTATTTCAACACCCTCTTGCGCTTAATCTGAACAACTAAAAAAATTATAAACCAGATTATGTTTGTACAAAAATTTACAACCTTTAATTTAGTATATAGATTGTAAATAGGCCGTTTTTTTATTGTTCAACATTCTTATTGACGATATGATGAAAAGCAGCCTGAATCATATGATTGAAAACACCCGATACTTATTCAAAACACTGGATTCATTTTTTTTATGCTGGAAATTAAGATCACATCATATAACTAGGCATATGGTCAGGTTACCCTGATATTTCAAGCGCTCTGGCCACTAAACCGTGTAGTCACCAAATTCGTTGGCAATATTTTAATTTTTAGTTTTGTATTTAGATATTTCCTTACTAATCATAGTCTTTTTTATTTCTGTTTCTAAATTCACCTGACGAGGAGGACACTCACCTCCATAGTGTATTGCACAACTTCCGAAATGAGAATGATCAGGCATGATATTTGAAATAGGTAAATCTGTTTTCCGTTATCATCAGGCATGAAAGATATTGAATGTACATAATAATTCACATTACTAGGTTATTTAGTGGATTACTAAATTAATTATTTGTTTCATGTTTCCCTAGGGATTTGAAAATAATAATTTAAAAAAAAAATAATTTTATCATAGAAAAGCATGGGGTGTTTTTAAAGATATTTCATTATGACTCTACTTTTAGCAATATCAGTCAATAAAATATTTACAACAATTAGCAACAATTTTAAAAAAAGTTTTGTTATTAACTATTATTTTTTTGTTGCAAAATATATTAAGCTGCCCAGTTGATCTTGCCACTAGTCATACTCCTATTAAACCATGCCTTAGGCACAAGACATTACCGGGTCTTCGAATATGAAAAATCGCTAATCCTTTTATTGGCAGGGTAATGAGACTAATTTGTTAAATTATTTTATTTTTTATCGGTCCTTGAGAAGCGTGCAAAGTTTTAGTTTAATTCGTTATTTTGAATTGGCGGAAAATCGAGAACAAAGATTCCGTTAATTCATACGTATATACAGCTGAAGCTGATAAAAACGTGTTAAAGAGATAAGAAAAAGTGTGCCATTCGTAATCATCCAAGGGTTTTGGTAACCACTGCTGTCTCAGTCAGAACTTTGATTTAAAAACTAAATAATAAAATTTATAAGTTTACAAATCCATGAAATTTGCCTGACTTGCATGCGACTCCTGGTAGCTCAGTGGTTTAATGCAAACGAGAGATGCAAACGACCCGGGTTCGAATCCCGGCCAGGACAAATCTTTTCTCTTCGAAACAAAAATATTTAAAAATTATCACCATCAAAATAACAATCAATAAAATTAAATTATAAATAATAAAATATTAAATTTGCGGCTCATGGGAGTAATGAAATTTCTACTCCTCAATTCTGACACCGCAAATAATGACTATTCTCATCATTGCACTAAATAGTCTCAAAGTAAATCAAGAGACAGCCATGATGACATTTCTTTGATGTTTCGCATAGTAGCACACAATGGCCATGGCATGCTTACTCGGGCGTAAAGATGATGATGAATCATTAATGACACGGTGTTATTTTAATAGAAACTAAATATATTCAAACTTCGCAATTCTATCTTTACGAAAATGATGACTGCATTTTTTTTTTCTCGTTTTAATTATTACAGTAGAGTGTCGATTTAATTAATACAGTATAGTGTCCATTATCTGAACTAATGCCGGATGGTTTCCATGGCGAAAATTTCGGAAGGTATCTGTTCTGCAGGTTTTAGCTTAGAGTTGAGTTACAAGTTTTAACTGTTGTATTCGTTTCATTTTTAATATTTCCCAAAAATACAAGTTATCGTGAACTTTTTTTGTATGAAACTAATATGTAATTGTAGGCAATGAGTAGATTTCGGTAATTATTTCATCAAGAAATAAAAATTTCAACGAACATTTCGAAGTATAGATAAAATATTTTGTTGAAACATTCATTTCTGAATGAAATTATTACCGAAGTATGCACATTTTCCATAATTACATTCAATTTTCCATACTAAAGCTCACGCCAACTTGTATTCCTTTGAAATATTAAAACGGAAACCAATGAATAGTTAAAACTTGTGACTCAACTCGAAGCGACAACTTGCGGAATAATTACCATACAAATCTTTATTAAATTATAGTCCGAAAATTAAACAAATAAATGTCACAAACAATTTGTACGTAAATGTTACAAACAATTTATAAAATTTGTGATACAAAGAAAGTTTTTAATATTAGTTCGCTTCTATCTTGGCTTCTTCTTAATGGCAGCTAAAGTCCCTTATTTTTTTAAGGATAGTTGTAAGTATTAAATAATTGTTCCATGAAATCAAATATTAGATGAAATACCGTACAAATTTATTTCATAAGAATGGCGATATCGACTTCTTGTATCTTTTCAGCAAAGCAAGCTTAGATAATCGACGCTGTACTACTGTAGTAAATACAAAATTGTGATATTAAATTGAGAGGAATTACACTAAAATAGTGTTAAACTTGCTCCAATTGGAAATATTTCTTCTTTTTTTTTTATCTGCTTAGTTTATTTTTATTATAATATTATATTTGATAATAGGATAAATATATGTTCTACCTATAAAAAAATTTACAATGAAGAGAACCACAAAAGTTTTCATTGTTCAAACTGCTATAGATCAGTTTTTCTTTTATTTTTTGTTGGTCACAAGTCTAAAATATTTATACTGATAATTATTAGGAATAAACAAAGAATATTTAATTTAAGGAAGAAATAGTTAGGGGTGCAGTCAATCAAAACACATAAATAAGCGTTACTTATTTATTATGTGCCGACGTTTCGGCCTACAATGTAGGCCATCTTCAGGGCTAAGAGAGAGAAACAAACAGAAATATATAAAAACGTAGCAGTAACAAGAATATATAAAGTGGTACAAGAGTGGAAATTAAAATAGTGACTAGATATGATGAAATAGTGAATAGATATATGATAAATAAGAATGAATATAAGACTGGTTACAGAATATAATAAACTTAAAATAGTGATAGATAAAAATAAAATGTAGATGATGAACAGAAATTCTAATAGTGACAGATATTATAATAAAAGAATACGAATATAAAATAGAAAAAATACATGTCAAGAAAGGATAAAATGTAAACAATAATATAAAGGGAAAGAAAAATGAGGAGGTAAACGGAAAGATACAAAAAGAGAAGATTAAAATATAGAAAAAGGGGGGTTGAGTATGAAGAATTTAGAAAAAACTAGTTTAATTATAGATATGGATATGATACCAGACATGAGGGGTTACATAGGTAAAATGTAATAATACAAGCATATATAGAAAGAAAAGCTTGATAAATTTCAAAAATTAAACATTGAAAATAGTGGTATTTATAACTATGAACTATGAAGAATGAAAAGAAAAAGAAAATATAAGTAAGGGAAGTTAATATGTAACTGTATGCAGTTAGAAAGAAGTGGCATTAATGCAAAATAAGATGTGAATATAACTCAAACATATAGAAAATAGGTAAAGAAATACAGTAGATGAAAAATATGAGGCTAAATAATAATGAACTCTATACTATTAACATATGATGGATGCCAAAAGTAGGTGTGAGAACAGGTGCAAAGAAAGATGAATGTGAAAAGGATGGAGATAAGATAAATACTAAGATATGTACTAACCGGATAAAACACGCTATATAATAACTAACGATATATAATAATTTATTATTATATCTGTCACTATTAGAATTTCTGTTCATCATCTACATTTTATTTTTATCTATCACTATTTTAAGTTTATTATATTCTGTAACCAGTCTTATATTCATTCTTATTTATCATATATCTATTCACTATTTCATCATATCTAGTCACTATTTTAATTTCCACTCTTGTACCACTTTATATATTCTTGTTACTGCTACGTTGTTATATATTTCTGTTTGTTTCTCTCTATTAGCCCTGAAGATGGCCTACATTGTAGGCCGAAACGTCGGCACATAATAAATAAGCAACGCTTATTTATGTGTTTTGATTGACTGCACCCCCAACTATTTTTTCCTTAAATTAGAAGATACAGTCGACCAATTCTTCTCTAACTAAAATAATATTTAAGTTACCTCGAAGAATTTACTTGAAAATGGGATTACGAAATTATTTATGTAATTCTAGGGGGCGTAAAATGTTATAACTATTTCGAATTTGATAAAAACATTGCATATTTTCTCAAAAGTACAGTCTTTTGACATTATACTTTCTTTGAGGCTAGCGATATTTATATAACCTACTTATGTAAATATATATATGCCTCAGCACATTACTTTGATAAATGGGAGGATTGGAAGCCAAGAGGAACAGTTTTTTTTCTCTAAGAGAGTTTTTACTCAATTTAGTTAATACGCTTGAAATGTCTGTTTTTTAAAATGTTAATGTTTAGGGAAAATGTTAAAGCGTTGTATGTTTATTTTTAGTAAAATATTTACGATTTATAGTAAAAAATTCACTATATTTTTTTAAGCAAGTGATAGAAATTTTAGTTCGATTTTAAATTTTACAATGGATCACGTTTACATTTTCCAGTGATTTTTTTCTTTAAGGAAATTAAACTTGGTAATTCCGTCGCCCAGTAATGAACATCAGTCAAGCATTAGAATATCAAAAAATAGACTCAATGTAAAAACCATTCGTTCATTCAAAATTTTCATTTGGGGATATGGCATTAGTCAACCTCGTTGGATATCAGAGTCTATCCAACTATATTTTATTGTAATTCTTCTCAATTTAATATCACAACTTTGTATTTACTACAGTAGTACAGCGTCGATTATCTAAAATTGCTTTGCTGAAAAGATACAAGAAGTCGATGTCGCCATTCTTATGAAATAAATTTGTACTTTATTTCATCTAATATTTGATTTCCTGGAACAATTATTTAATACTTACAACTATACTTAAAAAAATAGAGACTTTAGCTGCCATTAAGAAGAAGCCAAGATTGAAGCGAACTACATAAAATTAAAAACTTTCTTTGTATCACAAACTTTATAAATTGCTATGCACGTACAAATTGGGGAAATGTTCATTACTTCCGTAACGATTGCTTTGTAATTGATAGACTCTGATAAAAAAACTTAGAAAAGGTATTAATGGTCTTAAGGAAGAACTCTCTTATAAAATGTTGTTAGTTATTGAACATGCCTCAGATCTCGGCATAAGCTGAATGATCGTTTCCCCTTGGTTCAACCGCCAGGTTTTTCCCCTAATTAAGGGTATCCACACTTTAGATGCTGGGTGAACCCCGAGAGGTCCTGCAGATACCCTCGGGTCGATCTATAGTTTATAACAGATATATCATATAATGTTTTCAAAAATACTTATAATGTACCTATTTTTGGATTTTTTTATAAGTTATGAAGTTAATGGAGAATTATAAAAAAAAATCAATGTTGCAGTTGAATTTTTACTCCCTTGTTTTTACTTCTTTGTAATTTATTCATGAAGGGGGAAAAAAAGTATATATTCAAATTATAATTGAATTTTGAGAAATTAATAAAAGTCTCTGTTATAAAAAAATCCGGTGATATATATGTATAAGATTGGGAAGCTAAATGAAAAGAAAATGAGTATTTTTTCTACTTTATAAAAATCCGATAATAGCTACAAAGAGATAAATATTTAAGGTTTATTTTTACAGCTGAAAAAATCCTTTACTGTGCAAAAGGAAGTAAAGAATGGATAAATTAAAAAAAAAAATTAAATTTGAGAAATTATAAAAAGGAAAGAGAGCGGATTGGCTCAGTGGTAGAGCACTGAGTTGCCTTCCCGGGGCTCACCCAGCCTCTATAAAGTGGGTACCCAAAATAAAGAGAGGAAGTCTGGCGGTTGAGCGTGATCTAGGACGAATCACCTCACTGCACAACCGATGTCCACGAAACAGTACAGCCTCTACTATGTGCTGAACCCTAGACCCGTTCGCGGGTTATAGTGGTAGAGTTTTTTTTTTTTTTATAAAAAGGAAAAATGGTGCCTTATCCCAGAAAAAATCCGGAAATAGATTTAAAGGTGTCTAGTTATAGGATTGAGAAGCTTTTTTTTCGGAATATTGACAATCACAACCGTTGAAGTTAATGGAGTTTTACAAAAAACTCATTGTTGCCTTTAATAATTGCTACGGAGAATGATGCAGGTAACATAGCGATAAGAGCTGGCCGCAATGCAGCTAGCGGTAGAGCTGCCGCCAGGTACAGAAGACTAGAGAGCGGCGTGGCACTTAAAAATAGCCCGGGAGTTAGGGCGCGTGCGTGGGGAGGTCACGTGACCGGGAGAGTGGCGCCCCCATGGCATCATGGCATGCCGCCCCGCCAGAGATGAAGGACGACCCGGAGTTCAACATCAGGTTCGTCAAGTGCGTCGAGAAGCAGCCATGCCTCTACAACTACAACGTCATCGAGTACTCCAACAGGGACGAGCAGGAGAGGGCTTGGCAAGATGTCGCATTCGAGATGAAAGCAACAGGTAAGGAGATTGTTTGTCATCTTGTCTTCTCGCCGTGTTCGCTCGATACCGTCCTCCCCCACCCCTCCTCGTGGCAAGTCTTCTTACCTTCAACACCGACGCACAACACTACTAACAAACCCGTCAACACTAACAAACCCAACAACACTAACAAACACACTCTTGACAACTAAGCCCTTACATGACATAATATCGGTGACACAGTGTTGCCAATCACCTAATGATACTATTTCCATAGCAGTTGTTTACTGTTGCACGCGACGTCACTTCTGCCTCCTAATCGACGACTGTGCAGATATTGAAGCTTATAAATACGTTTTAGTATCTACACTAACGTATATAAGATATTGATAGAATAAAAAAAATACATAAAAAAATATAATCACTTTTTCGACAGCGCAATCAATAACCGAAGACCGGCTGACAGAGGTACCAGCACCGTCTCCTTGCCAATCATCTCTTCAATCTTAAAACAAAAAAACCTACTAATTAGTGATTTGAACGTATTTAATATTATATATTAAAAACTTAATATATTATAAAATTGTATTTTTATTTTGTTCTAAAATTGTTTCTCCTGCTCATAATGGAATGCATATTGAATACATTTTAATTTATTTTTTTAAAAATTCGATTAAATATATTTTTAATTCTTGGAATATAAGTGATTAAATTAATAATATTGACCGAATTTTAAACAAATCATTCATATTATCGGTTTCAAGTTATAACTATATTATAATATAACTTTTATAATAATATACATTAACTTAAATTATATATATATATATATATATATATATATATATATATATATATATACATATATATATATATATATATATATATATATATATATATATATGTATATGTATTTAACAGAGTTTTAAGTCTAGTTAAGCAATGACAGATCTGTGAATTTGTTAAGTGTTAAGCAATGACAGATGAAAAAAAATATATACTTAATTAGAAATGTTATCCCTTATTAATGATAAGAATAATTTTAATATGGAATATATTTGTTTACATATATTTGATAAATTTCAGAATATTACAAAGTATTTAAATTACATGTTTTTTTAGATTGTAGCATTTTTACGTTTCACAAGCTTTCTACTTAATATACTACTATAATTAGAAAAATAATTACAACAATACAAAATACAAAATAAATACAACACGATACATAGTGAGATTAGATAATGAACAGTAAACAAGTAATAATATAAATATATAAAGAAAGAAAAATTGTATATTATAAATTAAAATATTTTTTTTTAGTATAATTACTGAAATTTACAGTGGTTATGAACTAATACAAGTAAATATAATGAAGGATACTTGATGGCATGGATAAAGGCAAGTAGGGGAACTATCCAGGTGTGTACTCAAGAAAAAAAATTTAAAAGATAAACATTTTATATAAATTCAACAAATTTATATCCAAACACTGTTAGCCTTTAAGTATCAAGTATTCATTATTTAAATAAATAATTAATAAATAACTATTAGAATTAAGTATCAACAAAAAGTGTTGTCATTATTTAAATAATAACACAATAAACATATATAAGGTAATAAACTTTTATGTGAAATGGTTGTAGAAAACTTATTAAATTAAAACACTTCAATATGCATTTTTTTACAGATTTCTGACGAGTCATTAGATAGTCTCAAAACAATTAACAACACTATGATCACAAACAATGACTAGCATTGTTTAAAACAACTTCAAAACCTTGATTATAGTTATTACAATATATTTTTATTAAACGCAAAGATTCCAAAGATAATTAATGACGGGTCATATTTTGCTATTAAAAAATAAGTAATCAAAACGTTTCAAATGAAACGTCTTTTATTCACGAAAGCAATAACATGAACGATTGATTTGTTTTATATGCGGACCACTTTATTAATTTAATCATTTATATTTCAATAAAAAAAAATATCTTTTATCAAATTTATTCAAAAATAAGCTAAAATATTTAAATGTAAACACACTTGTAAACTTATTCGTATACACTGAAAACACCGTAAGAAAACAAATAAAAGATATATTTCATACTTTAAAAAAAATTATTTTGCATTAAATTATTATTATTATTTAATATTTAATTTTCATTTGCAACTGCGCAATTGCGCATCCAGCAAATTTGATCCAAGTGTTTTTCTCTTTGCCTTTTTACAGGAACATAAGGGGTTTTGGAATAAAAATATCAATAGTTGAGTAGGTCTCTTGGCCAATGTCTTTTTAATCTTTTTTTATCAAGTCCAGGTAACAGGGAGTAGGAAAGCGGAAGAACGATTGTGTCGATGAGTGGAATGTTATGTATTTGTTATGAATATATGATTTTATAGTGGGAATGTTCATGTCGTGTATGGTGTGATTCGAAATATACCAAAGCTTTAAATAAAAAAAAAATCATCAATTTTTCATCGAATTTCGTCCTATTCCGAATTAAAAATAAATAAAATAATAGAACTTCAATTAAATTTATCCATTGCAATGATAAATATATTATAAAGATAACCAAAGAATATTTCTTAATGACTTTTAAAAGTTGATGCCTGCAAAAACCAGGTTGTTTTGCATCATCTCAACTTATATGCAAATTTTTACCTGTTTAACTAAATTTGGAGTGACTGCAGCAGAAGTGCGCATAAGCTTAAAAAATGCGAAAAACCCGGTTATGAAGCCGATATTTAGGCTGGAATTTACGTTCAACCACCCTTATGGAAATTGTTCTCCCTTGAAAAAAATATTATAACCGAATATCCGCTTGATACTTTGAAAGAACACATACATTTAACAGTGTGTGTATATACGAGTATATACAACTGAGTTTTAACGATTAGTTTTGTAAAGGGTGAACTATAATTGGTGAACAAAAAATAAACGTTACTAGAAATGTAAAATGAACAATTTTAATCTGTTTGCACTTTTTTTTTATATTGTAGATTTTATTAAGAATTGCTACAAACTTTCTCCTTATTCTGATACTGAATCGAATGGACAAATAATTTATTATTTACATATAAACTATATACTATACAGATACGTAATGAGAAGTCCTTATTTTGATTTTTATATAATAATTATTTATGGTTAGCTAAAAATAGTAAATGCTTTTAATTACTCTTCAGTATATAGAAGACATACATAAATTTAGAATTTCCTAATCTTCATGAAAAAGTGAATGTCTTTGTGTTTTGATTATGTTTATCTAAGTGTATTTGGACATAAATATTTTGTGTATCACCTCGTACGTACAGGAATACACGAATACATTATGTTTTCCGACGCGTGAGGAAGGGCACTTATAAATGTTTCTGTGTCGACTTTTGAAATTTATTCCAGACACTTATAGCGATTGTCCTGTGACATCCATTACAAGTGTAAGTCGTAATTGAAATAGGAAAGGTTTGAAGTGGTAGATATGTCGCGGAACCATTGTCATGTCAAGCAACGATTTATCACACTCGCAATTTATAAAACGACTTAAAAAAGATACGATTCGATTTATATTTATTAAAAATTCTGGATATTATTTAATATTTGTAGTTCGCCTTTTCTAATTATCGATCTTTAATTAATCATTTTCTATCAAGCTCGTTACATCGCGATGTGAGAACGATGTAGTGTTGATTTCTACAATTACGTTGAGCATTTGATAGAAGACCTATGAAGCTTTACTCCCTATGTTTATAGTTAATGTGCATGAAACTAATTTAAAAGTCTGTTCTTCAGAGGTAAAGGGTATCCACATGTTTTACCAACTGTATTGGGATTTTTTCCCAGAGGGGGGATGCATGTTTTTAAATTAATTAACAGTCGGTGGACAATAACTATTCAAACTGCTATGCAGTTAAGATTCTTTTCTATTTAGACAAGGAAAAAAGTTTATCTTTTTTATTCCTCTATCAAGTCCTATTTTTATTACTTTTTAATTATGATACACCCTTACAACTTGAATTTGGACTTGCTTGGCACTTGGGCTTTGGGCGACTGGGGGGCAGTCAATACTTGCGAGGCTAAGAGGGTACAGAGGTTCTATTACCACTCCTGTTTTTAGGATGTCTTGGAAATTCGGAACTTTAAAATACCTAGAAAGGTTTACCTGGGCTCTTCATTCCAGAATAATATGAAAATGTTTAATTAAATTTACAGTATTTTGCGCTATTTAAACGTTTTAAACGCCTTAAAAAACCCATCTACCTTATCAGTTTATAATTTAATCCTTTTCAACAAATTTATTTTTCAAAAGCTAGGTTAAAATTTTATAACCAATCTGTATTTTGTAATTCCCTATTGTAATATAATGCTCCTGACCTCATATATCATGAATATGAGCTATAAATTTGTCTGTTATGGATTTGTCCTAGATCACATTCAACCGTCAGGATTTTCTCCCAATTAAGGATGCCCTTGTTATAGATTTCAATTATCAAGAAATAATAATTATTATTGCTCCATTTTGCCCTCCTCCTGTGTTTCTTCAAACATTAAAAACCCATCCCGTTCCAGAAAATCGGGTACAGATGATGAAAAAGAGAAGCTGTTGAAGCTGTGTGAAATAAAAAACAGCTGGTAGGGTATTGATTGACTGGCATCAGCAAGTGGCCACCAGGGTAGAGTCGCATCTCGGCTCAAATATATCGCTGAGTTTGTTATCGATAGCTACATCGATGGAATTCAACAGCCAATTCGATTAATACTAGATTGGAGATATTTTATTTGATCGGAAGGTTATTAGTCTCAGGAGTTAAAAGAAACGAAAATTAAATATTGGTAGATCGCTAAGACAACAATTTTTGGTACTTGTGTATTAGCCGGTTCCCAAGAACTGTTATCCTACATTATTTATAACCTAAATACTAATAGCAGCTGCCTTGTTACTCATATTAAAGGAAATAGTACGGGTATTATATGAAGTGGTACAGTAAAAAAAACTTTTCACTAGATTTTTTGTTATTTTTGAGGAAAAAATGGCTTACTACTGTTTCAAAAAGCTAGAAAGGGGTCTTCTCTGTGCACACACCGCCACAAAAATTCACTTTTTTACTAATTTTCTTTTAGTGATTTTTTTCCACACTCTTACGACGAAAACATTTTATGTTCTTATCAAAACCCATTTCATGATCTTTTGGAAATAATTTCATCTTTGGAATTGTTATAAACATCTGGAAGTATTTCAGAGTTTCTTCCGAACACGGAAATTCCCAAAGTGACACTCAGTTTATATTAAATAGTCGATAATGAAAGTAATAACAAATCAAAAATAATTAAGTAAAAAAACACTAAATTATTAAAGTAATACTCAATTTTTTTTCCCGTAACTTTTAACAAGCAATCTTACAAATAATTTAGCTATTCTTTGTTCGTTTTAAAAATATAATTAACAAGGTAGGGGTCGTAATTAGGTTATATGTGTATATCATCGACTTTTAGGGTCATTTTTATTTCATTTTTTAACGACCTGACCAACTCTTGTTTAGGCAAACAGAACGGGTTATTTCTCAATGTTATTAACTTTTTATATCGGAGTGGGAATGTCTGGATTCATTCCGTGGCTCCAACAGTAAATACTAACCGACGACAAATGGTTTACCTGGTTAAAGTGAAGTTGGACGCCTTAACAACTTCAAACAGAACGACCACAGTACAATTTAAGATATCCATGAATTTAGAGATGGTAAGATTGTTGTCATCGATGAATTTAGAGACTGATGGACTTACGATGCTGTCATCCCCGAGATCAGGAACTTACTCTATTCTCGTCTTTGAAGCTAAGGAAATGCAAATGGACGAGTTAAATTCGCCCGAAGCAACGTGGCGTAGAAGTGACATGTCGCAATCAGATTCGTTGTCAGCCGATTGCAACAGTATCTACTTATATAAACGAGCCACTTATTAGAATCCATGTTTTAATCGGTTGCTTATTTTATATTTATTTATTTTAAAATGTAATAAAAAAAGTTTTTAAAATAATGAAAGACCTGTAACTGAATGAAAGTTCCTCGGAAAAGACAAATTATGAGAAAATGATAAATAAATATTAATTATGAAGGTTTCCAAGATTATTTCCGAAATGCATAGGCCAAAATATGGGCTTAAAACTCGAGTCATTAAGTCATGTGTATTCAAAATTTAAGTTGCTAAGTAAATCACAAAAAATAAGTAATTTGCGAGTGATGTTGAGCATTAGAGCATTCGATTTCTTATGCTGATTTTATGTTTATATGATTTCCTCTTATATATATAATATATATATATATAATGGCCTTTTGTAATAATAAATTTTATGAATATCACTTATTTTTGTTTTATTTGAAATAATAAGGGAAAAATAGTTTGTTTTGTTGCCTCATTTAATAGCTAAAAGTTGACCAATAATGCAATACGAACGTGTTATTTTCTGTAAAAGATTGTCATTTGTTTTTGTCTCTGTATTATTAAAAATATATTCTTACATAAAGGACATGTCTAATCGCTTTTCAACTATTTTATGTTTATTATTCTAGGAATCATCAACAACACCAAGGCTCAACAACAAAATAGTTATACTAATATCTCCTATAGAAAACATATTTTCTACTTTCAACATTTATTGTTGATTATCAAATATAATTTATATGATAAGCGTTTAATGTTTATCACTAGTATTGTGAATGATGCACTATCACGTCTTCAATCTTCCGAGTGATTGATTAACCTTCATAAGTCGTTGATATTGAAAATGTTTTGTTCAAAACCTACATTTTAGTTCATTTCTTTTTTTGATCTTCGATAAAATCGGACTTATTCATCGGAAGAATGTGACAGTTGATTTGAGTCGTAATTTCATACTATGTTCGTTGTGTCATTTATAGCCCATCTGCTGAGAATAAAACAAAACAGGATTTATGATTGAAATTTAGTAACAAACAGTTAGTTGAAGTTCAAATCTCCGCTATAAAAAAAAAAGTAAAAAATGAATAAAAAAGTAATACAGAATATTGGATTGAAACCAAATAAATATATATATAAATGTATTTTTTATCATAAGACCGTGGAAAAATTCCAACAAAAAGCCCTTAAATCTCCAAATTAAAACAGAAATTGAAATTATCTGTCCAATATCTGGCCTATTCAGGCATCCTCAGGGTAGAAAGAGAATAACAGCAAAACAAAACATGAATAATGCACCCAAGAAACATCCCACCACCTCCAAGGCTCAAATGCAACTAATGAATCATAAGGAAGGTTACTCGACCCCGGCTGGATAAGGTTAGATAAAAACAGCTGATAAATACTGGAGAATTTGAAAATTCAACATATACTCACCAAACTTCAAAAAGCACAACAGGAAAAAATAAATAATAGTAAACAGCACAAAAGCTCATCATTAGTTGCATTTGAGCCTTGGAGGTGGTGGGATGTTTCTTGGGTGCATTATTCATGTTTTGTTTTGCTGTTATTCTCTGTCTACCCTGAGGATGCCTGAATGGGCGAAATATTGGACAGATATTTCTATTTCTGTTTTAGTTTGGAGACTTAAGGGCTTTTCGTTGGAATTTATCCACGGTCTTAACATCTATGTAAGGCCTCTTTTACTTTTCAATATTAATATTATTTATCATGTTAAAGAAATATTTATTTATTAACATTAACATTAGAATAAATTAAAAAGGATGGGAAAAAATTAACATGAAAGAATTACTTAAAAGTTATTAAAATATATAAATATTAAAAAGACTCAATTACTAAGAAGTAGAGAAAACATTTAAAAAAAGTTTACCATAGAACAAATAAAATAAATATGGTAGGAAAGTCATCATTACCGAAACACTAATAATGACTGAAACCGCTAATGCTTATATATATATATATATATATATATATATATATATATATATCAAAGACAATTTATATAAATTGTTTATTTAATTTTCTTTTGGAAAAATACAGGCTTTCTCTACCCAAATTTTACCACAGATGTTACTAAATTTGTATGAGATCATGCTCATTCAGCAGGCTTTCTCCCCCCCCCCCCCCATTAAGGGTACCAACTTTAAGAGGCTGGGTCAGTCCCAGAAAGGTCTGTAGAAACCACAGGATCCATCCAGGGCTGTTGACTGATTAAGTATTATATTTGCCAGGGGCGGATTTGAACTCGAACCTTCAGTATAGTAGCCATCAATCTACACGCTGAGCCACCTAGCTCCTTAAAGGATGGTGTTAAAGAATTATAATATATCCGATAAATCGAATTATTTGTATTGCAAAAACCTTACCGAGATGTTTTTTCGATATTCACATTCCTACTGTCCTTTACGGAATACCTTTAAGAGTTTTGGACACTGAATAATCTTCAATCTTCGATAATGTCTTCCCAGTTCATAGTTAGTTTAGTAAACTTTATGTGCCCCTTCTCGGCTATTTATGAAGATAGATGACATTGTCAGAACTCCTGGCTTGATATTCAACTGTGGAAATACCAACCTCGCCAAGGTAGCTCTGACATTTGCGAAGTTTATTGTGGATGAAAATTATTGTAGGTAAAAGTGGTAATAATGGCATAATTATTGAATTTTATATAATATAAACTTAAATTAATTAAATAGTAAAATATTATAAACATATCTTACTAATATTATAAATGTGAAAGTTTGTATGTTTGTCTCTCTTTCTCGCATAAACTACTGAACGGATTTGGATAAAACTTGACAGTAATATAGGTTATACATTAGAATAACACATAGGCTATAGCAAGCGCGGATTTAGGGAGGGCGGACGGGGGCACGTGCCCCACCCCCCGACAGGTTTTTAGGTACAGTGGAGAATCCATTATACGACATAATTAAAGGCAAATCACATGATAATAGTTGTTAAAATAACAGAAAGAACATGAGTGAAACTATTTGTTTTGATATCCTGCTAATCTTACCAATATTATAAATGTGAAAGTTTGTATTTTTGTCTCTCTTTCACGCATAAACTATTGAACGGATTTGGATGAAACTTGACAGTAATATAGGTTATACATCAGAATAACACATAGGCTATAGCAAGCGCGGATTTAGGGGGGGGGCGAACGGGGGCACGTACCCCTCTATAGTACATAATAAAGGCAAATCAGGAAATTTGTAGAGGTTCTTTGAATAGTTTAAGAAAGAAATTTGGATGATTCCACCCCAAGGGTTTCCCCTTTAATAGAATAGGGGTTCAAAGGTTGTGTAGAATCCGTCAGTTTTGAAGTTAGACATATGAAATTTTTGATGTACGAGTAACTTATATATTAAAAAAATAATTAAATTATTGATTTAAAATGATCTTTCACGAAAGTTTGTGTGACAGACCAAATTCCACGCGAGCGAAGCCGCGGGCATAAGCTAGTTTTATAAAAAATAGCTATTTTTCATTTTTTAAATGAGATTTCTGTTTTTGTTAAACTAAATTTACAGTTTAATCAATCTAGCTACAGGAGGGATCAGGAATCGTTTGTTGGTTTTTTTATTTGTTTAACGTTTCTTTATGCTTTTGTGGATAATCGGACGATGTGCTAAGGTCGTAGTCCCAACTTGTGATAACCTGGTATAATTATAGAATGGTATAATATTAATTATAGAATAGTGATCTTTAACGAGTACCATTTTAGGCCCCCTCCGAAGGACGGTTTTACCAAAGATTTTTATTCCCTTTAAATAATCATAATAAGGAATAAGGAATTATTCTCTACCCAACTCCCAAGTACTAGAAATTTTATATTGAGAACCAACCTCTGCTCCGTCAATCGCAAATTGTTTTCCTCATTTACTAAATTTGTAAACTAATATTAGTTCTGAAATTGGAATTTAAACGAAAAGAAAATTATTGTTCGGAAATAGGTATGGATCTTTTAATAAATTTGAGATATTATTTACATTTATCCAATTTCATGGGACCTATTATCGCGTCACTAACGATATTTCATAGTCGAATCCAGTAATTTATAAAATAAAAAATAATTTGTTGAAATTGGAAAAGAAGCAAAAAAAAAAAAGGGGAAATTGCTGGATTGTTTTATGACTTATGACTTAAGCAGATCGAATCATAAAACATGTTAAACGCCCCATAATTTTTAATTGAAACTATTTTATATTAGTCTACATATTATCTATATTAATAATATTAGCTATTTGTTATTATTTTATTATACAATAAAAAGCTTTGAGATAAAAGTTTAGAGAAGAGTACCCACATCAGCGCTATTGATCAGGCGTTCCTGCCAACCAAATCTGCGCCAGTCTCAAAATTCACTTCTATTTCTTGCGATTTGTTTTTTTTTTTAGTACTATAAGAGAAGTTCCAAAATTTAAATATAATACTAAAAAAAGTAATCTAAACATTACTTATAAAAAAAAGACAGATATTTTTTACAAGCGTTAATTTTTTGTGTGGTTAGGGTTGTTAAACCTTTTGGTGCCAAGACAACAAATACGTTGTATTTGCAATGCCAAAGTCACTTGATACTTTATGCTATTACATAAAGTTATTATATTAAATATGTTATACAGGGTGTCCCGAATTTAAATGGCAAAACTTCAGGAACTTATAGGGGACCGAAAACTAAGACAAAAAGTCCTTTAGAGATTTGCTCGTTTTTGCTTAGTTTTACAGAAAATCGCAAAAAAAGAAACAAAACAAAAATGTCACAGGTAGCGATTATCACCTTTCAAAGTACGTCAGGCTAGGCAGTGAGATATGTAAACACTTAATATTATCCTTTACATTCTTTTATTTGTTTACATTTTGGCTTCCTTCTAGGATTATAATTCCTAAATCAGTCTTCAGTCAGTTACTCAGATATTTTTGTGTGAATAGCATCAGCCACAATTCCGCATACATATTCCAATGTTGAATACGCTGATATGATTTTTGTGTATGGTTTCTGTAACGGTAATGCTTTAGAAGCGGTGCGGGAGTATGCGCGCCGATTTCCAAATAGAAGAGTGCCTTTTCGTTAACTTTTAATAGACTACGAGAGACTGGGTCATTCTTAATACGTAATGAAGGCGACCAATTCCAGGCAGCAGTAAGAGCAGATTATCGGAGAAGAAATTGTGTCCAACGCTATTTCGATAACAATCCTGAGACTAGCATCCGAAGAGCATCTGCTGCATTAGCAATATCGCGACAAGCAATATGGCGAACTTTGAAAGATGATAATCGCTACCCGTACCATCTGCAAAAAGTTCAGAATTTATTACCTCAAGATTATGCCAAGAGATTGAATTTTAGTAATTGGTCCTTTAAAAATTTCGCGATGATAATTTATTTCCATTAAAAATTATATGGACCGATGAAGCTACCTTCACAAGAGGAGGAATTGTTAATCAAAGAAATTATCATGTATGGGCTCATGAAAATCCCAGAGCTATTAGAGAGAATAGGTTTCAGCATGAATTTACTATTAACGTTTGCCTTGGAATTTGGAACGGATTACTGGTGGGACCATATTTTTTACCTGGAAGATAGATTGGTATCACATTTTTTGGAGAACGATTTTTCTAATTATTTAGATGATATTCCCTTACAACAGCGGATTGAAATGTGGTTCCAACTCGATGGATGTCCAACTCATTATAGCAGAGTTGCTCGAGCTTGGCTGGGTATAAATTATCCACAACGATGGATTGGACGTGGAGGAGTAGTACCTTGGCCACCCAGATCACCTGATATGACACCCATGGATTTCTTCGTATGGGGAACCTTGAAGCAGAAAGTTTATTCGGTGTCAATCAACTCGAGAGAGCAATTAAGAGACCGAATCATAGATGCAGTGCACCAAATATCATCAGAACAATGTTTAGCTGCAATTTATCAAGTGAGTGCTAGATGTAATGCTTGTATTGGTGCAAGAGGACAATATTTTGAGCAATATTTACATTAAAAAGAACATGACATAAATATAAATGTAAATAAATAAGTATAAAAATGAAAACATTTTTTTTTTTTGCGATTTTCTCTAAAACTAAGCAAAAACGAGAAAATCTCTAATGGACTTTTTATTATTAGTTTTTCGGTCCACTATAAGTTCCTGAAGTTTTGCCATTTAAATTCGGGACACCCTGTATAGTGATGAGTATATACCATAAAGTAATTTAGCTTTTGAGACCCACAGATTCCAAAACATTGGAGGAGTCAATAGCAAAGTAGGCTTTATGAATTTAGATGCAATGAAATTTAGTAACTTCCAATCATCACAGGGAGCTTGGGTACGAAAAATACCCATAGATGAGATTTTTTAAAATTTATTTATTGATATTTACAACTGTATTACAATTATACAACAAGTAAATAGAATGCGTGTTACATAATGATATGAGAATGACAAGTAGAGAAACTACCCACTGGTAGTACTCAAATCAAAGTTCAAATAAGAAGGTCACGTGGCCATCTTCTTTTCAGACGCCTCGGAGGATTATCGGGAATTGAAGAGGAAGCTAGGTTTGAAACTAGAGGGTTTGAGTGGTAATGAAGTTTGCTATGAAAGGATAGATACCGGGTTCGGGCCAAATCAGCAACAAAAGGGACATTAAGGTCGTTATGGATGACTTTATTCTTAACAAAATAAGGAGCATTGAGGATTTTACGAAGGATTTTGGATTGTAGGGATTGGATACGAGAGGAATTCGATGGCTTAGTGGAGCCCCATAGCTCTACTCCGTAAGTCCAAATAGGTCGTATAATGGTCATAGATGAGATTTGAAAAGTATAATCATTCGAAAAAAGTCCCGAATCAGTTTAAACAGAATAAGAAGCAGAGGGATACCATCCTCTGAAAATTTCTTTTTTACAACTCTGTAAGGAGTATCACATACTAAGCTTCGAACATGAGACTTACAAGCTGCTCATAAACTACATCATTTTTTATTTTTCAAAATATTACACAATGATTAAATCCTACTCGGTAATCTTCACTTTTTTCAGCTGAGATTTCGGAAAATTTTATTAACATCGAGTATTGCTAGGCAAATTTCTATATACACACTATATAACCACAGCACATTCAAATGTTCTCCAAAATAAATTTCGTCTACTTAAGGAAGTAGAATCGTGTTATTCTCGCAGAGCTAACAGCTATAGTTTTACTAAACAGTATGAAAATATTTTAATTGTTTAACTAAAAATATTAAATAGTTTAAGTTAATTTTTATGGAATATAAAAGTCGTATACTGTTTCCAACATTTGTCTCCTTGACGTGGTCTACAGACGCCTGCGCTGGAGATGATTTTGGCCAACGTCTTTTCAAATTCCCCAAATGGCCAGATGATTTTGTTTTGTTCCCAAGAGCTCTTTGCCCATTTATAGTCGATACGAACCGAAATAGAGCATTGACGTCTTGGGTTTTCTTGGCAGTCTTTTCATTTATACGTCGTGGGTAGACTGTTCGTAGTCGTTCGAGAATCACTCGAAGATTTCAAAGCACGAAATGTTCGCCCAAGGTGAAGGCTATTCATGTCGTTTTCTTTAGGTATCCATGCCACAACATAGCTCATGTTGTGAATAATGTTTAAATTATTAAACTTTGCAAGCCAACTTAAGTTCTAAAAAGTGAAATTAGGCCAGTAAATATTTTTACATCGAGTTCTGAAAAAGTTTTTTCTAATTATTATTGTTTTTTATATTATAATTTAAATTGTAGACAACCCACTTTCTGATATTTTAATCCCTGTGTTGGTTGAGTTCGAGATAAAATGTAGAAGTTATGGGCTTCCTAACGAAAAATTATACATTAAAAAACAAAGAGCAATTACTTTTACATCACATACCAATATCCTTAAACCTGAGATTTGAGTAAATATTATAAACATATTCATCAAGGAAACATGTTTTTATCGAATTTTATTATAATTCACAGTTAAAAACTTGACAGGTGCTGAGAAAAAAATGAGTTAATATTTTGCCTTCTGATTGTTTTATTTGAAATAAATAATGATAATTTAAACAATATTTATGTTCAAGACTAAAGATTACCTTCAAAACATCGAATAATCATCATATCAATTTTTTAACTTTTCTTTATTTCAACAGATAACATATACTATTATAACTTTAAAACAATCTTGAAGAATCTACATGTTTAACAACTGAAATGTTAAAAACTCACATCAATTTATTAATAAATAAATATCAGTATCTAACATTTAATATTATATATCCATAAAAAGTATGGTTAAGCATCATTTTTACCATTTCCCTTTTTAAGTAACAAGATAACCTCATAGCGATTGACAAGGGGTGTTTGTCGTTAGGCATTGTGATATCAGATTTAAAAGTAAATTTCTCTGTTGTAAAAGTAAATAATAAGCTAGGTATTCTAATAATTTTTATGTACATTATTTAAATTCGTTTCAACAAAAAAAATTGTAAAATTTATTGTTCACTACTAAAATTGGTTAATATTATAACCACTCTTTAAAATAAAACAAACAAAAGGGAACGATTTTCATACTCTACAAATTTCGATCGATTTATTATTTATTTAAAGTTACTGAGCTACGAAATATTTAGCACATTTGGCTTAATTATAAATATTTATATACTTATTAAAAAAAACCTGTTCCACTACAACCCGTGAACGGTTCTGGGATTCAGTACACGGTAGAGACTGTACTGTTTCATGGACAGTCTACTGCTGGTCCTGCAAAGAGGTGACTTGTCCTAAGTCACGCTCAGCCGGCAGATTTCCCGCCTTATTTTGGGTACCCAATTTTTATATTTTATAGAGGCTGGGTGAGCCCCAGGAGGGTCCTAGATCCTATGTGATCCATCTCCGGCTGCAAACAGACTAAATAAAAGTCTAGCTTGCTGCGGGATTTGAACCAGGATTTCCGGCATGGCACCACTGAGCCACTTCGCTCCCTATATATAAATATTTTTTTTTTTATATTAACACTTTATTGAAATATTACAATCTGCCACTTGTGGGCAATAAGTAATAGTGCTGTGTAGCTTACAGTCATTCCATAACAAAACAATAATATAAACATAATAAAATAAATAAATATATACATGCGGTAACAGAAAGAAATTAATGCGGAAATGATAATAAAGTAAAGTAAAAAAAAAAAAAAAAAAAATAATAATAATAATCCTACTAATAATATATAAATATTAATACTAGATATTAATAATATTAATAATAATAGAGAGGAAAATAGTTGACTGGAAATATAATGGAGGATAGAGATAGTTGGGGGGGTGCAGTCAAAAAAGCACCGAATAAGTCAAGACTTATTTTTGATATTTTTATAAAAAAATATTATATTATATAGTAAATTATTATATTATTTTTATAAAAAATAAGCCTTGACTTGGTGTTTTTTTGACTGAACTCCCCAACTATCTCCATCCTCCAATAATAATAATAATACATATAGTAAATTAGGACTAATTCTTTTTTTTTCTCATTTTTCTCAAATGACCAGGATCATCCAGTAATTATTAAAAAACTTCCACCTCCCTCATGTCAATATTGTAACGCCAGTCTTCCAGTGAATCGTATTTTAATTTTAATTAGTTTATTTTCAACAATGATAAGAATAGGATTGGCAACAAATTTATCTAGGACACTTTATAACTACAAATCTACGATTATATTCGTATTTAAGTTTTTGAAAACACATCATCTATGTTCTAAATTATGGTACTTCATCAAATTTTATCTGTGTTTTCACTATCATAGAGACTGTGTGCTTCCTATTCATCTATAATATAAACCATAATTTTATTAAAAATTATAGGGGCTGATGCCCTAAGGTTTTTTCGCCTTTGAACAAACAAATATCATATTTCTAATATGTTTTGAATAGCTTCTATATTTAGCGAACTAACAACTATTGATTGAACTTGATTGGGTCACAACCAACCATTTGTCAGCGATAAAGGTATAATTTAATTTTTTTTTAAATAAAGGATGTACCAGAACAAGGCATCAAGGGTTTTGAGTCCAGTACATGGTAGAGAGTAGTCAGTACAACTGTTATGGAGGGAGGTGATAGGTGCGAGATAATGCTCTACCTCCAAGTTTTTCCCCTAATTAGGAGTACGAACGTTAGTGGCTGGGTGAGCCACAGGAAGGTCTGCAGATCCTTCCCGTTCCTGCAGATCCTTCGTCGAACCGGCGATCCTCAGTTCCTCAACTCCAGGTATCTACACACTGAACCACCTCGCTCCAATAATTTTTTTAAATTGTTTTTATGAAATCTTACGCACAGTTATAATAACTTATTTTCCTTTGGTTATGTGTAACTTAAAGCAGTATAACGGTTAGTAGCCGATTTAAATGAGCTGTTGCATAGGGTTACATATGCCATTCGACCCACACTCTATTGCAAATCCTCTACTAGCTGGATTTCACGTGCTTCTCTTACATAATCGTCCTCCTGTTTTTGCTAAAAGCAATTAGTTATTTATTTGTATTTAAACTATATTTAAAAGTTTAATTTTATAGTAATAAGAGGCTTTTTTATCATTTAAAAAAATTTTAAAAACTTTTATCATGATTTATTTTTGACTATGTAAAACTTCTACTAGCTTTGTGAAAGTAAGAAGGTATCTTCTATTTTTGTGCTTTTAGTATTTTTAAATAAAGGATAGGCAATAAAAAATATTGTTATATAATTATACAACTTGAAATGATATATTATAATATTTTTATAGTAATAATAAAAACTTGAAAATTATACAACTTGAAATGATATATTATAATATTTTTATAGTAATAATAAAAACATATAACGACACTATTTGTTTAAAACTTAATCAACTAATTTTTATATATTAGAGAAGAATTGGTTGACTGTAACTTCTAATGTAAGGAAGAAATAGTTGGGGGTGCAGTCAATAAAAACACCTCAATAAGTGAGACTTATTTATTGTGTGCCGACGTTTCGGCCTACAATGTAGGCCATCTTCAGGGCTAAGAGAGAGAAACAAACAGAAAAACATATTAAAAAAAACGTTGCAGTAACAAGAATATGGCGACAAGTAATGTGGAAATTAAAATAGTGACTAGATATGATGAAATAATGAATAGATATGATAATTAAAGATAACGAATATAAAAGTGGTTACAGAATATAATAAAATTAAAATAGTGACAGATAATAATAAAATTATAGACGATGAACAGAAATTAAAATAGTGACAGATATAATAATTAAAGAATACGAATATAAAATACAGAAAATAAATGTACAGTAAGGATAAAATGTAAACATAATATAAAGGGAAAGAAAAATGAGGAGGTAAACGGAAAGATACAAAATGAGAAGATTAAAATATAGAAAAAGGGGTGGAATATGAAGGATTTAGAAAAAAATAGTTTAATTATAGAAATAAATGGTATGATACCAGACATCTAGAGGTTACATAGGTAAAATGTAATAATACAAGGATATGTAGAAAGAAAGGATTGATAAATTTGAAAAATTAGAAATTAAAAATAATGTTTATAAATATGAATTCTAAAGCATGAAAAGAAAATAGAAAATATAAGTAAGGGAAGTTAATATTATAACTGTATACAGTAGAAAGAAGTGTATTAATATAAAATGTGATGTGAATATAACATAAACATATAGAAAATAGGTATAGAAATTCAGTAGATGGCTAAATAATAATGAACTCATGCTATTAACAAATGATGGATGCCAAAAATTGGTGTGAGAAACAAAAAAGTTTACAAAGTTTTTCTTAGCCACTTCTGTGCATAGAGTTAATTTGGTCGATACCCCATTCACTGCCATAGAAATTCAGTCGATGTAAAAATATGAGGCTAAATAATAATGAACTCATGCTATTAACATATGATGGATGCCAAAAATTGGTGTGAGAAACAAAAAAGTTTACAAAGTTTTTCTTAGCTACTTCTGTGCATAGAGTTAATTTGGTCGATACCCCATTCACTGCCAGTTTTCCCCTTAACTAAGAGTACCACCTCTAGAGGCTGGGTAAACCTCAGTAAGTCTGCAGATCCAGTTGTAGGGTCCATCTAAGGTCTTAGGCTCATTACATCGTAGGGACTGTCACATTCCTCTCAACCCCTCACACAACATGAGGATTTCTTCTGTTTCATTCCAGATTTCTCTTCCCACAGAATTCTTTAATTCCTTTTCCCCAGGTATGTCGGGGTCTTCCTCTGGACCTTCTGTCCAGAACCTTGACCTAAGGTCCATGAACCTTAGCCTCGTAAGTCATCTTGGCCAACATGTTGTTTTCCATTCTTAAGAGATGCACAATCCATCTTAAACGGTTTTCCTAAACAACTTTTTCGCCTGGCGTTCCCTCCTATATTTCTGAGGAATATCATCTCTGAAGCTTGGATCTTACTTTTATACCTGGTCGTTAACGACCACGATTCGGAAGACTAAGTCAATATGAGGAGCATTATTGACTTTTGCACCCTCAATTGGATGTCCAAGGATACTTCTCATGTATTCAGGAAGTTTCTGTCAACATCATGGAACAACTTAACAGTTGAATTAACTCTCTCCCTGATCTCATTGTCTATGATTCCATTCTCATCCTGGCGTACTGTTACTATATAAGGTTAGTGTAGGGAAGTGATTTGGTCTATTTCACACTCAACTGCCAGGTTTTTCCCTAGTTAAGAGTGCAAGATCTGCAAATCTCGTTGGGGCTATCAAGGACTATATACAGTTTAAATATTTTATCTGTTAGAGAAGAAATTAGTTGACTGGAACATCTAATATAAGGATAGAAATAGTTGGGGGTGCAGTCGAATGAAAAACCAAATAAGTGAATAGTTATTTTTTGTGTGCCGACGTTTCGACCTACTTTGTAGGCCGTATTCAGGGCAGTGAAAAAAAAACAGACAAAACAAAATAACTATAAAATTACATTACAGTACCAAGAATATAATAATTTAATAATGTAGAGTAATAGAAAAGTTGAACGAAATAGTGAAGGAATTGTATGAATAAAAATTATGCAAGAATAAATGTACTAATAAATGTTGTTTCTCTCACAGCCCTGAAGTTCCCCTATCCTCTATCCTTATATTTTATCTGCCTAATCAGGATTCGAACCCGAAATCTTCAATACAGGACTTCAGCGCTCTACTGAGCTTCCCCACTCCCAAATCATAATGAATCAACTCAACTAATTATTTTTTCAAATTAAACTAGTTAAAATTGACAATATCTCACATTCATACTTTTTCCTAAACATCTCTTCACTACCTGCTCCAAACTCTGGCAGAATATTCAAATAGAATTCCATTTTCCTCTTTTCATCCCTCTAGCCTGGCAAAATCCCTGAGGATTTCTACAAGTGACGTCCTCAAAATCCCTCCATTGTTCCCAGTCCTGGCGCTGAAGGCTCATGATTACGAAGAATTACGATCCATTCATTATTACTTAGTCGGCTACAGCGCTAGAAATTTTAGTCAGAATTAAGCAATTCAAATGGTAAAAATAAATATGGAACTTTTTTTTTATTAAAAGGCTGTAGTGATTATACAAATATATATTAATATTTTTATAGGATAGACTCAAATCGATACATCGTAATTTAAACAGAAAAAAAATTGAGCATCCGAAAAATATTGATGCAGGGAGGTAATTTGCCTGAAATCAAGTCCAACTGCCAAGTATTCTCCAATCAAGGGTACCCGTAGACAGAGGCTGGGTGAGCCCCAAGACGGTATGTAGATCCCAAAGGGTCCATATTTGGGAGTTAACATATTAAATGTTTATCTGTCAGCCGAATTCGTGCTCAGGATCTTCAGCACATCAAGTTAGCTCTCTACAAACTTATCTACCCCGGATCCTTTAATTTATATTATATGTGCGTTTATATCTTTATTATAGGAGAGTGGTAGCTCATTAGTGCTTAATTGCTGATTTTTACGTTTCGAGACCGTCTGTGGTCAATAAATTATTGCTTATTAATACTTGTTCTGTCAACATACAGGAATCTATCCTGTTGTGTTGGAGACACTTCTAGCTCTTATCCAGTCTTTGTAAAAGTCCTCTTAATCAGGGAAATACTTAATAAGAATAATAAGTACCAATTCACCTATCTGTTGAACCGTTGTATTAGAAACAATCCTGCCTCAACAAGTATTGAACCCCAAATTCTTCTTAGATGGTAACAGTTCCGGGTGTTTTTTTTTTTTTATTTATTCCTCTCAAACTTTTTAAAATAAATGTATTTATTTATCAATACACTCCAAAAATTAGATGAAGTTGATTTGGATCTTCAATGCTAGAGCGTTTATATGCCGTGCCAAAGATCCCGGGTACTAATCCGGCTGTGAGAGATAAGTTATTTAATATGTTAGCCGGGGATGGATTCAACGGGATATGAAGACTTTCCTGGGGCTCACTCAGCCTCTATAAAGTTGGTACCCTAAATAGGGGGGGGGGGACCTGGTAGTGTTGACTGTGGACAAATCACCTCCCTGCAGAACCGTTGTTCTAGAAACAGTACAGTCTCTACCACGTGCCCAAGACAACTATGGATTGTAATGGTACAGATATTTATCAATATTGTTTGATTATTTAAGTTTCTATTGATAAAATATTATTATATTTGATATATTGTATTATAATAGTGTTTATAAACAAAGACAGACTCTAGAAGGGCGCCAGAGCCAGAAGTGTCAGGGTCAAGCTCCGTCCCGCGGCCGCTTCGTATTTTTATCTTCCCGTTCTCGCTTCACCTTCACCGCCTGTCTAATTCCTCTCTCCATTAACTATTCATACATTTGCAACATTTATATCCTTTTATGGCATATATTTATTATCATAATAAAAACAATAGTCGTAATAGAAGGAATAACAAATAATCAGAAAGAAAATATTATGAGAAAAGAAAGAATCCAAATTGACAGGATAAAAAGAATATTTCTTTGGTGCAAAGATTTTTTTTCGTATCACTTCGGGTTATAAATTCAAATTGTAAAAACCTGTACCACTATACCTCATTTAGGTTCAGTACATAACAGAGACTGTACTGTTTCTAGGACAACGATTGTGGCGCGAAGGGATTTATCCAAGATCGCGATCAATCGCCCACTTTTTAAAGACTCCGTGAGCCTCAGGAGAGTCCCAGATCCCAAAACATTCACCCCAGGCTGTTAACGGGTTAAATAAAATCTTATTGTATTTGTATATAATACAATATTTTTTCAACATGGATACGTTTGAGGTGAGGACCGGTGCGCCAGCAGCTTCCAGCCAAGGTCTTCTGGTTCCTGGAGTTGACGTCATTGGCGAAGTATGAGAGGGCTTGATGCGTTCTATCTTGTTGGTAGAAAAAGTGGGGTAACTGTGCGCATCACTATAACTAAATTTGTATCTGCCATAAAATATGCCATCATACAAATAAAATAGCCAATCGCAGCGGTTTTCCTTCAAACCTACTGTCTTGATCATTAGGGTTATTATAAAGTGTGTATATATATATATTATATTATATTATATTATTGACGCTTCTCTCATCCAGTTAGATATTTTTAAAAACAAGTTATATTAGTTGATATTGTTCATATTTTTGTTTCATTTTTTGCTTTTTTTGTTTCTACTTGACATTGTAATTTGCATGCATATGTAATTATCTATTGTTTCTCTCTAAATAATTATTGTAATCTTATTTCTATTATTTTTTATTTCTTGTAATCTGTTTTTTTTTAAATGTTATCACTGGAGGTAACTCGCAATGTTTTTTCTCATTAATTCTTTCTCTTCTCCCATAATACTCTAAGACATAATAATACTCTGTATAGAAACCTATATTGTTATTCTAAAGGGACTTGTTCCAGAATAAACAAAGAATTTATTGTTATTACTATTATTATTATTATGTTTTTTAGTGATACAATATTTCATTGGCGTTGTCTAGCAACGGATTAAGAAACTTCTGTTTTCTTAGCCTATTATCATGCTCGATCAATTAAATTATAAATAATGATTTTAATTCTCTTGTGGATGTTACTGGAGTATATATTTTTGAATCATTCATTCAAGTGAGTAAAAAACCTTTTTCCAGACAACAATTTATTTCTTTATTTAAAATACGTTTCGACTTATTAAGTCATTTTCAATTTTTTCTTTTCTTATAAGTCTATTTTTATTTAATTTAAATATTTTTACTCATAAATTTATACATTATTAACCTAAATAAAAAGAATATTCTTTTTATTTTATAGAATATTCTTTTTATTTTTAGAATATTCTTTTTATTTAGGTTAATTATGTATAAATTTATGAGTAAAATATTTAAATTAAATAAAAATAGACTTATAAGAAAAGAAAAAATTGAAAATGACTTAATAAGTCGAAACGTATTTTAAATAAAGAAAAAAATGTTTGACTGGAAAAAGGTTTTTTACTCACTTGAATGAATGATTCATTATAAATAATGTTATAAATTGGAAAATCTCAAAGCCATGATTTCGGCTTCTGTAAGCCATTACACAAAATATAGTGCTGTTTTTTTAATTTAAAGGTTAAAAATGGAATTCATCTTTTACAAAATAGAACAAGCTACGTCTTATTCCAATATTTTGATTTTAGGACTTTTATTAAATTAAATTTAATCACATGAAATAGAGGTAAGACTATAAAATAATCTATAATTAATCTATTTTTAAATTTCAATATTTTATTTAATGTGAAATACTCAATATCTCAAAACAAGGGTCTTTTTCGTCTAATCCCCGCATTTCTAATTTATGGTTAGAAATAAAACACATGTTATGAAAAAAATAACTACATTTAGTAACAGTTATTCTATAGACCAAAATTATTCTTAATTCTTCTTTACAAAATAAGGTGGTTGTATATTTTTTAGTCCAAACATAAATGGGTCTAAGTCATATTTAATGGAACTTTAGAACCAATGGGGCTTTTTCGTCTAATCCCAATATAAAAAAATGAAGTTACACCAGAGTACTGTATCCGCAACAGTGGCTTTTCGGTGGGATATGCCGGGGGAAAAATAGAATGCTTCAATTATGGCAGTGCCGAACAGGAATGAAAACACACCATTAGCATGCATTAAAGAATGCATTCATCCTCAAACTATTATGTCTAACTGAAAAATAGAAAAAATAGTCGGGTATGAGTACAAACATTATACAGCCAACCACTTAGAACATTTTGTGGATCCGTCCACTGGAGAGCACAAGCAGTCAATTGAGTCACTATGGGCTGCAGCCAAAAGAAGAAAGAAGGTTGAGGCAGGAACTAAAAGATCCTGGACTCGTATTTGTGTGAATTTATCTGGTGACAGAGGTATAAAGACAAAAATGTTTTTGAAGTTACTATAAATCACATATATACATTTTGGTCATTAGAATAACTGTTATTAAATGTAATGTAAAGGAGATAGTTGGTTGGGGGGTGCAGTCAAAAAGATTCAAGATTCATTGCTAGCCAGCCGTTACATCTAACGACTTCGCTCTCCAAATCGCCCTGAAGATGACCTACACTGTAGGTCGAAACGTCGGCACATAATTATAAGTTTATTACTTATTCAGTGTTCTTTTTGACTGCACCCCCCAACTATCTCCTTTACATTAGATCATCCAGTCAACTATTTTCATCTCATACAGTTATTAAATGTAGCTATTTTTTCATAATATGTGTTTTATCTTTAATATAAAAATAGATGCGGAGATTAAACGAAAAAAACAATATCATGTGGGTACTCATATAGGCTTATTAGCGGGGTACAAAATAAGTTCTAAACTCAACTTCAATTCCTTGAACCTCTGAAACCTCAAATACCAACCTAATAATTTAATGAACATTTGTATAATTTGTAAAGTGGAGGTTCCCCCTTGTTTAATGTTAATAATATAATACACCTTCTATTTATAAGATATCTTCGTAAAATTAATAAAATATCAGATTAAAACTGTAACATCTCCTCATTTATAAATAATTTTATTTTTCGCGCACTGTTACCCTCACAACAGGCAAAGTATTGTCCAACGTTAGGAAAACAGTGTGCAAATATATATTTATTTTATTCGACATGTATGTAGGGTTCTACCGATACCCAAAAATATCGATACCAGGCCTTTGCGATATATCGGAACAAAGTATCGATACAGAGAAAATATCGAAAGAAAAATATCGATATCACGCGGTTTCGGAAGATTTTTAGTCGTTTAAAAGCACGGTTCGTCAAATGGCTACAAACATTCCATTGCCAGGAAAACGTCACACATTGGATAATCAATAAAAAAAAAACATATACATGCATAGGATAGGGCATTCTTTCGATACTAGAAGAATATGGTACTCATTCGATATTCTAAAGGTATCGAAAGATCTTTCCGATATTTCACAGATGGCTGATATATAGTTTTTTTATTAGGTTATGAACCCTATCGGTACATATCAGGGAAAGTAATTAAAAGAAAAAAAACATATACATGCACAGGAAAAGACATTCAGGTTCATAATAACAAAATAATAAGGTTCATAATAACAAATTTAGAATTTAGATTTTTAATCAGGCATCTGTTAATTATAAGAATGATCATTCGATATTTTGAGAATATCGAAAGAGTTCACCTTGGCTATGCATATATATTTATTTTTCTTTTAATTACTTTTACTGACAATTAAACATATAGGGAAAGGAAACATATCATTCTACTTTTTTTGAGAATATGGAAAGAATGTTCAGTAGGATATATACAACTTTTTACGTTTGGATGAGCAAAAAAAAAAAAGGTCAGTCGATATTTTATCGATATTCAGTTTTCCATACCGATATCGATAAAATATCGGAAGGAAAGTATCGATACCAAAATATCGGTATCGAAAGGAAAAGTATCGATACTGTACCCATATCGGTAATATCGGTAGAACCCTACATGTATGTTTCAATTACGATTTTTTTTTAAATATAAGAAATTAGTGTAGATACTGGAAAGTTTTATAGGTTTTGTTTTATGTTGTAAATGAAAAATAACGCGTTATTGTCGCATTTTTCATTCGATGCCAACAGATTCCTCATAATAATTATAATAGACTTAGCGAAACCGAATGCTCGATACCACCAATCTCTGCTTACAAACTTACGTCAACGGACCACTATCCATATCCAAATCCTCCAGATCACTCTTAACAGCAGTTCCCTCCTATTAAAAAAAATATGATTATATAGTTTAAATCCTCCTTGTAGATTGCTGGTACAGTGTTCTTAGGCTACTTTCCAATCCCGTGATGGCTACTCACGAACAGGTTTAGAAACCAGTTTTTTTTTCGATGTTCTTCTCATCTGTGCATCAAGATGCAAGAAACTCTGTAACAGCATTAGTGACAAGTCCCTATTGCTTAAAAACTATTTTTCTATCATCTATACTTCTATACTTCTTTATACACTGCCATTAATGCAATATGGATACTTGAATTAAAAGCAAGAGCATATCCAGTTGGAATTGGTAGATGAATTATTCTGTTTTTTATAAGAGGAAAGGCTTCATAGTAACTACCAATTATTTATAGTAACATTCAAAAGAAAAAAGTGTTTTTAATTTTATTTTTATATAATAAATAGCCTTCGAAAATAAGCTTATAAATATTGTTTATTTATAATTTATATTTATTTATTGTTTCCTCTTCAGAAATTTAATTATGTGGAAATAGCTGTCTCACATTGCCCACTGCCCGGCTAAATTCTTGAATTCAGTTGTTAACTTTGTACCTTGGAATGTTAAAGTAATAATTTCGTATTTCCGGGTTTCTTTAAAACATACACTCGATTTTATTAATAACTTTAATTTTCTTTGTTCGCTAGTTATATATTAAACGCCACTTGAAGCTGTTATGGCTAATTGGACGATGCCACAGTTAGGTTCCTAAATTTCGTCTATCCAGGTATAATTGGGATAGGCATTTTCAAGGTGTACTTGCCACCTCACAGGATCGGGGCATTTTAAGTCCCTTCCGAAGGACGGCATTACCGTGGAGTTTTTACTCCCTTAAAAAAATCCTAGGGCCGCCTGCCGGGTTACACAAACGTTATATTTATCTGCCTTAAAATATTAATATCAATATTTAATGCACAAGTATTAAGTAATTTGAAATTGTCGGGGGTGCAATAATTAATAAATACTGCTCAACGAGTATTTTATCGAACGCCTTGGAGTGAGATGACTGCCCCTCATTGATAAGTAGGTTTGGCTGTTGATGTGAGATGTGCTGCATGTTATCTTCATTAATATGAGTTATTATTTCATAATAATACACCACTGAATCATTGAATACCAATATTTCACGGTTTGATTAGAAATTATATTGAAACGTTTGGAAAATGGTAGCTAATGATTTCTTTTGTCACAGTCGCAGATTGCAAAAACAAGTGGAAGAACCTCCGAGGCTCCCTCACCAGATACCTGCTTAGATCGAGGGCACCGCAGTTCGGGGAGAAGCCGGTGAAACCTTACTACATGTACGAAGCCCTCAGCTTCTTACTGCCCTTCACCAAGACGAGGAAGCCGAGGACGAAGTTCGAGTCTTACGACTATGGCCACTTCGCGGACGCCGGACACCAGGAAGAAGGCTCCTACCAGTCGATGAGCGAATGCTACGAAGACGAAGTGATCCCATGGGAAGAGCCAGGACAAGCCCAGGGGGAGCACCCGGACCTCATCGAGGAGGAGGAAGAACCGCAGGGAAAGAGGAAGAGGGTCTCAGACAGCCCGACGAGGTTGGAGCAGAGCATCATCACCTGTCTGACCCAAATGCAGCAGGTAACCTAGCGCCATTATTATATCCATCTATTATATAAAAAAAGTTTCCAACGTGTGATAAATTTATAAATATACAAGGTGGAAATAATAAAAATGGGTTGTAGAAAATTGAATTAGACTGAACAAGGACCCCAAGAACGCGTTTTGAGAAAGAAATAGGGGAACAATGGGGTTACTCTCCTAGTTTTTTAAAGTAAAAATTGGAACTATACTGTAAGCATCATCTTCACACAACTGTTTACAAACAGAATTCGATTATTTTTAAGATATTTATGGATTCAAAACTTAATTTGAAGCGTTTTAATAACATGTTGTGCAACTGTTCCTTGTTGAGGGCATTTTGGGGAGATGAACATGAGAACAGTTTGACCTGTTGTAAGTTTTAAAAAGGACAGAAAGGGATCTGAAAACATGCCTCATTTAAAATCATGCATTCATCTTTTTACTAATCTAAGTGAGTAAAATCTAAACTATTGAAGCGTTTTAATAACATGTTGTGCAACTGTTTCTTATTGAGGGCATTTTGGGGAGATGAACATGAGAACAGTTTGACCTGTTGTAAGTTTTAAAAAGGATAGAAAGGGACCTGAAAACATGCCTCATTTAAAATCATGCATTTATCTTGGTACTAATCTGAGTGAGTAAAATCTAAACTAAGTTCTAATCTTGTGAGGAAAACCTAAAATAATTTGTAAAGAATCTGGCAAGTTGCAACCTTCTGCTGTGCTGCATGCTGCCAATAACTGGTGTTTGTTTCAAAATTAGGTTGTGACCATTAGTGTCATCCAGATTTTGGTATACCAAGAATCATGAAATGTTACCTATAGGGAACTTGCCTCAGGATGATTTTCAAGCTAATTTTCTATTCTAAAATAATTTTTTTTTCTTATCTCTTAACAAACCGCTCATATACAATAATATCTTAACATTAATAATTTATATTTATTCATTAAATATATTCATTATAAATATAATTATGTTTTTTTTTAGCACTGTATAACAATAATTTAGTCAAATGTATTATTTCAGCAACAAGCTTCGAATCCTGATTTGGAATTCTTCAAAAGTATTCTGCCGGACATAGCTAGCTTCAGCCCTCGACAGAAAAGAATTTTCAAGCAGGGTATCCTCCGACTGATAGACGAGGTGGAGGATGACGAGGAGGACAGGAAGACAAGAAAGACGGCGAGGATGGCTCCTCCTTCTTCGACTTCAAATTGACTTTTGTTGCTCAATATACAACGCTCTCTGTGATTATGTATAAGTTAAAAAGGACTAGCCTGACATTTCTTTATTTTGTTTTCTCATACAGATTTTTAGTGTATTGTTAAACTGTTCTATTCTTTATATTATATCAGCAATAGGAGAATGCATTTATATATGTAAATGTATAATTATATATTTTTATAATTATTTTATTTTATAATTTTTTTTAGATTATTATTATTATTCCGTTAGATTTATTGTTTACAGTTATTTTATTTTACTGAATTTTAAAATATAAATATGATAGTGTGACAACTTCTTCAAAATTGTCATTTCCTTTGTAGTAAATAATCAAAAAATGGTATTTGTGATATAATCGTATGCCATTCATTAAATGGGAGTAACATTCATTGTGCTTAGCCTCTCCTATGCTAGGTGTGATCTTTTGTTAATATTCCAAAAATCTTCATACCCCTAGTGTGAAAATTAGTGCAATAAAAATCTTCCTAAATGTATAATATTGTATAATCAAAAGGAAGATATAAAATTAGTAATTTAATTACTCATACTCATAAATGTTTTTGAGTAAAAATGTTTCAATAATACAACTATTAATTAGTATTATCATAAAATTGATATTATTTCATACAATTACTTAAATATATTGGTTTATGTTTGTTTTAAATAAAAATAATAGGCAAGATTTGTACATTTGTATCATCTGATTCACAATCCTTTTTCCTTGGCACTATAAAATACAGATTTCAACCATCGGTTAAACAACTAATTCACTACCTGGCAATGGTGTAGACTCAAGGATTGTAACGTCCGTGAAGTATAGTTTTGATTTGTTGATTGAAGGGCTCAATCAAGTTCCATAGCCCAAATCACTCGTTGGGATCCCGTGTGATGTCTCATATGAGATCATGTTCAAGTAAGTTATTAAATGACAAGCTTTAAATCAAAAGTAGGTATCTCTATTTCAGGCTGAAAGATTTCAAGGAATTCTGCTAAGCATCACAAACTTAATTTTACACCAGACCTACACCTCTGTCAAATATTTTTGGCCTTTTATTAAAGTGAATGAAAAGTTTTTTGTGTTTTTTTCAAAGAAAAAATGAAGTTTAGAATAATAAAAATGTACTTTTCATTATAATTTTGCACTGAAAAAAACTTCTTTACCTTTCTTATTCGTACTACATGACAGCCAAGCATTGCAATCCTAATTGGTGGATTGTTCGTGAAGCCGACAGGTATCAATATTGAAATTCGGTATAATAGTTTGATGCCTTCCAATACACTTCACAGCTCTTTGCATACGTGCATGTTAATCATACAGAAAGTAAATTAGCATATGTATTTTGTTGATTTCCGATTGAATATAAGAGACACCTAATTACTACTACTGCCTCAAATAAAATTAGCAATTAATTAAAAATAAACAAAATATAGCCATTACAGAAAGGATTCTGAATATGTGTAGTTATAAGTGTCATACAAAACAAGTAAATTAGTATGTTGAGTTTCAATTGGATGTAAAAGGCACCTAACTACAATGACAAAGTATATTTGTTGGTGTCAACTTCAAGTTGGTTGTCTATTGCAAATTTAATTAACTTCCATTTAAACTAATCTATTCCAGTACATATCCTCAATACAAATACGAAGTATCGAAAGTGAAAAAAAACTATTTTCAGGAGAATGAAGAAATTGTTTCAAGGTTCATTCTAAATCAGAGTGTATCAACAACATAGTTTACCAATATCATATGGTTATGAGCATAATAGATAGTGACTATATGAATTTTGTATCAATTATCAATACTAGAGCAATTACTATTGAACGAAAGAAACATGTTTTGTCCCACGTATCGGTTGTGGTGCTCTGCCAACTGAGCTATCCTGGTTCATATCACGGTCAGACAAATCCGTTCTCTTCACCGATCCCATATCACTGTATTCTCGCAATTTGCAACGTATACAAGGGGAAGAACGTTCATTGAACATTAATCAGGATATTGTTGACTTACGTCATATTATTTATAATTAATTTTATTGTATTTTTTTTATTAATCGTTGTAAATATTTTTATTTTGAAGAGAAAAGATTTGTCCAGGGCCGGGATTCGAACCCGTGTCTCCCATGTATACGTCGTGGTGCTCTGACATTTTTTTTTTCACATTGAAAACTTTGCATTTGTATCAACGATAAGAAAATACATACCATCCCTAAGGACGGATAAGACTATATCCATAACTTTTCAAAATTAAATCATATTTTTATTTGAAAAGAAAAAATATGGCCAGGACCGGGACCCGAACCCGGGTCTTTTACCTCTCCGTGGTGACGCCTCAACCATCTCGGCCACCCTTATCAATTCTTTTCACTGATCCTACATCTCTGTGTTCTCGCAATTTGCAATGTATACACGGGGAGAATGTTAATTGAACATTACTTTATTTTTGGATCTTGTTGACTTTAAGTCGTTAATATTATTATAATTTATTTAATTGTTATATAATATTTTTTTTTAAATATTTTATTTGAAAAGAAAAGATATGGCCAGGACCAGGACTTGAACCCGGGTCCTTAACCTCTCTGTGGTGATGCTTCAACCATCTCGGCCAGCCTTATATCAGGGTGGCCGAGATGGTTGAGGCGTCACCGCGGAGAGGTGAAAGACCCGGGTTCAAGTGCTGGTCCTGGTCATATCTTTTCTTTTCAAATAAAATATTTAAAAAAAATATTATATAATGATTAAATAAATTATAATTAAATAATTTTTGTTTGAAACTAAAGAAAATATATCCTTTTTTCAACAGTAGCCGATTGGGTATTATTTGCACAAAATAATAAATAAGGCTTACAGAACCCGAAGGCTCGATGCTGATACCACCATATGGTGGCAATAATACCATAATATTATAATACATACCTTATGGTTCAGCAGATGAACTAAGAACGGGCTTTCAATAAACACATGCATCCCATTTTTTTTTAAGGAAAGGTAAATAGGAAATAAAAAAAAAAAATTAATCAATCAAATCACGTATAATAGAAACCACCAATAAAATAAACAATTAATTTAAAATAAATGTTAGAATAAACAAATAATAGCCATTATAGAATGGCTTCTGAATATATGTAGTTGTATGTATCATAAAAAACAATAAATCTTTAACGGCCTTCTAAACATATTTAGAATAAACAAAAATAAGGCCGGATAATCATGAACTTAAAGCACAATCATAAAAAAATGTACGTAATTGTAATGGTAGATTTTTTTATATCCTGTATAACAGAAACTAGCGCCTAGATACTTTCTTCCAATTACCATCATCGCCGCTTTCGTCACCTAAACAGATAAATTTAAACAATCACTATAACTAATTGTAAACCAGTTAACAACTGTTTATTCTCTGAGGACATAATATTCAGCCTCAGGAAAACGAAGCATAATCAAATTATGTTCATCAGGATCTATTGGAGGTAAAAATATATTTTCATCATAGGCCAACAAAATTGATCAAGAATTCATAGAATGAACAACCCTCATATCAAAAGCAAATAAAATATAATTTTATAAATTTTAATATAATTTTCAAACATAACAAGAGTAAGGTTGCTTGGGTATTTATCTATAAATAATTATATATAATGCATTGTAATCTTAAAAATAAAAAAATAATAGAAAATTTCAGGTTAAAGAATAAATTTTGCTCTCAACAACCAGGCTTCTTGTGACTAAGACTATACCACGCATGAAAAGTCTTGAGTAATGTGAACTGGATAATAACTTGAGAATGGATGTTGACAATTCATTAAAATTGTATAATTCTTAATGAACAAATTATTATCAATAACTAACCACACTTGATTGATTTCTATTTCAACCATTAGCAAGTTACCGATTAGGACGCATGACAAAACAGAGTTATCTCAATTAATGCTTGACACAGTGGTCTGAATATAAGCTAATAATTATAAATTTCAATATAAAGAATATTAAAAATTACAGCAAAAAATGAAAAACACAGTTCAATTAATAAAAATACTTTAATTAAATCCAATGCTGATGATCACTTCTCATACATCTTGCTCATTACCGGAGTCAAGAAGGCCTCACTTTCATCTTAGCTAGAGTGGTGGAAAAAAGTCGCAAATATTACTTTTATTGAATATAATATATATTTTAACCAAAGCACTTATCTATCATTAAGTTTTAAAATATTTTCTAATACAGGGAAACCTCTCTACAAAGGACATCTGAGGAGGATTTATCTGTTGCAGACGCGTCTACTGAGGAGGGTATGTATATTAATTAAAAAATGAAAGTGAAGATGAATATATGAATTAAAACAAGTTTATTTATTTAAATTAATGTAGTTTGGCAATACTTTTTTGTATTCCATTGATAATAATATAATTGATAAAACAGACAATAAACTTAGTGAACAAAGTGTGTTTAATTACATAGTTATTTTAAAAATCTTTCATTTGATCCTTCCTGAATTAAATTTATAACTTCCACAAAAACCTTTTTAACATTGAAATTTGTTATTTTTAGCTGGGTTTTTTTATCGGTAAGGAAATACTTATTGTGCCATTCTTTATACTTAAAAGTAATCGCTTATTTGACAGAAAATACTATCAGAAGGAATAATATAATTTATTTGACCTAATGGTGTTATTGCTTTAGGTTTATTGAGGCCATTAATAAAAAGTTGAGATAAAATAATTAGATAAGCACAAATTCCACTGTATGAATCTACTAAGCTGTCAACAAGTTGAAAGTGCCTGTTCAGAGATAAATTTACTTCTCAGTAACAAACATTATCCGATGCCAACAATGATTAGAAGTGTGTCCATTGCAAAGAGTTATGATTGCTATATTATCAGATTAGGATATTTAAAAATTTTCTATTGAAAGAGACATCAGTTAATTCAACAGCATTTCCTGGTTTATAATATAAAATTGATTTTTTTTTAATATATAAAAAATATGAATATTACATACCTTTATCGGCTGCTGGAGGTGGTTGGCTAGGCTTCGGGGGTGCAGCTTCGTTTCGTCTCCATTTACTTTCACTTTTTTCTTCAGTCTGAGCTCTCCTAAAATTTTAAAAAGAATTAAAATACTACTTCTATTATATTATCAAAAGTAAATTTGAGTATATAACTCGATTAAGTTCAAACATAACTAAAATAATTGTAAAGAGCAGATTTAAAAACAATGAAATAAATATTCAATTACCTAGGTGGTTCTTGGGGTTCCGGATCAGCTGGAGCAGGGCCTCTTCTCCAGCTCCCTCCACCGCTTGACTAAAAACAAATATTTTTCTTTATTAACTATGGTAATAAAATGATAACAGAATCAAAATATTCAATAAATAAGGTGATTATATCTGAATTTGTTAGTAATAATTTAATTTGAGCTGATCTTATTCCATTCTGAAGTACTTGTTTAAAATAATATCAATATGTAAACATACAAAGGATATAAAATTAATTAAGTTATTACCGGTTCAGGCCTCCTGTCTGAAGGGGCGTCCCTCCTGAAGCGATCCTCATCTCGATCCATTCCCCTACGGCCGCCATACCTGTCGTCATCGCCCCTCCTTCCGAAACGATCATCGTCCCCACCCCTTCTTCCGAATCGGTCATCGTCGCCTCCCCTCCTACTGGTGAAACGATCATCGTCCCCTCCCCTCCTTCCATATCTATCATCATCCCTCCTTGAGCTGAACCTATCATCCTCCCTGTCTCCACCACGCCTCATGAACTTATCATCATCAGCACCCCTTCTGCTGGTGAACTTATCATCATCGCCACCCCTCCTACTGGTAAACTTATCATCATCGCCTACCCTCCTGCTGGTAAACTTATCATCATCGCCTACCCTCCTGCTGGTAAACTTATCATCATCGCCACCCCTCCTACTACCAAACCTATCCCTTTCCCGGTCATCATCGCCACCACGACGTGATGGAAATCTATCTCCTCGGTCATCATCTCTCTTTTCATCCTCCCCCTTCCGCCTCCAAGAGGAAGCGGGGGCAGCTGCTGGTTCTGGGCCCTTTTCTTTTTCCAAAGAGGGCTTGCTATCTGGTTCTCGCAAGCGACCTAGAATAACAAGAATTACCATTAGATGGAAAACACATTTTTAAAAATATTTAAGAACTTAGCTTAGACAAATACTTACTTGGTCTCCAAGGACCAGCAGGTTTTTCCTTTTCAGCTGCAGGGGCTCCTGCAGCCCATTGCTTCTGCTGTTGGAGAAGAGCTTTTTCTTTCTCTTCTTGTTTCCTGATTGCCTCCTCTTCACGCTTCCTCTGAATCTCAGCTTGCCTCTTGAGTGCTTCATTACGTTTCCTAAAATACCAAGGAGATGTAAAGCATTATATCTAAAAGTCATCAACCAAGTACTTTATTATTAGTTTATGACTCACTGAGCATAATTGACCATATTCATGATTAGAGCCTGATTTCAATTAAGTACCCATAATGAAACTGAATTATAATTGACCAATATTGGATGGGAAAAATATGTAAATACACTAAAGTTTCTATTAAGGTTGAATGAAAATCAAAAGAAGTAAAGTTCAATTGTATCATAGAGTTAAAACTTATTAGACGCTACAAGAATGACAATAACAAAATTATTGTTCTAAATTGAGATAAAAACTAACCTCTCTTCTTCGAGCTTCTCTGCTTTCTTTTGTGCCTCTTCTTCTTCTTTTCTAATTCTTTCCTCCTCAATTCTTTGTCTCTCCTCTTCTTCTTCCTTCCTTATCCTCTCTTCTTCTCTCTGTTTCTCCCAAGTCTCTTTTCTTTCCTTTCTCCTCTGTTCTCTTCTTTCAGCAAGACGCTTCTTCCTCTCTTCTGATAATTTCTTTTCGTATTCACTCATTTTCTCCTAAGGAAATGAATAAATGTAAATATTAATCCCTTGAAATTTTTACTATTCATTATTATAATTTGAAAAATATAAAATATTAGAAAAATTAATTAAGTTTATTTAGTAATTTTAGTAATTAGAGGGTTAGAAATATTTTAAAATAAAAGAATATGAGACGGTAAGCAAAGTATTAAATATAAAATGAACTAAACATCAGGTATTTGATCATCACATAACCATTGGTTTAAAAAGTATAGTCTACCAAGGTATAACCATGAACCAACCTCTTAAGTAGTTACAAGGTTTTGTATTTTTTTTTTGTTTGATGTTTATAAGTTAAAAACTATGATAAAAAAAAATTTAATATTCCAAAAATATTAACCTGGTAAATCTTGTTTCGAGCTGCAAAAAGTTTTTCTAAGAATGAATCCTTATCCGCCTTCATTCTAGCCATTCTCTTGCGAGTCTCGACTGCTTTCTCTCTTTCTTGAACTAATTCGGCGATTCTTCGTGCTTCTTGCTCTTCCCAGAGATTTTTCTCTTCGACCTATTATTAAGAAAATATTTTTGATAAATTTAATTCCCAATGTTAAATGATGGGAATGAAATTAGAAATAGAGAATGAATCCAAACCTGTTTATCTCTGAAACTCTGCTGAAGGAGAGGTATTTCCTCAAGTCTCTTAGCTCTTTCAAAATAGTCGACTTTCTTTTCCTGTGACTTGAGTTTTTGCTGCATTTCTCGCCTTTCTTTCTGGAGTTCTTCGGCTTCTTTAGCTGCTATTTGTTCAGCGTCCATTTTTTTAATTTCCTAAAAATAAAAAATTATATTAAGTTGAAGTAAACTAAATAAAGGAAAGCTTGAGCAGTGATATTAACTTATACAAACCTCTTCATCTAATTTCTTAAGTATTTTTTGACCATGAGGAGTCAAAGATATTTGTTGCATTTTTTCCTTCAAATGTCTGTCCTTTATTTGTTGTATTTCGCTCTCATGGCGCTTCCTTTCTCTTTCTTCCCTTTCTTGATCCAGACGGCGCTGTTCGGCCAATGCTTGTTGCCTGGCTTGTTCTTCGGCCTTCCTTTGCTCTTGTTCTTCCTGAAATAAGATCTCAGATAATGTTATTCCTCAAACAAAAAGGATAGCTATTTTTTTTATAATAATATTAAGGCTTACCCTAACTGTATTCAACCGTTCGAGATATTCCTTCCTGTCTTCAATAATCTTATGACGAGCGAGGATTCTCTGATGTTCTTTAGCCATATTTTCAGTATAATGTTGTACCAATTGCAATCTGACTTTATCTTTTTCGGCCTTGAATAAAAACACAAAAAATTAATTAAACTGCCTTTGATCCATTATTTAATGGGTGTTTGTACACCATATATCAGACATTACAATTAATTAATATATTCAATACCTTATTAACATTGGGATTGATGACACTAATGGCATTTTGAAGAACATTGGCCATATTGATAAGCTGAGTTCTCAATTGATCACTTGGCATACTTTGAAGGATTGGACCATCCTGTTTTTCTTCTCGAGGACATTCCGTAAGGTCCATGCCAAAGTGTACGCATCCAGCTCCATGATCGATGCGGATCTTTAAATAGAAGAAAACAAGATAGATTGGGATAAGATTATCGAGACAATATAGTTTATTAATAAGAATAATAATAACTATAAACAAGCATAAGAAAATAAATTTTAAAAATAATTTAAACCAACCTGCATGTCATTGTGCCTCACACAGTCGACAAGGAGTCTTTCAAGGTGAAAAGGAGTGGTAAAGAGAGCTAACTCGAGGAGACGGCTAAAATCTATAGTCTGATAGACTTGAGAAACTTGACGAATCAATTTCACCAATGTCACATCCTGTTATATAAAAAAAAAATATATATAAAATAAAATAAATGTAAGATTTAACACATTTTCATTAATGAAAACCTGTAGTTTTATTTTACCTGCAAGGGCGGAATGTATTGCTCATCGCCTTGGAGTTGGGATGTAACAGCATCGACCCTCTTACAAAGAGTCAATGGGTTGAAATCAATCTCGAGGCACTGGTAGAGCTCCTGCAGCTGAGGAGACGCTAACTGGACAACGTTCATACGTACCTGAAAAACAAGTAATTAGATAAACAATAAATTATTATTTATATAATAAATAATTATTTAAGAAATTTTAAAAAATGTAAACGTTTTGTTTTTTAAAATTAAAATTACTTCCTTTTTTAAGAATTAAGAAAATACATACAAGATCCCTGATGAGTGATGCCCTAGTCGGTGGTTGCTGAAGAGTGAGCAGGACAGCCAGGCGCTGTGCCTTCTCGAGAGGTGACTTATCGGTTTCGATGAACCTGTCAAACTCCGGATGGGCAGACGGCAGAGGTATTGACAGCGTAGCCAGGAGAACACAACAAGCCATTCTAGAGAAGATAATATAAAATATTAATTAATGAGTTCATTTTGTAAAATTTAGTCAGCTCCATTCCAAGACTAGCAACATACAATTAAATATGAGCCTCATGGCATTCCAGATAATTGGTAAAATAAAAGTCTATACAGGATTTAAAAGTTAATAAAACAACAAAAACTGAACTTTTGCCTCAGAGGGATAATGTTTGTTCATACCAATTCTTGAAGATAAAAAATGCTTAATACATCATGTGTAAGAAATAAATGACCATAGAGAAATATTCCTCGCAGGAATATTATCCACGTGGAAGGCCTAGGAGAACATACTTGGAGTACATCCAAGGACTAGGTCAGAAAAGAGGCAAGACCCTGGCCCAGGTGAAGGAGTTTGCGAGAGACCGAGATGTGTGGACAAGATGGATGGAGGCTCCTCCACGCTGAAAGGCACAATAGGAGGAAGAGAAAGAAGAAAAAGATATATCACTAATTGATTATGCAAGGTTTTCATTTTTCTAAATGGATTAAACTGCACGTGCTTGTTATCAATTTTGTAATAAAAAACAAATTACATCCTTCTTTAAGTCATTTAGACAGAAAATATAAAATACAAGAAGTCAATAATCTGCCAATCAAAGTTTAAAGTTACATATTTAAAAGCACGCTCTTACATCAGTTAAAAGAAAAGTAATCATAACAATTCATATGGAAAAGGTATCACTGAACCAACACTGGTAAGAACAACTCCCTTTAATTAAAGTAAAAAATAAGTTACAAAAAAAAACATTCTGATATATATTATATTTAATAAATCAATAAAATTCCCAAGATTTTCTAATGGAGTAATAAAAACCACGCCTAATAACTCACAAGATGGAGATCATCAATAATAAATATAAAATATAATTAACAGAAAATAAATTAATACAAATTATTCATACAGACTGATACATATGTGTTGAATATAAATGTATTGAAATAAATATCCATATGAATTAGTCAATCCCCAAGAATAGTTATTGATTATTATTCATCCAATATGATATAAAAAATTCATCAAATTGTTAGGGTCAGTAAATCTAGAGTTAAGGAATCATTTAAACAACTTAATTATTTATACATAAAACTTCACTGGTTTCTGGTTTAGACCATGTTAAAATTTTCTTCGCCAAACGTTTCGCCAGACATACTGCTAGCTTCTTCAAGGCTGGATCGAGAATAATTCTGGTCTAAACCAGAAACCAGTGAAGTTTTATGTATAAATAATGGCCGTGGAAACCTGAAAGAGTATTTAACTTAATTATTATTAAAAGTTTCTAAACTTTATATATCCTATATTATAATTTATTCAAACAGCTCTCGTTATCTTTATGATCCAGAGCGAATAGAGTTAAAAAAAGAAAAATACCTTATTCGCTAATCTTTGAATACTATGTGGGTCAATACCATATCACGAGACATTGTGGTCATAAACAGCATATTATTCTTAAAATAATTTTAAGACAGTCTCACCTCAGTAAATTTATATTTAATCATATTAACTCATTAGGATCTATTGGAGGTAATAAAATCTTTCATCATTGGTAAGAACTGGAGATAATGATGTACAATGCACAGAGAAAATTCTGCCAGAAAAACAGAATTTTCAAATTACATTTAAATATAGTATAAATCAAAATTTGTGAATTTGTTTTCACTCACAATATTCTTAAGCTTTTGGTGGTAGTACAGACAGTTCTGGCAGGACAGAAAATCATCAATGTTAACATTATTGTGAGTTTTATCAACAGGACTTATGTTATGTTCTGTCATTACAATAATACATCACCGTTATTGTTACTTTCAATAATAAAATTATTGATATATCAGAGACCAAATTTAATAATAATTCAACTTATTTAAATAACCATTAAATAAAATAACAAGTATTTAAAAAAAAAAGAAATTTTAAAAGTATTCAGATCAGTCTTACCTCAGTAAATTTATATTTAATCATACTAAATCATTAGGATCTATTGGAGGTAATCAAATATTTCATCATTGGTAAGAACTGAAAAATCTTAATGATCAATAATGAATTCACATAAAAATTGTAATTTGTTAAAATATTATTATTATTCCAACTAAGAATATTCTGAGGTCCTAGTGGCACATTAATAGTCGTTCCAACCTCCAGTACATTCTATAATTGTTTAAAAAATATGGTCATTGTTATTGTTATTTTAAACGGTAAAATGATTTACTTTTAAGAAACCAAGTTCCCTAACTGCAACTCTGGCTATTTACTTCAAAGGGTAACAGCTATATATGTATAAAATTGAGCAATTCAAGTTCCGAAATCTAAACATGGTTGAAATATTCATGATAGACCCTCATTCAATGATCTAACAACTAATCCAGTGATCTAATTGTTATATAGGATCCAGTTAAATTACATAAATATTCAGATCATTCTTACCTCAGTAAATTTATATTTAATCATATTAACTCATTAGGATCTATTGGAGGTAATAAAATATTTCATCACAGGTAAGAACTAAAATTACAGGACCTTAAAATATTGCCTTACAGAAATGTATGTTATAATAAAACAATAGACATATCAGAGACTATATAACTGAATTTATTTAAATATGTATGGTACATGGGGGACCCAATCCCTAAATCTAACCTATGGTACTTTAATCTAATAAAAACTTTCTTTTCACTCCTTTATTACTAATTTCAAACATTCCGTAAAGTTGTTTAATAAGAAGTATTTTTTAAAAAGAAATTTTAATATATGTCAAATCAGTCTCACCTCAGTAAATTAATATTTAATCATATTAACTCATTAGGATCTATTGGAGGTAATCAAATATTTCATCACAGGTAAGAACTGAGACAACAGGATCTTAAAATGTCATTGGTAAGATCTGAGATTACATCTTAAAATATTAAATTAAAGAATTTTTGTAATATTCTAACATCAAAACAGTAATGCATTTATTATTATTGTTACTTTAAATAAATGGTCTATCAGAGACTTAAGTTTTATAATAACTTAATTTATTTAAATTAAATATGGATGTTAATGTGCAACCCAATTCTTTAATCTAACCTCTTGAAAAACTCTCATGCTATTACTCTCAATTAACGTGGACATTAAATAGCAATTATTTTTAAAAAAAGAAATTTTATCATTTATCTGATCAATCTCACCTCAGTAATTTTATCTTTAATCATACTAAATCATTAGGATCTATGGAGGTAATAAAATATTTCATCACAGGTAAGAACTGTTTCATTGATTATTGGTAATAATGTCGGTCATTATAAGAACTTCATTCAATGCCCATTACTTGCAGGTACAGTAGAGCCCTACTTAACTCCTCGCATTATTATAAATTATTTTGTCATCAGAACTGAATTATTAGAACTAAGAATTAACAGCAAGTTAAAATAAGTAGATTAGATTGTGTATCTGAAGTTATATCTAAATACATAAAAATTAACTTTACAAAGAAAATTCTTTACTTAGTTAATTGCCAGTTAAAAAAAAATGATTAAAATCATTTATAACGTTTGAAATATTTTTTATTAAAATATCAAAAGAAAGGAAGAGAAACAATAAAAAACACAATCCTTTTCAAAAATAAAAATCAGAATGTTGCTACCTCAGCAAAAAAATACTTAATCAAACAGATTCATATGGATGTAAAAATTATTTCATCACTGGTAACAATTATGTACTATTAATAAGACTAAGCAATGATCACGATGTAGGAGGTATCATTATAAATGATATACCTATAGGTAGGTTTAATTGGTTATAAAATAAAAAATGATAATTTTAATTATTATCAAGCACAATGGAGTTTATAGATTTGTATCAATCTTGGTAATAGATTGATAGGTGACAGCGTAAGGTGAAAATGTATTGAGATTTGGGAGTTGCTACAGGCATCTCCATTTTTTTTGCTATTATTAAAGAGAGTTTTAAAAATTATGAGAAACCTAAATACTTTTAAGCATTCAGACAAATTATATGAATGTATAATTAAGGTAATAAATATATAAAGCTGTCCTACTCTCATTTGGCTTGAATCGAATTTTTAAAACGTGATTCTCTTTTAAAGACTAATTTTTTTTTAAATAAAATTTAATCCTTCAATCATTTCATAGTTAAAACTTTTTAAAAAAACTGAATGGAACCTTTAAAATTTGTCAGAATAGCCACAGCAGCATAAAGTGATGTTAAATAAACAAACCAACAAAAGCTTTAAAATTCTCAACAGAATATTCTCGCCTCAGAATTACATATATAATCATACTTATTCATTAGGATCTATTGGAGGTTAATGAATTTCATCATAGGTAAAAATAATAACTGTTGATAAGCTAACATTAAATATTTAAAAATCGTACCACTGGCTTAGAAAAAAATATAATGTAAATGAACGGCATAAATCTTGTTCTATAAGTATCTTGATCACAGAATTGTTTTCTAAACTGTTTCATAATCTTAATCATATTACCTTCTTTACTTATTTAATGCTAATACAGAAATCAATAACATTACATTATATTCAAAATATAAATTAAATTAGTTTTAATAGCAATAAAACTGAAAAGATTTATAATTGACATAAAATATATTATTTAAGGCACTTAATATATTTTGAAATACCTTTGTAGCTCTTCAGATGTGATGTTTTTCTTCATATCTTTAGATAATTGGAAAAGTTTAAAAAGAGCAGCGGCATGGAAAAGATAGTAACCAGCTTTCCAGAAGACCATGGCTAACTTCTGATAATAATTTGCCATGGTTTTAGTCACTGGCGGTTTTTTAGACATGTTCATTAATCCATGTATATCTTCAATTGCTTTATAAGCTTCCTAGAACAAAAGTAAGACCATACGTTAGGTGTTTTTGTATTAGTGCTTAAAAAACTTATCGAATAAAATCAAAGATCGACTTTACCACAGCCAAATTAAAAATTACCAATAATAAATAAAAATAAGGTCAGTTTTTCAATATTATGGTTAATATATTGTATAATGAATTAGTTTGTTTTGTTTATTAAGTTAGTCAATTTGTATTATTCAATCCAAAATTTCTAACTTTGTGTTTGACATATTTTAGCTTGATAAAAGAGCAATTATTCTGGGCAGATTTCCCAAACGACTCAAAAAATAACATTTTTTTGTTTGTTTGGTAGTGGCATCAATATAATAAACATTTTTTTTGAGTTAGTTTAAGACAAATCAAGGTACACTTTCAAGCCTTAATAGAGATAGTTTAATTTTTATTAAATAACAAAGGAAATAGACAATTTGAAGATGTTCTCTCCATTTTCCTACATTAATAAACAACAGGTAACACCTGTTCATTCTCTTTGCCTATTCGAAAAATTTATATATTCAGATAAGAAATGAAAATATTTTTAATATTATATTCTAGAGCTCCTAATATCACTTATCTCATACTAATCAAAATTTAAACTAAAATAATATTAATATAAAATAATTATCTGTTTACCTGCCATAATTCCATCTGAATCGCTGAGTCCAGCTGAACTAATCTTGTTTCCAAGTTATACTGCTGAGTTTCAGGCTTATTAAGACTAACATTTGCAACCTGAACTGGTAATTTGCTAATATCTTCTAAATGTTTCCTTAATTTATCGCACAATTTTCTAAATTCTGTTTTTCTATTGTATTTCAAACAGAAATTAAATGCCTAAAAGAAATGGGAAGAAGATGAATAAAAAATATAACAAAGTAAAATCAAATGCTGAGTCCCAAATTTAAAATGCATACCATGCGGGCGATGTCATGGTATAGCGTTTCGCAATGAGCATTAGTTCTGAGCAATTCTAAACACTGGCAATACGATTCCCATAAAAACTTCACCCACGGTGTTAGGATAGTTCGGTCGCTTCTGTCCTGTGCATCCTCACCGCTGACAGCGCTAAAATTGAGAAGAATAAACTAATGAAATAGCCTACAACGTTTGCATCAAAAATCATAAGGTTCAATATCATAAGGAAACCATATATTTTCAGAAAGTAGATGATGTGGATAATGTGTTAACTTTTTATTTAGTTAAACCAAATAAAGCTATACCTTTCAAGCTTTTGCGTATATTATCACTTGATTTACAAAACGTGAGATTAGAATAATGAACCAAATTTTCATTATGGTACAAATTTAAAAATTAATTTACACCATATTTTTGTGCAATATTTGTAAATTAAAAAATGTTAATAATGAAGTATTACTAATCAGTGGTTATCATTAATACACAATTGGTATAAAAAGTAAAGATTAGATTTTAAAACAATACATCTGTGGCTAAAAAAATTGTGAAAAACGAGCAGCTTTAATATATTCTTGTTACCTTAGTAATATGCTCTCTGGTGTAGCAAGATTATCTAAGTCATCAATATCAATAACTGCTTGTTGTGACTGTTCTCTAGCAGATTCAGTTTTTTCCTCAGCCATTCGGAGGTATCCTCGGATTACGTTTTCTAATGAGCCAACATTTACCTTAAAAAATCGAGAAACAGTGATGAATAACCTAAAAATTATTGGGAAAGATAGGAGAATAGGAATCAAACAATGCATATACATAGACTTACAGACTGAAACATATTCCTGTACTGGAACAACCCTTCTTTGGCGATCAACGATTTTTTCAGTTCCACGCATAGATCTAGATATTTGAACATAATGGGTTCCAGCAAACTTTCGCTCCAGTTGTAGGCCCATTTTTTATTCCTAAATACTTCATACAGTGTATCTAAGGCTCTAGCAGGTTTCCCCACATCAATAAACTCTGAAAATGGAATAACCTTAGGTCAACATATTGATGCACACTCAAGCACAGATGGTAAGACAACTACTTTAAAAGGCGCTCAAAATGATATTAATAATTTAAAAAATCATAATAATTAATGGAAACAGATGTAGAAAGAATAAACAAGACCTCCAACTACTCACCGTTTGCTCTCTTCAGAGCATTTTCAGGACGTTGGCTGTACCTAGCCATGATGATTTATTGTTTTCTTCAATCAATTCTCATCCAAAACACAAGAAACAAAAAACTTTAAGGGCAGTAGGGCAATCCCAAACTTGAGGAATAACCCACAGCGTGTACAACCTATGCCCGGAAGCAAATAGGTTGAGGTTAGAAAACTATGATTTGGTAATGGCCGTGCATCGATTCTAATGTAGATACTGCATCCATACGTTTCTAACGATCTTTATTTATTTAAATAATTTGCAAGGAACTCATCGTTTTAAATAAATATAATTTCCTTAACAATCCTCACGTGTTATTAGATATTTTAAACTATCCTATTTATTATGCATCTGAAGTGGTAACCTCTTCGATACCTTCAAGTGTTTTATGGCTCTTAGTTTAAAAATTAGTTTTAGCAATATTTATTTTAAAATATCTGATTAAAATGAGCCACCTTTTAGCATGTAGCATTCTCGGTAATTAAACTATTTATCGTATTTTAAAATAATTTTTCAGTACTCTATTTACTATTCTAGCTGTACTGGTTCCGTTTATCATAAACTTATCATTTATCATGGAATTTACATTATCATATTTATACTATAAATACTATTAAAAGTTCCAAGGACTATATTTATGTCTTATGCGAACTAATGGATCTTGTTAATTGAACCCTAAACATAAAACATTTTTTTAAGGATGTAAAGAGAAACCTGGTGTGTAATGTATTTGATTGTTATAAATTTCATTTTTTCATATGTAGAGGATCAACAGTAGGACTCATAGAACTAATGTGAGCTTGTGGCACTGAATGTAGTATGCATGAAAATTTATTTACTAATTCTTAAGTAGTATACTCAAAAAGTTGATCTGAATGGTGAGGATTAAGTTCGGTTGAACAATATATTTTGTATAAGAGCTGACTTCCTTGGACCTATAACATCAGAGATATACCCATGTTCTTCTTCATTTTAACTTCACAGGAAAATGTGCAGTTTGCAGATTTTGCATCTTACTCAAGATTCACTTTTGATTACACAGCTCAGCTGTCAGTGTATACAGTTGATTTGAATATTGGTGCTGGGTCTGGGAATTATCTCCGAGATGCGTTCCTTGCTGAAAAAGCTCAAAAACTTATTAATGAAACCAAGATGAAGTATTTGAGAACAGGAGAAGTAAGGACTGGATCATTTAAAGTTGAATCCTAGAAATTTGAGTGTGTGAAGAGCTTTGTCTATTAGAGTTCAGAAGTAAGTGCTCTGAACCATATCTGCAGAAATCTACAGGAGTTATCTGTAGCTACATTTGATGTGGTCAAACATTTTAGAAGCAAATTCCTCTAACGGTACCAAGATCAAACTATGTAATACTTTCGTGCTCTTTATTGAATAGAGATACTCAACTTTTAAGTTAAAAGAACAAAGGTGGGAGGAATATTAGGAAACAATGTTATAAGAAGAGAAGTAATTTCTGTAAAAAAACTTTCATAACGCAAAGAACAGAAAAGTTATGGGAGAGGACTGTTGTTTTGAATTGAAGGAGATCGAAAATGTACGATGGTTGGCAGGATTGGACAACTTGGTAAAGTAAGGATGCTAGGAAGTACTTATGACTATAGGAAGGGTAAAGCCACTTCATATTTTCGTAAAATTGGGTGACCGGGGCATCTCTCGGGATCCCAAAGATGAATCGAACGAAGCAATTAAGCAACCGTTTTAATTTTGCCTCGAGATCCCCAGAGATACCCCCATACACTGTATAGCAATGGTCCAAATAAGGGAAAATTTAGGAACTAACTAGAAGTCTACGGGTTTCAAAAGGGAACAGGTGACAAAGATAATTCAGACGCTTTAAGGTGGAAAAGGCACAACGGGAAATTTCAGAGATTTGGTTTTTCCTGGAGAGGGTTTGGTCAAAGATAATTCCAAGGTTTTTAACAGTTGGGTAAAATTTGATAGGATTATTGTTTATAAAGAGGATTGGATTATGGGTAATAGTTTTAAGTTATTTTGTGTTAATTAGTAATTATGTTGATTAGATATTCAAGTTATTTAATTATAAAATTATTAACTCAAATCATTTAAATTTTACTCTTGAATACTCAATTTTACTCTTATTTAGATGGGGGAAAATTAGGGTCGCCTTTGCTTTAATGGTAAGCATAACAACTTACTATGACAAAGATTGCGGGTTCGCAGCCCTGCAGGAGGCCTTAGAATTTTTTTAAAGGGAGCAAAAAATTATTGGTTATGCCGTCCTTCGGGCCTGTAAGCTGTCAGGTACTCGTTAAAGACTCCTATCCTAATTATGCCTAACAGGCAAAATTTAAGGACTTCCACGTAGTAATGTCTGATTAGCCATAGCAGCATAAAGTGGGGCTAAGTGCCCATTCAGAGGATTAACTTTATCTTTCGGAGGCGACAATATTGCTGTCCACGTCTGTTAATAGGAGTCTATTGCTTGTATATAATAATGGGATAAAAATTATTATACTTTGAGGTCATAATATTTGAAAATTATTTGTTAAGAGAGATTATGCTCTTAATACATTTTAAGTCTAATAATTTGAATTTTTCAGCATTGCCCAGGTAGTGCTTTTAAAATTCATCTAACATGTTTTTTTCCAATTTTCTTTAGTTCAATTAATATATTTTTCATACTCTAAAGCAACATTCTTTTATATTTGAAGAAGTTTCAAAACAATAGCGAATTACTTTAGTTTGCCCTTGACTGTTTAAGGCATAATTACGAATGTTAAACCTATTAACTTTTTGTCTTGAATTATATTAGTTGGCATTATACGTATGAGAAAGAAAATGGTTCGGGTGGAGGTAAAAGAATTCTCTTAAATAGGGAGAACTGTTTATTGGAAAGCCATTTCCAGCCACATTGCAAGTCTTTTTCTGGGCTAAATAAACAAAATAGTGACAAATTAAAATTATAGATGGTAAATATTAAAAATAAAGAGGTATCTTAGTGATAAAACATAAAGATGGGGGACCCTTAAATAAATATTTTTTTTTTTTTTAAGGATTTTTCTTCACAAATGAAGGTTTCCTCATCCAAATTCTTCTTTCAGCCTTCTCTTCCATTCGTCGCTGTCAAGCGCATCCTCCTCCGTCATTCCATGCCCAGCCTAGCTTCCTTCCACTTTAGCTTTCCATTGGGTTCGAGGCCTTCCTCTCTTCCTCCTTCCCTCGGCCTCCCACTCCATGACCAATTTCGGGATCCGCTTACTGTCCATCCGTTTCACATGACCAAACCATTTCAATCTTCTTTCTTCGATGACCTCTTTATTATTTGATATTTACCATGTATAATTTTAATTTGTCAGTATTTTGTATATTTAACCCTAAGAAGAGCTGCAATGTAGATTGAAATGTTGGCTTTCAAATAAACACTTCTCCCTACTTAAGATTTTTTTACCTCCACCAGGACCATTTTCTCCATATTATTTTTTTTGTTTGAATTTTTCACCATTTGGTTGAAATTAGTCACCCAAAAAACCAATAATCCTAGTTAATAAATTACTGAAATTCTTTCATCTTAACTCCTTAAAATAATACAAAAATCTGTTCTGGGACTCCAGAGTAATTTTGAAAATAATAATTATTTTTATTTTTTATTTTATAGTTTCACTTACCTGATACGAGATACATTTCGCCTGCATATTTTCCCACAGCTACTAACCTCTTCCACGAATCCTCGTCTAGGATGTTGTTTGACATTTTCTAATTATTCCAATTCACTCGAATTATGTTGACACTATTTGTTCTATGAACCAAGAATTTAACGATAATTAGTAATATAAATTTCTAAATAAATTCTACTATTTGATAAGAAATGATCTAAACAGCTAAAAGGTTCGGGACATGAAGGATGCCCACATTTATATTTATAATGACTCTTTGTAAGATCACTTATGCCAACATTACAGACCAATATATCTCTTTCGAATTCAACTAGTAAACAGTTTAAAATGTTGAAAGACAGAGTTATTCTTCATATTTCTCCCCAAGAAGGGCCTATAGGTGTCTGTTTCCTTCTCGCTCCCTCTTCCTGAGTTATCAATTATAATTTATCGACTTTTTACTTATTCAAAATATATAAAGAAGTACATCAAGTAATAATTTGTTAGAATATCTGCATCAATATCCTCGTTTGGTGTGTTACAGCTCCATACTCTTTAAATATATATATTTTTTAATAATAACTTAAGGTTGCCTACTTACACAAATCTGGTTCTGCAAAGTCAACAGGAGACAATCACACGGTCTATTTGTTTACTTCTCAAATATTTATCCATCAGTTTAGTGCCAATTAACTTTTTAGTAATTTATCTATTGAAGTTTCTTCTCTTCTCTTTCAATCTTCTCTCATTCAAGAATGAATGTGATCAGCACAAACTTTAAAAAAAATATTTATAAATAAATATGCTTGTTACAGCATTCATGCTAATTATTTATCCAATCAGTTGATTTTCATTTAAAGAAAAATATTAATTTATTTTATAAAACTGATATGGCTGAACCTTTAATGTCCATTGGGTTAAAACTGACTATGTTCGTTTTATTTAGAGCAGTGTCAATTTTTTAATTTATTTATTTATTATATTATACTCTTTGTGTTTGGAATTTCAGAAAGAAGTAAATTTGGAGAACCAATATGGACTTGGGCTTATCCAAGTTTAACAGAATCACAGAAGAGTTATGTGGTCAAGAAAACCCCTATAGGAGATCAGAAAACTTTTTTTTATGGAAAAGTTAAAAATATTTGGTTTTATGTCAGCGACTTAATAGAAGGCGATCCTGAAAAATTTCCAGATGTTGGTATTTTTGTCATTTTTTATGTATTAGGCATAATTTTCCTAATATTATTTATACATTTTTATCCTTAAAATAAATTTTCATAATACATTTTTTTTATCAAATATTTTCCCATATCATTGGATTTATTAATGAGTTACCCAAGTAGAGTGTCTGGATTTCAATTATTATGATTGTTTCTATTGACTTTCTTGCTTTAAGAATTCAAAAGATCCAACTTTTATCTTTTAAAAAAAAATGTATTTAATAATTTATTTTAATTTTTTCAAACTAAAAATAAATCAATTTTCACCTACACTATACAATAGTTAGTAAAAACCAACAGGTACAACAAATTTGCTTGAGAAATATGTGTTTAACCATTTCTATAATTCATTCTGTTCATTTTCAAAAAGTTCATTTTGTTCTAGAAAAAACTTAAGATTATCTTATTTTTCATTTAGCGTCCCACTAATTGAAAATTACCAACCTTGTGAAAAACTACTTTTTAAGTGTTTATAACTTCTTTTGTAAAGTACGACTCAATACTGTTTTATAGTAAAGTAAATTCGCTTATCATTTTTTAGTAAAGAGGTACAAAATACTTCATATACATACTTCTATTCCCTTAAATGTTACAAAAATTATGTAGAAATGTTTTTTTTAACATTATATTGAAAATTCTGTTGTTTTCTGTTATGGAGTATTTTCTTAATTCATAGCATTAGCTTTTCTTGTCTTCGGCATTATGTATATTTGTATTAACTTGAAGAATATCAGAAAAATTAAAAATCCTGTTTTACTTTTCCTTTTAATGTAGGTAAAACTAAATAAGTTGTAAAATGAATAACTATGTCTAATAAGCTAAATTAGATCTGCATTATTTATGAGTTTTTTAGGTTCAAAATTTCTCCATTATTCTGTGGGCTCGAGATTTCAATCCGGATAAATACAATAAACTCGGATATGTCTTGGGCCAAGTTTATGGAAAAACTGCAGACCCTACTCAAGTTTTACAGCACTTCATTAGTGTCATGACAATTGGAATTTGCAATATTGGTGGGAATGACTCTCACATGGAATTCGGTATGGTTGGAAAATATAAGAAAACAGATTTAAAGGGTAAGTTATGTTTTTTTAATATATTTTCAGATTTATTGTTCTTTACAAGTTTATTTTACAGTTGTTCATAATATTTTGTCCAGAATTGATTAAACATTTTGGATTAGAAGCAATAGTCATTTACAGTGCCATGTTATTAAAACAACGGGTAATTGTGTATCATCATGGACTTAACCAGCTTTTGGAGGTAACTATTTTTCTTGACTTAATGGCTTTAGTAAAAACATTCTACTTTTATGAAGGATAGAATTGGCCAAGGGTGCAGCCAATAATAACACAAAAATAAGAAAAACTTATTTTTTAATAGTGCCAACGTTTCGGCCTATGGCGTAGGCCATCTTCAGGGCTAAGAAAGAAAAACAGAAAATAAAACTATATAGTTATTTTCTGTTTTTCTTTCTTAGCCCTGAAGACGGCCTACACCGTTAGCCGAAACGTTGGCACTATTAAAAAATAAGTTTTTCTTATTTTTGTGTTATTATTGGCTGCACTATTAATGATTTGTCATTAATTTTAAGGATGAATGAATAATTATGATCATTCAAGAGTGAATTTAAGAGTTAAGATAACTTTGCGACTGACAATTAAAAAGTTTCATGATTATGATAAAATAGAAAATTTAATTCCAATGCTACGAAGTATTTTTTAATTTATATACTATACATTTAAATTATAAATCATTTTTGTTTTTTTAGTCCTTAAAGTCATTTCCATCATTTATTCCTCACAGAAAATTTGATGAAACCCTGTTCCCATGGTTTGAAGTCACCGATGAAGGGATAGCCGCTTTAAGAGTGAGTACACTTCACTAAAATAATTTATGTGAATATTTCAGTTATAACTCATTTTTTCATTTATTTTGTAGAACAGGAAATTCTTTGTAGCTGGTTGTTATGACAACAGTATCCTCTCTCATCCTGAGCTCACTGATATTTTTGTAAATATTCCAGCTAAAGAAATCACAATAACTCCTCATTCTAAAGGTTTGATTTATTTTTATTTTTTTTAAAAATATATAAGGAATAAAATTTCACGTTTTTACTACAGTTTTATTCAACTTCAACAAATAACAATCTTTAGATTTTTATTATAATTATATGCAAGCATATGAAAAGGTGCATTATCATTTGCACAATATTTTTTACAATAACTGTTTTATTTAATTTTCAGATGGACTAGCCATGACGAAAATTCAGAAAGATGTTGCTTTGTTTTTAGTCCAGTTATCAGAGAGTGACTCAACCGAAGAAGAAATAATAAAAAAGATTGGTGAAAAAACAAATGAGATTATTGATAATATGAAGTAAGTTATAAAATTAAAATTGAACATTTTTTTTATTACTACTAATCTGTAGGTTGCATTACTAAAAATAATATCTTCCAAAGTCTTTATTGACAGAATCTATTGATCTTATTGTTCCTTATATTAATTTGTCTTTATCAGTAAGAAGATCCAAAAATAAACAAGCAGGCTTTTTATTCTATAACAAGGCTTTGAATAAAATTTGTTGACGAGCCTAAAACTGGAAAGAAGGCTTCTACTTTCTGGTTTAACATATCATGTATTTTATAAACAATTATTTTTTTAGTTGGTTGGTTGTTTAGAAATTAAGGTATAAAAAAAGGGGGCTGTCAGTGCCTTTCTTTATATTTATATAAAAATTTAATTAGACAAAACAAAAATATCATTCATATATTGTTACAGTAATTATTTTGCTAATTACTTGTGTTCATAATCAATGGAATAATCGTGAAAGAATGCTTTTTATATTCTCGATTGCTTATTCAACATTCTTTTTTTATTATGTCAGGTAAGTGATAAGTTATATACACATTGAAAATTTAATATTACGTTGCCACTATTAATTTAAGTAAAAAATATTCTATGTTTATTTTATGCATATTAAATATAATTATAATCATCACATAGTTAATTATAAATCATCTTAAAGTATTTGTATTTTGGGAAACATTTACTAGGTTATGTTAGAGAAGAAATGAGTTGACTGGAACTTCTAATGTAAGGATAGAGATAGTTCGCGGTGCCAAATGAAACACCAAATAAGTGCATACTTATTTATTGTGTGCCGACGTTTCGACCTAACTTTCCTTGCAGTCCCTCCGTATATTTGCCCTGAAGATGACCTACAAAGTAGGTTGAAACGTTGGCACACAATAAATAAATATGCACTTATTTGGTGTTTCGATTGACTGCACCCCCAACTATCTCTATACTTACATATACTAGATTATGTTTCAAACTATTAGTTCTTTCTCATAAAAAAGCAACATCAAATTTTTTTTTTATGATATAAACTACTAATGTGTTGCAATTTTATCCTTAAAAAGTAATTGTTTGTTTCAAACCATATTAAAAATTTATGTTTTCATATTTACATACAGTTTAGATAATTCAGTTTTATTTATATTCAATTTATGTAATTCCGAAAATATTTCAGGAGTATGACTTCAACCCGTGATGACGGAAGAGAAGTTCTTTATATATCTAGGCTGAAAGAAAACGATGTTAACCCTGCGATGATGACGTTCCTTATTCAACTAGCGACTGCTGAAAATATTTTAGTGTTAGAGTCCGAGGCTTAAAGACTTTAGAATAGATTTCCTCTTAAGAACTTTTAAAAAGTCTCTCTTCTGAGAGCAAGATATATTTTTATTCTTCCATTTTTTCAGCTATTTATATTGTGTTTTTTAATATATTTTTTTCTATTTCATATGAATGTCATTGTATTATTGTATTTTATTGTAGTGATTACAAATCAGAAAGATTTGATTTTTAATAAATAACTAAATCAAAAATACTGTCAAGTCAAATATTCCAGAATACTGACTCTTGTCAAGATCTGGTGAACCATCGATATTGGTTGTGAGGAGATAGTGTTCTGGAGTGTTGCCATTATAAGTACCACAGACAAAATGGAAACATTTTCTTATAATATATTAAAATAAATGTAATAATTACTTTGTCATTATGTGCAATTCTAATCACATTCAAGCATTTCAGTTTCTAGTTGATACATAGTTTTTATTTTAGTATTTATAATAGAACTACTGTTAAATTCCTAAATTAGTTTAGGAAAGGTATTAGTGGTCCTATAAAAGTGCAAACAACGATTTATCTATTCTCAGTTTAGAATTGTATGTCAATATTTGATATAGAGTATTAACTTATTTACGAGTTTGTATGTTTATTTGTTAATTGTGAAGGATTCAAACTAAATTATATTTATTGAAAAATATATGTACATACATAAAATTAATTTTTTTAAGTCAAATAAACAATGGACATTTGTCTACTTGCTAAGGTATTCTTATTTCATCTATTGAATTCCCTACTCCTTAGCTCGAAAAATGTTCATAAATACTTTATTTACTCTATGGAGTTTCAACCAACAGATCCATTTACCCCTAAATCATTAGGTTATATGCAATAGAAATCAGCTTAATGTGTCTTTTAATCAATGGTAAAAAAATAAAATTCATATCTGACATTATAATTTAAACCATCCATCATCACAACTAAATTATTAAAATCCAAATTTTCGTAACCAACTTCTACTAACTAACTAAAAGTGGAGGAAATCAATTCATCAACTGATGTTAACAAAAAAAATATAACTGATTATGAAAAATGAAATATTTATAAGTCTAAAATAAGTCATTAATCCAAATGTAATTTTATTTAATTATAACCTTTCTATTTTATCAGCCTAATAAATTGAATATTAAACTAAATTTGAATATAAATATGATCTACAAATTAATTTTTGTATTGCAGTATTTAAATACTTTTTTTTTAGTTTTACCCAACTTTGAGATACTCCGATAGTTTGGTTTCTGCAATTTTTTCTCCTCCCAGTATCTCTTCATCCTCTCTGACCTCCTAATCCTTCCTCATCACAGATTTTGATCGTCCGCTTCGTTTTTGCCTCAAACCTCACTCTCTTATCTCAGGTCTTGGCAGTTCCATGTACAATTTAAATTCTTTAAATTTATTTATTTATTTTTTAATTTATTTATCTTCATAAATAGCATGGTAATTAATATATGTGTGCTTAGTTTATCTGTTTTGTGTTTTCTTTATTTTCTTGTATATAAAAAAAAGAAGAAAAGAGTAGGAAAAATTAAGAATTGTACTGTAATTTTTAAGTATGCATTTAAAAGAAACAAATTGTAATGTACAGTATGTCCGATATGGATTGATCAGTATGCTGTGTATTACGGCAGTCCAATGTAGTTGGACAGCACTGCTGAAAATAAAGCATTTCTCTCTCTTGCCAATGCTTATAGTTTTTTATAAATACATCAGGTTTTTAACTGGTTAGTCAATCACATCTATATAAAATGATTTGTGATCTGTGTAAATTCAGTTAAACACATTATTTTCTTGTCAAAGAGCAATCTTATCATTATTTCTACTTTTATCTTTTTGACTACTAAATATGATCCGTCTTTACTGAAACACTGATTCAGTTGACAAGGGGAAATCACTGTGTGTTGGTCACCGATTTCGATAAAAGATTTTTTGATAGTTCTACTTTGAAATATTCTGCACATGTCCAACTAGGAAATTCAGCTAGCTAATTGGCTCAACTAGGAACTGATAAAAAATAAATAAAATAAAGCACTCAACAACAATAAAGCAACTGATTTTGAAAAAAGATTTTTCTACAATGTCGGACCAATATACTTCAAAAACCAAATACTTTTTTTAATATGGATTTTTTAAAATGTTTTATTTAGTGTAATGATTCTTAAACACCTCATAATTTTCCTTTATCTTGCATAATGAAACAGAAATAGGTGCGTTACAAGTATTATCCTAGTCATATATTTTGAGTACAAGGTAAAAGAATTGAGTTAAGAAATTCAATCATATAAATTTTAAGCTAATCCTACTTATATTATAAATGCGAAAGTTTGTATGTTTGTCTCTCTTTCACGCAAAAACTACTAAACGGATTTGAATGAAACTTTGCAGTAATATAGATTATACATCAGAATAACACATATGCTATAGCAAAAGCGGATTTAGGAGAGGGCACGTGTGCCCCCCCCTGAGACAGATTTTTAGGTACTGTGAAGAATCCATTATAGTACATAATTAAAGGCAAATCACATGATAACAGTTGTTAAAATAACAGAAAGAACATGAGTGCAACTATTGTTTTGATATCCTACTAATATTAAAAATGCGAAAGTTTGTTACTCATTCACGCAAAAACTACTGAAAGAATTTGGATGAAACTCAACAGTAATATCGGTTATACATCATAATAACACATTGGCTACAGCAAGGGCAGATTTAGTTTTTATTTATATTCAATTTATGTAATTCCGAAAATATTTCAGAAGTGCCCCCATACCCCCCTTGATAGTTTTTTTGTGTTCTGTGGAGAATCCATTATAGTACATAATTAAAGGCAAATCAGGAACTTAGCATCTTGAAATTTACAGGTAGCTTCTTTGTATAATTTAAGAAAGAAATTTGGATAATTCCTAGGATAAGAGTTAGGATAAGGGTTTCTCCCTTCATATAATAGAGGTTCAAAGATTGTATGGAATTTGTCAGTTTTGAAGTTGGACTTCTGAAATTTTGTATATACAAGTAACTTATAGTTAAAAAAAAATTAAATTATTTATTTAAAATGATCTGTCACGAAACTATGTGGCAGACCAAATTCCATGCGAGTGAAGCCGTGGGCAAAAGCTAGTAATATATAAAGATTTTAGTAGCTGTACAATTTATTTTTAATGTATAGGAAAAATATTTACAAAATATCTGCTGTTTATTTTTCATAATTTTAATCACACATGATGGTGATAATATTTATTTAGTTCTCAGCTAAATTATATAATTTTTTGTGATCAGATGAAAACCATATTGTTTATAAGTTTTATATCTATCCATAATCGGTTATTATAAGTTAATTGTGGCTGTAATTGGGAAAGAAGTTATTGATGACATTGCTTAAAGATACTGGTTTGTAAAAATTTTAAATAGTAAAGTTAATCGTATCTCTTTGCTTGATCTAGGTAGTGATTTTTACAGGTTAGTATACAAATTAGTTTAATAATTTATCTTTAAAATAAATTAAATTATATAAGCTTTTATGGCCTGGGATATTTTTGATATATTTAAAAACAGAAAATTTTGGCACAGGCCAACAAATTCAGTATTCTTTTATGTTCACATACCAAATATTATAACAGAAATTATTAAAATATTATATTTATTTCTTATTATTTCAGTTTTTCTTGAAGAAGTACCAAACTATAGAAATTTAACTGACCTTGGTAAGCCGATTTATCAACATTTTTGTTAAATATAATATTTTGACCTAAAGTAGACGATTAAAGCAATTTTGTTCCAAACAAAATTAAATTAAATTATAGATTTATGAAATATACAAATTTTCCATCACAGATGTTGTGACTTCAGTGTTATAACCATAATACCATGAGAAGGAACTAAATTCTATAAAATATTACTATCGAGTTACAAATTGGGCCGTTGCCAGTTAATATCAGTTCTTTTAAAAGTGAACTTATTAATTAATTAATTAAGGTAACACTTGAAATTTATGGGTGTTAATCTTCAGCTCTGAAAAAGAAATATTGTTTAGATCTTGATCGTTCAGCTAATATTAAGTTATACACCTAGAGATAATTTTTTTTTCAAGAGGTAATTTCAATTTTCAGAAGAAAACAATTTTTAATCATGGCAACAGATGAAAAAGATATAAAAATGAGATTGAAGAGATTACGAGAGGAATTAAATGTTCAAAAAAGAGAGCATGATATGAAAATGAAAATGCTAATGACACAAATGCTTTTAACAGAATCAAAACTGAAACAAATGAAGTCAATATTGATGAAAAAAAAATCACTTTCTAGCAAATATAAAATAAAAAATGCCTAACGATTCAAATATGCTAACAAAATACAAAAATTTATATTTAACAAATTTTTTCAACAGTTTTTTTTAGTTTTTAAAAATGATTTAATTGTTGTTTTCAATGCATTCATAAGTGAAGCTTACTACTTAAGTAACAATAAATAATTAATTAAATGTGACAGTAAACCCGGCAGGTGGCCCTAGGATTTTTAGTATTTAGTTTTTAGTATTTAGAATTTAGAGTAAAATTCCCACTGAAGCATCATCCGATTAGCCATGCAGGATAAAGTGACGTTAAATGAACAAGCAACAACAATGTGACAGTATATCGTATATCATATAACACCGTTGTCAATTGATACTAGGTCTGTGATAATTTATTTTCTTTTTTTTTATATGGTTATATTGTAATGGTATAAGACCAGAACCTTTACCTAATGATCAGATCCTTACTTTCTTATTCAAAAAGCTACTCAGTTATCCACACGAGGCTGAGTGAACCATGTTGCAGACAAATCTTGAATGGTAAAAGCACCAATGAGCTCCTGAATTTTTGTATTAAAAATTATACTTGTTAAGTGTTTCAATATTTATTAAATCTACTAATTTATTTAAATAAATGAAATATTTTCAATGAAATCTGCTTTCAGATCATAATTTCAAAAATATGTCACATATATCTAATTTGGAAAAAGAATCAGAAGCTAGAGTAAAGAGAATAGAGCTACAAATGAAACACGACAAAGAAGAACATGACATAAAAATGAAAATTCTACAAACAGAACTGCGTTTACTAACATTAAAATTTAGGAAAACAAGATTAGTAATGAAAAAGGACAACTCGAATAATGGTCCTTCTGCTATTACAAAAAAAGAAGAGATCAAGACAGCAGCAGTCCATTAACTATTTATAAGTAAATGGATAACTTTTAATGATAATTTGTAGATAATATAAAAACTAAGAAGCAAATATATGTATTTTTTTTACATTAACTATTATAATTCAATGGCACACTAAGCTTTAACCTGAATCGATGAAGGGTCTTGAGTAAATTCATGTAAATGGTAGAGTACATTCGGCATGGTTTTCAAGTCAACGGTTGTGGAGGCAGTGATTTGGCTTAGATCAGGCTCAACCCCAATTAAAGGTACCCACATTACAGAAGCCGTGTGAGCCCCAGAAGGGCCCTTAGGTCCCACAGGGCTTATCCATGGCTGTTTACAGATCAAGTAATTTATCTGCCATAGCAGGATTTGATTCTGGAATCTTTAGCACAGCAATTTACCCACTCCCCACAAAACTCTAAATGAGACATTTCCATACATTTCCAAAGAAGTGTAATCATTTTTAAACAAGTTCTTAATGAATGGAGGACATGCCAACGAGCAATGTTATATTTCATTAAATTCATCTAGTGTAGTAAATTAAAAAAGTTTATATTAAATATTTATTTATAAAATAAATATTTCAATTACATTACAAGAAAATATTTATTTATAAAATAATATACAAATATATGTACACTACATATTTACAATATATAAATATATATAACTATTAATTATAAATATAACAATAGCCAGATTACTTCTTTTTCCTTTTTAATTTCTTGAATTCACTTTCCTGTTGAGCACCCCATGAATAAATCTCCTGAACCTTTCTCTTCCGTTCAGCGTCGCTGGTAAGAGAGGATAAATAAATTAATCAGAATCAAAACATAACAATAAATAGTGCTTTAATTGAATATAAAAGAAAAAACAAGATAAAAAAAAAGAAATGCAGAAAATGCATTGGTTGTTTTTTGATTCTCGAAATTCGAAGAATCATTTGAGAAGTAATAATTTATATTTCATATTAAGAAACATAAATTTGGCAATTTAATGCTGCTATTAATATTTAAAAACCAGTAAAAAATATTGTACATTCACGCTACTCTAAATAATGTGACCCCGAATAGAGAATATTTGTATTTAATTTAGTTCTATATTTTTTTCCAACAGAATTAAAAAAAAAAAACAATAAAAAGGCATTCAATTCTAACAATTGTTTTCACATTTACTTTTAATGGCATTAGAGCTTTCTAATGATGGAAGGAATTCCCGAATAATGAACTGAAGGTGTTTACAATATATTATTTTTTCCTGGAAAAATAAGTTTTAAATATTTGAAGAATTTAAAGTGATCAGTTTAAATAATAAATTAAACACTAACCTAGCTGCCTGTTCTTTGAACCTGACATTAGCGAGGAACGACCTGTCCCTCCTAATTTCTCTCAATGCACCTTTCATCTCCTGTTTGTACTTGTACAACAGTTTTGTATGTTCTGCTTTGTCGCCAACTAATTTCTTCTTTTGGTTTTCATACCTAAATGTTTAATATCAACCATTTAATCTTATTTGTTATAAAAAAAACATAAGAATGCAATAATAATCAATTGTTTAATACATAATAAAAATAAAAAAATATAGGAAAACTTACACTGGCTGAATTAATGGTTCATATAATCGAAGAGCTTTTGGTTTTTTTGCTTCGATCATCAACGGAACCATTTCTTTGTCGTTTAATCTATCCAGAACTTGTTGCAATTGATTATATACTTCTCTCACAGAGGCAGGATACTTGTTTATCTGAAAGATAATTTTATATATAAATACTTATTAGCATGATATGATTATTATTTTTAACATAATTAAAAAATTAAATATTATTTTATCAAAATGTAACATAATATGATTAAGATTGCTAAAAGGAATACAAACTTACTGACTACAATAATACAAATAATTAAAAATTTGTTAATTAAAAAATACAAAATAAGAAAATACATAGGCTTTCATTCAGCAAAAAAAGTTCACATACACAAGACACAAATAACACAATCCAAAATTCTCAGAAAAATTATTAATGCACCATGGTATGTTTCGAATCACACTATTCACAACGACATGAACATTCCCACTGTAAAATCATATATTCATAACAAATACACAACATTCCACACATCGACACAATATCACCCAAACCCACTCGTTCTTCCGCTTTCCTACTCCCTGTTACCTGGACTTGATAAAAGAAGAGTAAAAAGACATTGGCCAAGAGACCTACTGAACAATTGATATATATATATATATATATATATATATATATATATATATATATATATATATATATATATATATTTTTTTTTTTCCAAAATAACTGGATGATCATGGAGAAAAACGAAGAGAAAGAAACTTCATTCAAATTTGCTAGATGCGCAATTGCAAATAAAAAAAATTAAATAATAATAAAAAATTTCAATTTACAATGAAAACAAAATTAGATTTATAACTTTCCAGATTTTTAAATCTACAATTTTCAATAAGTTTCATGTTAAGAATTATAATTAAAAAGCAATTAGCTGAAAAATCATTAAGAAATTTTATTTTTTTTATCCAAGAGGAAAGAGCGACAAGTGAGGAATGAACCTCACAAAGATTATAGAGTAACTTGAAATTAAGCCAGTTAACTTAATTTAAATAAAGCATATAAATTTTAAGTAACATTTTAATTATAAAATTTTAAGTTTGAAATTTATTTACTTACTTCCAACAAATCCAAGTGATTTTTAATCGGCATGAACAAGAGTTTACTTTCTGCTATTTCTTCATAATTTTCTGCCAATATATGCAACAATTTCAAAGCGCAGTATATGCTTCGAACCCTAAATTCGTTGTCGATTTTTGGCCCTTTCACCATGAAATCAGATGCTGACATCGATAAATTCACCTCACTAAATTGAAAATGATATTAATAATTTATCCCCCAACAGATAATACTATATAAACTATAAAATGATAGTGATAAAATATACTAACTTGTCTGCCATAGAAGTTTGAAGAAACAGAAACTTGTGCTCTTTTTTAAAAGGTGAGAGAACTGGAAGGTCAGACAAGGGTGTAGCCATGCTTATGACGCCTGATAAGAAGTTCAATGCTTCCGGCATGACTCTTTTAGACAACCAAATATACTGTAAAAAAAAGCATGCGTTTTTAAATAACTTTTATTAAATTTAAAGATACTCACAATCAATAATTGTATAAATAGATATGATCAATTTATTTGTCAATTAAAGAATGGGAGTAAAGAAAATTAAAAAGGAAAAAAAATGTATGCAATATCAAAATCTCAAGAAAATAAAGAAATACTAAAACACTAACCTCAGTAAACAACGAAACAAGAAATAGGCCAGCAGAAATAGTTCTTCTAGTAGTCACATTACAATATCGTAACATTTCTGATAAGAAAATAAATGAAGGAGTGGTAACCTGATGACGTTTATCAGACGTTGGAAATAGCAGAGGCACCAGTTTTAGAAAGAAAAACTATAAAAAAAAAATAAAACAAATCATTAATTTTGAAATTGATAACAAAATTTTCATACAACACGGAAATGGTAGAAAATAAGAAAAAAAAATAAACTGCAGAACAATAAGAAAGTATCTCAGAGATAGAGTAGGAAGTGAAATTACACCCAGTCAGTTTATTTCTTAGGAGGAAATTTTTTGTTTTACTCACACTATTTAAAATAGTAACTTATATTTGAAACTAAAATTGAGAAACTTGAAAATCTATATATTACTTTTCCATATATATATATATATCTCTACAGCCCCGGTGAATAAGTGGTTAAGTCGGTTTTTGTCCAGAAAGAGTTAGCTGCTTTTAGATAAACAGAATCGTGTCACTCTCGTAGTTTTTGTCTTGAAATGGAGTAGTAATATAAGCTATAATTCCTTTTCAAGCCTATGCCTTACTTAGCCCCTTATTCACTACGAAATTAACTCGATTTCGCTTACTTAAGAACAAGAAACTCATTTTGGAGAAAATTAGACTTAACCACTAATTCACCGGGGCTGTAGATATATTGTTGATACAAATGCAAAGTATCAAATGTGAAAATATACATTTTTCGTTTTCAATCTACAGATATATCTGATAACTGACATAAAATCTCTAAGGTTTAAAGCAATAACATAATAACACAGGCAAAATAAGATTGATGACACACGCTGATTTTGAATGAACTTTTAAACAGTTTTTTCCATTTTCCTGAAAAGTGGTGTTTTTCACTTTCGAAGCAATTAGATTAGATGCAAACACCCAACACTAGTATTAATACATCATTAAACACTTACTGTTTCCTGTGAAGGATATTTGTGTTTTTTCTTCATGAAGTCACTATGTTTTTCATTGATGACTTCACCAAGGCAGAATGCTGCATTATTTGGTGAAAACTGAGTAAGAACAAAAAGCTGTGGAGCTAAAACATTAAGGATATCCCAGGCTTCCTAAAAAAATGTTTATTTAAATTAATAAGTATTATTACTTAATGAAAGGTATTAATAGTAGAATATATACACTACTTACGGATTCATTAGCATCATTTATATGCTGCATCAATAGCGCAAAAAGATTTTCAAGTTTTTCTTTATTTTTTTCATTTAAACTTGGATGGTTACATTTTATTATCCTTTCGACGATTATATTTTGTTGTTCCGGAGTTCTGTCTTTAAAAAGTTCAGTAAGTTCTTCATAATCTCCAGGTGCTAGGAATAAAAAAAAAAAAATTAATTATTAATTTATTTACATGAAGATAAATATAACAAGTTGAAGCATCTAAAAAAACATAATATCAAAAGAGCATAATGTCATAGTCGCGATAAAATCCCTTAAGTTATGTTGATATAAGTGGTTTCTAGCACCTACAATAAGCAATTGCACATGGAAGGATTATTGTATACATCAATTTAACTCGTATAATTAATTTTTAAGATGGGAATGTTTTTATCAGTACATTACAGAAAATATCCCTTTTTTTTTTTTTTAAGTTTTTTAATTATGTAGGTCTCCCAATGGCTGTAATGATATACTAATTAACATAAGTAGCAGTTATTTAATGACTCAAATATCACGAGACACCCAGATGGTAACATAAAAATTGAATTAGAAAAATTTTATTAATTAAAATTTTTAAGCTTAAATTTTTTTAGTGATATAAATGGATAAAAATGCAGGATTAGGATTTTTAGAGCTTCATTTTTACAAGAAATATAATTTGTAATAGAAAGACTTGGGGGGAAGGCCAACAGAAACTATTATAACTATTCAATTATACAACTATTATAAACTATTCAAATAAAAATATTTAAAAATTCAATACAAGATCCTAAAATTAAAGTAATGTTCAATGAACATTCTTCCTCGTGTATACATCGAAAAAATTGTGAGAACATGGGGATATGGGATCGGTGAAGAGAACGGATTTGTCCTGACTGTGAAGCGACCGCTGGTAGCTCAAATGGTAGAGTACTGTCACGATAGATGGACGACCCGGGTTCGAATCCCGGCCAGGGCAAATCTTTTTTCTCTTCAATATAAAAATATTTAAAAACTATAATATTATACAGTTTTAGTATTAATCCAAGGTAAGGTAAAATAAATGAATAAACATAAAACCGGTACCACTATAAGCCATGAAAGGGTTTGGGGTTCAGTGGTTGAGACTGTACTGTTTCTAAGACAACAGTGGAGCATGGAGGTGAATTGCTTAAGACCACACATAACCAATAAGTTAGGCCTCTATTAAGGATACCCACTTTATTGAGACTAGGTGGACCCCAGTAGAGTCTGCAAATCTCACAGGGTTGATTTAAGGCTCTCAAAAGATTAAGTAGCTTAATCTGCCAAAGCCTGAATTGAACCTAGTACCATCAGCTCAGCAGCAATCTACAGACAGGGACTACCCTGCACCCCTCGCCCCAATTAAATAAAACTAAAATTCTTTCATTCAAATAATTAAATATAAGTAAAATAAATACCTTCAATTGCGAATGGAATATCACTGTACGAATCTTGTAGTAACTTCTTCATGCTGTCACCCTCTATTTCAGCACCTGTTGAGACGTTAGAATCCGGATTTTCTTTTTTGTAAGTCACAAGTGTAACATCTTTACTAAAACTCACTTTCTTTTTCTCTTTGCCTCTATTTTCTGATTCACCAAGATCTGTTTCAACTTTCTTGCTACCTTCCAACTCGCTGGAAAGATCTTTATCATTTAACTCCACCTTTTTAGATTTTTTATCCTTTTTTTTGATCTCCGAACCCGCTTTTCCATCTGATTGAGATTTTTTATTTGATTCATTCATCGAAATATTTTCGCTTTCTATTTCATCTTCACTGTCCACTTCTATTTTCTCTTCTGGGTCATCAGTGACTTGTAGATCAGATAAATTATCAGATTCATCGCCGCTACTATCATCGTTATCTTCATCCTCTTCTCTATCTTTCGCATCATCATCATCTTTTTCAGAGTCTTTCATACCAGCTTTTTCTGGATCGTTCGAGTCCTCTTCTTCGCTAGCATTATCATCTTCTTCACCACTTTCCTCATCACTTTCATTTTCTTCGTCACTCCCAAATTCATTCAATTCCTTTTTCTTTTCAATAATTTCATCATCTGTAAAAAATTAATAAATAAATAAAATAAATAACAAAGGGATAGACTAAATGTTAAATAAATGATTAATTTTTTAATACCATTAAATTTGTCCAAGCCAATAGGATTGCCATCTTTATCATAAGTGAGTTCAAAAGTTTCTTCTTCTATTTCTAACCTAAAAATGAAAATTCATAACCATGAAATAGATGGATTTTCAGGGTGGTCACTGGTTAGGAGTAAGCTTCAAAAACTTAAACGCTAGCCTTAATATAAACATATATCCCAGATAAAACAATTTTATAAAAAAATATTACCCATCATCAAGATCATCTGCACTTCGGTGTTGTTTTTTCTGTGTACTAATTGGTTCTTCACCGTGCATACGCCGTAATCTTTCTTCCTCCAACTCTCTTAATTTACGAGCTTCTTCTTCCGCGACTTCAGCTTCACTTTTAAGTTTATTACTGGGCTGATAAAAGAATATATATAATAAAAAAATATCTAATATAAAATTTGAGATTGGGAATAAGTGAAGGGTTATTTAGACACTTTTATTTAATTGAATTATTATTGCTTTTGTAAAGGTTATCTTATTGTTATTATATTATATTGGATTTATCGATGTCAATTGTTAAGATTTTTCAGGGATATTGAAGGATCTTAACACTTTGATAAAGGAATAATAATGCTGTACATACCGTTCCTCTCGGCTCAAACTTAAGTTCGTTCATGAGGACATCATATGAGTCTTTCTTATCAATGACATCTTCCTGCTTTCCCATATTGACATAAGGCAGAAGTTCCTTCCACTCGGCATCCAGCTCTTCGGTTTTTTGTAATGTCTTTTCTTTAGCCATTTGTCTCTCAGCTTTCCTCTTCTTACTTTCGGCAATGAGCTGATCTATTATTGCACCTCTGTTTGTTTTACTCTCTCTTAGGGTTCCTCCTCCAAAATTGGCTTCCTCCACGAAGTTAGCTTAAGGAAAAAATAAATAAGTATTAATGTTAATGGATGAAATAAATTATTTCATAATATACACTTGATTAGACATCAGATATAAAAATACCATCTAATCCTTTGGATTCATTATAGTCTTCTTCATCACTAACAACAGGATCTTCAAAATTTTCAATTTCAGCAATCGATTGGCCTTTATGAGTCAAAACTTCATCATCCGCAAGGTTAAATATGGCTTTCTAAAATAAAAAAGTTCAGTAGTAAATAAATAACACAAACACTAATTAACTGCAAATAAATACATTAAAAGAAGTGGTAAAACCAATAGAAGATTAAAAAACTTACCCGCTTATGAGTTTTCATTCTTTCAGCACTAAATCGTGCAACTATCCTATCTTCTTGTGTCATAGCTGAATTTTTTTCACCTATCCTTTTGTCAAAGAATTTATTGTTTTTATTTAAGATTTTGTATTCTTGCAAAAGAGTTTCCTTCCTCTAAAATTCAAATATAATCAATAGTGAAAAATAATATTCCTTACTGTATTATCAAAAATAATCTAAATAAAGTACTAATAACAAATACACACCTTCCTAAGAGCTTTAGCCTTTGACACTCCAGGTAAACCTTTTTCTGTCTTTACTTGTCTTCCCAGAACATTAAACTTCTGCTTGTTTACATGAACTTCAAAAGGATTTGAATTCCGTTTCATATTTGTTTTGAGATTCACTCGCTCAGCGAGATTTTTCTTTTTGTGTTTCACCATTTTTTTAAAATGAGTTGAACTTCAAAAAATTATTATTTAGAATGTGACCGAGTAGTACTTACTTACACATTTACACGTGAATATCTAAATATAAACAATGTACCAAACCTTCATTGGTATGAGTTTTAATAATAAATTTTAGGTAAATAAAATCAAAGAAATTGGAACGAAATAGAATTCCTACAATCCCCACGTGAACAATAACATAGAGGTAACACGATAATAACCTCCTTCACTATCTAATGCTCACAAGTTTAACGAATAAAAAAAAAAATCAAATAATGGAAATTAATATTAGATTTATACTTCATGACATTTAGAATAAAACACAAGCATCATTTACAAAATTTTTCAACCATATAATTACTTAATTATTTTAACACCATTCAATAAATATAACAGCCCTACTCAATAACCTCTTCAAAAATCCAGTGCATTTCAATCAAAATTTTAGTTAACCATAAAAATCACTACAATGACTGTTTTACATTTAATATCGAAAACGGATTATGACAAGGTTGCAAAGTAAGTTTCTTTTTCAAATCATACCAGTCACGATTAATGTATAAATGTATTTTTACTTGGTATTATTGCTCTTAAATGATTGTCTTAACACTATTTATTTTATTTTTAAATCAATTCTATTCCTAGTAGGATTAAAAAGTTGTTTTAATAGCAAATTTTTTAACTGCTGAGTTGTGCACCTCATACGGCAAGCTTACAAGATATATAAAGTTGTAGGAAAATTCCATGATATTGTAATTTATTGCAATATTTAAATTGTCATTTATGGGAATATCAAGGGTTAATAAGAAAGATCTTGAGATACCTAGGGATGAAGAAAAGTGAAAGAACGAAACGGAATAGATGAATCATATAAGAGTAACATAAGTCAAGATGTTCCGTAATAGCCTTGGCTTTCCTCTGATTGAGATTTGTCAGTAATTTTTTAAAATATTCTCTAGATTATGTTTGGTATTTGGACTTACTATCATCATTTATAGGTCTTCATTCACCGTAGCTTCTTTTTTAAATTAAAATTAATTTGACAATTTTTCTCACTAATGTTTCAATGTATTTAATAATTAATTAATTTTATAAAAATTTTTTTTAGTTGTGACTTTTGTCAAAAATACTGTCGTCATTTGAAATTCATCACTGTTAATTTTTTTTTTTAAATAAATGATTTTTGAATCTAGTTGCTGTGTCTACATCAAGTTATATTATATGCCTGTTTTGAAATTTATTGTTTTATTTATGGTATAACTCACTATATTAATTTATTATAAAACATTAATAAATGTAGCTGTGTAGAATCTAAAACCAACCGAATCATTAGTTTTCTCTTAAAATAATTTAATATTGATGCACTTATATCCAGATATGTATAAGTAATTACATTTATTGCCAAATAGTCTTGTTTAAACAGGAGACATAATTTTGGTAAAAATAGTTTGTATGATTAACATATTTCAAAGGAGCAAGATGCTGTTAGAATTTTTATTGGCGTAGTAATGCCTATTTAACCAGACGTAGATTCTAAAAAAAAAATTTACGAATTTTAATGCATGAAATTTCTTAAGTGGGCTGCTGTAAGAATCCTTCAATTTCTTATCGGTTTAAATTACTAATTATCAGATTGTGTATCTCTTATTTTTATCTGTTAAAGATAAGCATTGAAATCTAAATTTTCTTTTAAATATAAAATTATATCATGTAATCATGTTTATTTATGCATAAACATAATATAATTATATTGAAAAGGGAAAGGTAAAAAGAGAATGTTAAGACCGTGGAAAAGTTTCAACGAAAAGCCCTAGTTTAACTAAAACAAAGTCTCCAAACTAAAACAGAAATTGAAAATATCTGTCCAATATTTCGCCTCAGGGTAGAAAGAGAATAACAGCAAAACAAAACATGAATAATGCACCCAAGATCATCCCACCACCTCCAAGGATCAAATGCATCTCTTAATAAATAATATAATTATTATTTTTCAGTTCTAAATACGTGGTTATACACTTTTTTGCGGAATGGGTTGAACAATGTAGAGACATGAATAATGTTCTTGATGAAATGGCCAAAAAAGATATTTATAAAGTAAGTGTAACATACCATTAAACATAATTTTTATTATCGATTTGTATGAGCTGTTAATTTTTAAATTATTTTGTAGGAAGTTATTTTCTCCACAATACCTGCTGAACAAGTGCCAGAGGTATCATTAAAATATAAAATTACAGCTGTACCTACCATCATTTTATTACAAAATGGTAGCGAATTTGACCGAATTGATGGTGCTCATCCTGGCCAGCTTAACAAGAAGCTGGAAGCAATGGTAAATTTTATCATAGAAATAAATAATATTTTGTTAAGGATAATATAAAAATTAAGTAGCTTATAAGAGAAAGTATTTTTAATTTTCTTTTATTCATTCTGTAACATAGTAAAGAAAAGGTGTATGCATAAAAAAATGTATATAATGTAATAATAATTTAAAAATAAAATGTCTGTAACCAAAATATTTCTCAAAACCGCTGTTGACTCCTTCATTTGTGAGGATTTGTTGTTTAGGGTACTAGCTTCTCATTGATAACCTTAATTGGGCCTGACACATAATGTACTTATTTTATTTTTAATAAGAATTAAAATCACTTCATTTTTCTTTATTACTTACTTTAATTATTAATTTTTCAGTTAAGTGTTCCATTAAAACAATCACCTCACAAAGCTATTAAAGAGACTTCACAAATAACTAAAGAGAAAAAAGTTGATTTAAATACAAGACTGAATAGGCTGATTAATTCGTCCGATGTTATGCTATTTATGAAAGGTAATGCCGACCAACCACGGTGCGGATTCAGCAATAAAATAGTTGAAATCTTAAAACAACACAAAGTAACATTTAAAACGTTTGATATTCTAAATGATGAAGAAGTAAGGGAAGGATTAAAAAAATATTCCAATTGGCCAACTTATCCACAGGTGTGAGGTTATTAAATATAATACAATATATGATATTTGGTAGAACTTTGAATTAAATTATGCAATATGTTTATAGTTATATATCAATGGTGAACTTATTGGAGGATTGGATATAGTAAAGGAACTCGTAGAAGCTGGCGAATTTGAGGAAAAACTTCCAAAAAATCAGTCATTAGAAGATAGGTATGTATTTATTTTCTAAAAATCGATTATCATCAGTAAGGTTTTCTTATTTGTCTAGCATTATGGTTCACCGAATCAGTTATATACACTTCGAATTATACACTATATATATATATAATCTTTATGTTATAGCATCCATAAAAATAACAAAAAATGCAGTTAAAAGATTAAATACATTTTTTCTTCAGTACTGTTTTAAAATATCTGTGTAATGATGTATGCTTTGCCTTGGACCTATGATAGGTCTGCTCACTGCTAATCTTTTACTTACTCTTAATAAGCTTATTTTTTTTCTTTTATCGAGTAATAAGTCTGTTTCAACTGTTGTTTTCTTTTCTTAATAAGCTTATTTACTGTTTTTAAAAAACTTAAAATGTCTATACTTTTTTCTAAAAAAAAAAACCTTTTTTTTAGGCTTAAAATTTTAATTAATAAATCGAAAATAATGGTGTTCATGAAAGGCGACCGTGAGAAGCCAAGGTGTGGATTCAGCAGACAGCTGATTCAAATCCTTAATGATGCCAGGTAAGTATATGCTTTATTTCAAGCTCTCAATTAAAAAGTAATTTACTAATCTATTTTTTTTTTTTTTTTAAGCGCTAAATACGAGACATTCGATATATTAGAAGATGAAGATGTACGACAAGGATTGAAAACCTTTTCCAATTGGCCTACATACCCTCAAGTGTACGTTAAAGGAGAATTGATTGGGGGTTTAGACATCATTAAGGAACATTTAGAAAATGGTGAACTCAGTGGTTTGTTAAATGCCTAGGGCCATTTAACTTACATAAATTGTTCATACGCTTCTCAACATGTTTTGTTTTTTAGTTAATAAATTATTTGTACTTATTTTAAAAATTAATTAATACCCATTTTTCCAAAACCCATTATTATAAATTCTTCCTAGTAACTTCTCTTGATAGTTTTACATATAATGTTCGTGTTAAATGATATTTGGCCAAATACGAAAATGTCTGTGTTATTTGTTTGATGAAAACTTTCTGGACATATTTGCTCTCATGTTTTCATTTTTTTGTTTACAATTTATCTCAAAATTAATACAACTTACAATACAAATCAAAGTATACAAAAATTATGTACTAAAAATATTTAGAGTTAACCTGGAATTCTTCAAAATTATTTGTCATGGATTTTAAAAAAAATATATGCCAGGAAATGAATTGTGACAAGTCTAAGAGAGAATCAAGTGATCTTTTGCATTAACCTAAATATCTCAGATAATACATTCATTACGTTTGTTTATCATGTATATGTTCAATGAAAAGAGGGATTACTGTAATAGATAAATCAAGTAAGTAATCGTTTTGAAAGAAGTTATATATATTCTCAAAGTTTAAGCAATGAAACAATTATATATAAATTTTAGATATTACTGATTCTAATTTTTAATCAAATTTTATTGAGATGTTTTGATTTTTATTAAAATATTCAATACTAGCTTTTGCCCGCGGCTTCGCTCGCATGGAATTTGGTTTGTCACATAAAGTATTGTGACAGATCATTTTAAATAAATAATTTATTTTTTTTTTTAACTTAGTTACTCGTACATCCAAAATTACAAATGTCTAACTTCTAAACTGACGAATTCCGTACAATCTTTGAACCCCTACTATATTAAGGGGGAAACCCTTGGGGGTGGAACTATCCAAATTTCTTTCTTAAATTATACAAAGAGCATATCTGAAAATTTCAAGATGCTGAGTTCCTGATTTGCCTTTAATTATGTACTATAATGGATTCTCCACAGAACACAAAAAACTGTCAGGAGGGGCAAGTGCCCCCGTGCCCCCTCTAAATCTACCCTTGCTGTAGCCTATGTGTTATTATGATGTATAACCTATATTACTGTAAAGTTTCATCCAAATCCGTTCAGTAGTTTTTGCGTGAAAGAGAGACGAACATACAAACTTTCGCATTTATAATATTAGTAGGATTAGCATATTGATATCATATCGCTACTACCATGCTCAACTCCTGAATATGAAAAAATATAACATTTATGTTTGGCACTTAAAAAGAAAAAAAGTTTAGGCAGAAATGGTGATAGTCTTGAATATCTAACCTACAAAATATTCAAATAGTCAACACAATGTTAAGGATAATTCACAATGGGCACCTGAATTATTATTATGTTTAAAGTCGCCCTATTTGAAAGTATTGTGTTTTCATATTCGATAATTGGACAGTGTAGGAAATTGAATTGAATAAAAGTGAAATTGTTGAGGTATTGAATTATTTACAATGTAATTAAAATATTTTATTAATCTTTTAAAACTTAACAAAAAACATTAATAATTCTTCATAATAATTTAAAAACCAGACCCATATTGCTGGTCCCACTTAAGATATATTTCCAAATCTTGGTCAGAAACACTCGATTTCACTCGTTTTAATGCCAATGCAAAATCATCCATATTTACGGGACGAACCTGAAATGTATTTTAAAAATTATTACTGAAAAGATAATAAAATAATCTGAAAATAACAAAAATTTATCAAACTTCTAGTGTGTACTTTATAATTATTAATTACCTTGCGATTATAGATTATGCTCAGCTCTGAAAATAATTACGATTTAGTGTTTAGTAGATCCGTATAGTTCATAGCTTCAGTGGGTTTCAGTAGACCAAATACGTTTTTAAAAACAAACAGGTCCACAAGAGGACTCTGTTTATAGATAATCATAAGATAGCGTTTATATTATCTTTAGGAATTGAAAAAAAAAAAACCAACCTGCACCACTACAACCTATGAAGGGTCTTGAATTTAGTACATGTTAGAGGATGTACTGTTTTTAGAACAATTTTAGTGGTGATTAGCCCGAGATCACAGTTAACCGCCAGGTTTTAAGGGTGACATATTTGTAGAAGATAGGACAATTCTAGAAGGATCTGTAGATCCCTCAAGGTCCATTTATAGTTGTTAACAGATTAAATAATTTATCTGCTACTGCCTGATTTGAACCTAAAACCTTTAGCATACCAACTCAGCACTCTAAGCACTGACCTACCCCATTCTTTTACACTTGAGTTGAAAAAACTAAATCACCTTATACAAAACAGCTCAATTAAAAATGTTTCAATTAGAAAAATGAGGAAGATGAGAGAGTGAAGAAAAATAAAATTATTATTTTTTTGCTCAAAAGAGCAAAACATAGTGAAACTAAACTGAAGTGAAGTAAAATATCTAAAACAATAAGATTTTTATACTTTACCTCATCGGCTGAAATCTGGAACATGTCCGAGGATGCAATCGACCTGATTGGCCCAAGGCATGCTTCTTGACACAGATTTTTCATATCTGCTCCTGAATAACCATCCGTCAGAGTAGATATATTTTCTATTTCTTCAGGAGTTAAGTTATTCCTTTCTGATTTCATCAGGTTAGTAACTAGTTGCTTACGTGCCTATTAACAATAATAATTTGAGATATCAGTCTAAAATACAATACTGACTGTGTAAAACCCCGTAAACCAATTCTCCAAGAGAAAAAACAAACTTAACAAAGGTAAATAATTAAAAAAACAAACTTTAATATCTTCAAAGCCTTCCTAATTTAAATAATTATTCATTACAACTAGCCATAGACAAATGATAAAGCTCATAATGTGAAAATCATCATATTCAGCATAAATCATATCTCGATCTAATTACTGGAAACCATTCAGTCAGGAATAGGCCATTCCTAACCATACGAATACTTTCATTGCTTAATTTTGTATTACTTTAACTTATTTCTAAACAACTTATAACCCAAATTGGCTGATAAATTATTTAACACTAAATTTACATATAAAAATCAAAACTGAAATCAGAATTTTAAATCTATAAAGCAGACATATTCCTTAAGGTTGAGGAAGAATGGCTAGCCAAATAATAATAAATAATCTGTTAATGCATCAATTCCATTTTCTTCTAAATTGTATTTGACTAAATCTGCTCTGATATTCTTAACTATATTAATAAAAATAAATCCTCGATTGAACCTCTTGATCTGGGAGAGGGATATATAAACGTTTCACAAGTCTTCTCCTGGCAGCTTCATCCAGTTCTTGGGGTCGGTTGGTTGCACCAATAACAAGAATCCTATCCTCTTCACCCGTACCAGCACCATCCTGCAGTAATGAAATTAACAAGCTTTGAAACTAAATAAAAATATAAGTGGTGTCCGAGACAGAATAAGCTTCAATTCTATAACTAAAGAAGGAATATGTTATTAATATTTAAATTATAATAGTAAATAAATAGTCCAAGAAAAATTATGAATTTTATTTGTAATCATGCATATGATTTTCTATAGGTGAGGTATTAATAATACTATCTCAGTAATGTACATAACTTCTATAAAGTAATAATATAGTCTGTATATAACAATAGTAGTTTTTTTATGAAGTAGAAACTTACAAGCTGCACCAAAAATTCAGTTTTGATCCTTCTTGAACTCTCGTGCTCTGTTTCACTTCTCTGACTTAAAAGTGAATCAATTTCATCAATAAAAACTACTGCTGGCTGTTCACACCTTAAATAAAATTATTTAAATTTCAGAGAATATTCACAAAACAATAATTTCTTTCTTTAAGAAGCAAAAACCACTACCTGGCAACTGCAAATAATGCTCGAACCATTTTTTCTCCATCACCTATCCATTTAGATGTCAGTGAAGAAGCACTGATACTGAAAAACGTCGACTTTGACTGAGAAGCAATGCATTTTCCTATAAAGTATAAACATTTTTTTTAACTAAACACCAAGTAAATATACAATAAATAATAACTAGAAATTATTTACCAATTAATGTTTTTCCTGTCCCAGGTGGGCCAAAGAGTAGAATGCCTTTAGGTGGTCTTCTTAGGCCAGTGAATATATCAGGCCTTAGCATTGGCCAAACAACAATTTCCTAAAATAAAATAAAAAAATAAAGCTTAAATATTATAAAAAACTAAGTGTTTTAGGTGACAATGTAATAATTTTGAGTAAATTAATTTTAAAGGGAAAGTATTTGATAAAATCTAAAAGTATATTACACTACAGAAGGTTTTTTGAATGTTGAGCAATATTTCTTTTAAAAAACTTTTTATATGCATTGAATATCCATAAATGCACTTGACTCTAATTTCAAATTAAAGTTCACTTATCTTCTAAGGTCCTTAACCCCCTCAAAAGGAATTGTATTGAAAAAATGTGTTGTAATTTTTCGAATAATTAAAAATATTTCTTTTTTCCCTGCATTGTGAATATAGAAATGTGGTAAGTTTTGACATTAATAAATAACATATATTATGCTCAGACTAAAATATTGCCTCATGTTTCTCATATTTTACTCCTAAAAAAAGATTCACAAAAATGGAGATCTAAAAAATAGACTAACGAACAAATGAGACAAGAAAGGTAGAAGGTTAGAAAAATGACAGAAAATAATTTGGAAAAATAAGATTTAAATTAATTCAATGGCATTTGTATGATTTCATAAATAAATATTTATTATTATTATTAAATTAATTCAAAGAATTAAAAGAGAGAGAGAAGATATTGAAGAATGAGTAAAAAAATAGTTTTAGAAGAATTTAAATTATTTCGTTCTACATTAAAATAAATTTTTGGATAGCCAATAAACATAGCCAATGACCAGTACTTTAATATCAACTATCAAGTTTTTCTTAACAATTTATAAGTCTTTAAAAGAGATAAAAATATATTTTAAAATTAACCAATTTCTTACAGTGAATTAATATTATAGGAAATATTTATTTCAGTATATCACAAGCTAGATCATCTTACTTGTATAGTGGTTTTAGCGAATTGGAGTCCTGCTATATCATCCCAACTTATAGATGAGCCGGTGTCCATTATTTCATTTTTGATTAGCTCAACCATCCTCGGTTCAATATTCTTCAATCTTTCATCAAGCTCTTGCTCAACATCATTCACATTATTGTCCCTAGCATAATAGTCTTCTTCTCTACAAAAAAAGAACTATGTAATCAATGTGCAATAACATAAAATCATTAAAGAAATAATAGCATAGTTAACCACGGTAATATACTCACTGAGAATTATTTTTAACCGGAGGAACAAACTTTGATGAAACGGTACGCTTTCCTCCAAGGAACTTTTTGGTAGGCTGGTATTGATTTCTATAATTATCGTCATATACTGGTCTCCTCGAATTATCAGGCTGTTTCTTTTGGTTAGATATTTTCTGTTTTCATTTGGAATCAAACAAATTAATTTGTATAAAATAATAATAATTCTATAATATGTCAATAAATTGAATCATGAATTTTACATAATTCTCTTACCAATTGCTGACCAGCAGTTTTAAAATGATTTTGAAATTCATCTTTTCTTTTCTGTTCAATATCCTCTTCATTTTCTTGAACAAAACCTCTTAAAGGAGCCGTAAGCGGTTTGCTTTTTCGATAATAGCCTTTGCCTCCAGGAAAACGATGATAAATTCCACTTTTTGGTTGCATTTCTTCGTCAAATTCTGTTTTGGTCTCTTTATGGTTGGAATATGTTGTCTTAGGAATAAAGTTACTGCTCATAAGCTCGTGACGCCTCTTCACTGGCACACTAATTTCCATTTTTTCCACGGATGTTGAAGGCCCGTCATTGAATTGGGAATAAATGGGAGCATTAGTTCTAGTTTGAATATTATCTTTTAATGAAAGACTATTTAGATCAGCTGTTGCTGAAGATTTTTTCATTAAATCACTTTCAAAATATTCTGTAAAATTAAGTGTGTATCGATGAATTTTGAAAACTTCAAACTAAGAGATAAATTGGTCATTATAGAAAATAACGATAAATGCAACAGATTTGTTTTAATAAAAACACTATAACGTTAGTTTGCAGTATGTTAGATCATGATTCAATTACCTGATACCAATCTCTTTGGCTGTCTAGATTCATTCCTATCTTTGATTGTTACTTGGCCTCCAAGAAAAACTGAAATAGCAGATTCGGGAGGAATAAAATTACCACATTGGCCACTTTTAGTTGGATTGTAACATTTTCCTGTCGGGGGTTTCCATAGATTTTTCCATTTTGGATCATCAACAGATAAACCAGATTTCCAACTTTTACTAACTGTAAATCAAAGGTAAACAGCCAATCAGAAGTGAGAGGTTTTAGAATATATCACACATTTCACTAAACTACAAACCATTTTTTACATTAGCCATCAGGTCTAATGTGGCTTTGGCAAAATTGTTTATGCCATTCCTATCATCAACAAGTTTAAAGTAAGAATCTAACTGATCATGTAATATGTGACATGAAGTGGCATTATCAAGGCTGAAAAAGTACATACAAGGTAAGGAATAAATTGCTCACATTAATTATTATCATCGCTTTCTATTCTTTAAGTACCTTTGGTTTGAATATGCCAGAGATAAGGCTATATTCTTTCTTTTCATATTTGCAGTTGTAAAGGGGTCCTTGGGATCTTCTTTGAAATGATTCATTTGGTAAGTGTATAAAAAATCTTTGTCATCTATAGTTGATTCTTCCATTGCGATTAAATATACTTTCAATTAATCACACAACAATTATCTAAACAGAAACAGTCGACTAAATACTGTTTTGTTGACAGTTTCAATGTAATCTACAATTTTAAGAACTTGGCGCCATATCAGTGTTCATGATCAATGTTTCCTATCGATACAATATGTTTTGCTATTTCAAAATAAATCGATATCAATATGAAGTGTTATTTCAAAATTTATCTCACATGCAAGGATTAGGCTGAAATCATTAATGAAAGTAATTGCATACTTTTGTATCATGATATTTATCATTCATGATTTATTTTTAAAAAGTACTTAATCCGCAAGTTGTCGCAAGTATTTTCCCAAAACACAAGTTATCATAAGCTTTAATATGGGAAAGAGAATGTAACTATGGGAAACGTGTATACTTCGGTAATCATTTCATCTAGAAATGAGCATTTCAACAAACATTTATCATCTATACTTTGAAATATTAGTTGAAGCTTTTATTTCTTGATGAAATGCTCACCGATATCTACTCATTACCCATAATTACATTCTCTTTTCCATAATAAAGCTCACGATAACTTGTATTTTTGGAAAAACATATAAATGAAACGAATAAACAGTTAAAACTTGTTGTAACTGGAAGCTACAACCTACGGAACAGATACCGTTTATTGTTGTCCTTTAGTATAGCGAAGAAATCTGTTGTGCAGGTTGTCTTTCGAATTGAGTTATAACAAGTTTAAAGCTTATAACAAATATGGATGTTGTTGTTTGTTGAAACGTTCATTTCTAGATGAAATGATTACCGAAGTATACACGTTTCCTAGATTTATATTCTGTTTTCCATACTAAAGCTCATAAGTTGTATTTTTGGAAAATATTACAAGGGGAACGAACGGAACGTTAAAACTTGTGACTCAACTCGAAGCGAAAACCTGCGGAATAATGACCCAATAAACTTTTATTTGACTTTATCAAATAATAACTAAGCAATCAAATATGCTATTCTTTATAGCTTAATTAGTAAATACGGAGGTTTTATTCAATCAAATAGTTGGAAAATAGACATGGAAAAAAAATGACTAAAATGCGTGATCCATTGTACCTTCCAGTTAAATAAAACGATTTAGAACACAGAACAATGTACTATTCATATAATACGGTTACGTCCTTGTTTTATGTTAATTAATTTATTTCTTCATGGACGTTCTTTTATTTGGCTTCGACATTCACAATCATTTGTATTTCTTAAACATTTTTTTTCGTTTCACAACATATTTTCCTGGAAGCATTGTATATGAGCCGTTTATTTTGAAAGTGGCCTACCTCCATTTATCTTCAAATGGAGATATTTAAGGGTTTGCGTTTCAATGAATTTAAAAATATACATATAGGATACTAATGAGTCATATTGTTTAAGTGTATCTAAGGGTGTTAAATTTATGGTTGCTATTAAAATTGCAACAATTATTAAGTGAATAATGTGCGTATTCTTATCAAGAATGGAGTTAGGCCACTTTCAAAATAAACGGCTCATATAGAAAAATTAATTTCGCAGAAAATTCTTTGGAATTATGGGAATCTGTTGTGATGAATTATATTCAACAATTAGAAAACATCTCGAGTTTGTGTAAAACTATGTTCATTACCATATAATATACTTGTAAATAATATAATTACAAATATTAAATACAGAAACTGTGGTTATAAATAAACGAATGTTTAGTTTGTGGGAAAACACAATTTTACACAAAATTAAATCACTCCACGAAACACTACCGAAGTAACCTAAAATAACCACTACCTCTGAAACCCATGAAGTGTCTTATGTTCAAAATATGGTGGAGGCTATTCTGTTTCCAGGACAACTGTTGTGCAGGGATGTTTATCATGAGATCACTCTCAACCAGGTTCATCCCCAAATTAAGCGTATCCACCTGTTGGGTTGGATTTGCCCCAGAAAGGTCTCTAGATCCTACAGTATCACCAGATCACACTATCGAAGTAAATAGATGAATTCAAAGTACAAATATGTCAAGCGTGAAATCCTTTATATTTTTACTCTTCATTTCCAATATCAAATATTCTGCAAGGGAAAGTAATCGGACCGTATTTTGTTTTCGAATTTGAATTTTCTAACATTAATACGCTTTTTCAGATTCACTGATTCCAAAAAACTAACCCTCTCGCAATATGATGCGTGGTAAGTGTTGTAAGTCAAGATCTAAAACTAAATGTCGAACGAAACTGAAATTACGTATTTGAGTTAGTAAAAAAAATGCCTACCTTGACAATATTTTCGCCAAAATCGAATCACCGACAAGTACTTTATATCATCGGTTCTATTGTTCAGCAATAAACTCACCTCAAGCCATCTATTTTCAGCCCCAGACTTTTCACATACCTTACTGTATAGATGCGCTATACAGAAAAAAATCTAACTAAAAATTTCTGCAAAAGAAATGATATGACGATAAAATATAATTTAATTTGGGAATAACTGATGGCATTATTAAACGTTAATGAATTCATATGAAACGTGTATAAGTATATATATACATATATATATATATATATATATATATATATATATATATATATATATATATATATATATATATATATATATAAGACCAATATTGGGCAAGATAACGAAAGCCCTCTATCCAGCAGTTAACAGCACGTTAAGTAATAATTTAATGTTTATAAACCTTTATATTATAGACTGGAAATAGGGGGAGTGACTAATAAGGCGCAACTTACCGCCAGCGGCGGAAGTTAGGGTGCGACAAGCTTCGAGTAAAAAATTATTTTTACGACATATTTAATATATAGTATAAATATATTAATATTGAAGAGACACATAAACTACATATTTAGGCATTAGTGGAAAAAAAAGTCTTAATAAGTCTAAATAAAAAAATACAGGTCAATATTCCGCCCATTTAGGCATTTCCAGGAAAGAAATGGAATAATTGGAAAAACAATGAATAATGCTCACCCTTATCTCAAATACAGCAAGACACCAACCAGAGGAAACATCCCACCACCTCTAAGGCCCAAAAACATCTGCTGAATCATAAGGAAGGTTACTAGACCACAGCTGAAAAAGGTCAAATAAAATAACTGATAAATAATAAACGAAATACACCCACCAACCTTCAAAAAGAACAAAAGTAAAAAATAATAGTAATAATAATAAACAATAGAAAAACAGATGACATTATAAAAAAAAAAGGACATTATCAAGGAACCAGTGGGCACACGTCAATTCCACAAAATACATTAATATTGAAGAATAGCATTATATTTATAGCATAATATTTGGAGTTTTTCCACTAATGTCTTAATGTCTTTTGAGTTTTTGTACTTCAGTATTAACATTTTGTGGAATAGCAGTAATTACACTGGTTTTATTTTATTATTATTTTCCTTCCTTTTGTTCTTTTTGAAGGTTGGTGGGTTGTATTTTGCATTTTATATTTAGTATTTATTGGCTGGGTTATCTAACCTTTTTCGCCTGGGGTCTAGTAACCTTCCTTATGATTCAGTAGTTGCATTTGGGCCTTGGAGGTGGTGGGATGGTTGCTGTGATATGCGTCTAGCTGCATTTTGAGGTAATTTTACTTTATTTTTCACTAATCTTTTTCTGACCTGAAGATGCCTGAGTAGCCGAAATATAGGAAGGTAATTTTTTCCTTTTTTAGTTTAGACACTTAAGACTTTCGTTTGAATTTTTCCACTAACGTCTTAATACAAATAGATGAAACCATTTATTGAGATTAGCCTGGCCCATGGCAACATAATACTGCTGTAATTCTTTTACTCAATATTTCATCTTTTATTTTTACCAATACGTGAATCAACGTACTTTGAAAGTAAAACTTCATATTTGTTTACTTAATTATTGAATAATGATTAAAAAAAAACAACTTAGCAATATAAGCCATTAAGGAACTGCGGTTATGTAGGGAGATGATTTGGCCAAGATTGCTTTCAACTGCCATTTCCTCCGAGCACTGTGGATCCATTCGGCCAAGATGGAACTGATTGACAAGCTATGATAAAAATTATCAAAAGCACAATTTTTTTTTTAAGGTATATTTGTTCAACAAAAGTTTTTACTGAAGAGATCGTATTTTTAGATAAACTCGCCAATTTCGCTCTCCTCCCTTAAGCTGATAACAAAATGCTTCAGTTTTTATATTAAGATGATTTTATCTTTAAAAGGTGTTTATTTATTATATTCTTTTATGTAGAATTAAAATAATAATAATCGAAATTTGGGTAATATATTCTATTATTTTCTGAATTATCTAAATGCATAAAAGCGACTTTGTTTTTTCAAACAATAATTTCAAGAAAGAAAAATTTTAATCGTTAATTTTCTTTAGGAATCAAAATAGAAAGTTAAACCATTTTTTAAAAATATAATTTATAATTCAATTTATAAATAAAAAAATAGTAATAACAAATAAAGAAAGAACATGCTTTTTCTACATAAACCTCTCAAGTAAAGACTACAAACAATGGAGAGTGTCTTGGGTCGTACATGGTAGAAGCTGTGCTGCCTCTATAACGGTTGGGTAGGGAGGTGATTTGTCCGAGATCACATTCAATCACCAGCTTTTCCTCCCAATTAAGGGTACCCACTTTATTTCCTGAGCAATCTGATATCTGAAATGCTGAAGGCTGCGGGATGAAATCCGGTTTTGACAGATGAATTATTTAATCTATTAACAGCCATTTATGGGTCTGCAGGTTCTCCTGGGGCTCAACTAGCATCTTGGTGCCCTAATTGGGGAAAAACATGATGGTTGTACGGGATCTAGGACAAATCACCTCCCTCCACAACCGTTATCCGAGAAATAGTACAGTCTCTACCACGTACAAAACACAAAACGCTTCATGTATTGTAGCGGTACAGTTTTCTTTTTTAATTTATAGTTGCTGAGTGAGCCACGTGAGGGTCTACAAATCCCAAAGTTTCAATATACGGTTGTTAAAAGATTAAATAATTTTCCTTACACAGTCGGATTTGAACCCACAACCTTTAACATAGCAATTTAGTACTATATGAACTGAGCTCAGGTCGGGTTGTTAGGGATATAACGTTTTCTTGTTTAGACGTTTTAAATAAAGGCTAGAGAGTAATTAAATTGATATCAATGAACTTAATTGAGCCTTACGAGTCGTTTAGTTGAGCGGACCCACACTCGGAGCGCTGACGAAAGCCGGGGTGTCAGTCGTCGTTTTGGTTCCGTCGTGTGAGTTACTCGCTACTTCCATAAACAGGTTTGTCTACAAATACGTACTCATAATAATTATAAGCTAGCATGTATATTAAAATATATAATCCCAAATAAATAAATATATAAAATTACATATTGTGAAAAATTCCTAATACAGCGTAATAACGTCGAAATATCATGAAATTAATAAAAACGACGTTGATCAATGTTTTTTCTAATCTTATCGATAAATCATCAAAACAGCTATTGTTTGGCTCATTAATGTTTTAAGGAATCAATTTACTAAAGTGGTTCCTTTATCGTTTTGATAATTTGCAGAGCAAATATTAATATTTTTCTTTATGATTATTCCGGAAGCAGTTTCTGCTTGTAATGTTTGATTGTAATAATAATTATTTTTAAAATTAGATTATTCCAAATAGCACAATTTAGCCATAATGTGACATACACATACATGATTGGGTACCCGAAACATATTATAGGAAGAAACCATACTTTCCGGGATATTCTTTACTCCACTGAAATTACTTCTTGAATAAACTTTAACATATTTAATGCATTTTCGTAGGAAATTTAATCATAAATTTAACAATTATTGGATACAAAGGGTATAAGACCCGTTTATTATCCCTTTATTACCTGTACACTTCTATAAATTTTCAATCCTAAACTGACGACACGAGTCTTATTTTTGAGTAAAGTTGTGTTCTTTGAAATATTTATATATACAAATTATTATTAAAGAAAAGAATATGTGTTTCTGACAAATAATCAAATTGAATATAGTGACGTATTAACGTTACCTACTGATCAAGTTACTATAAAAAAATTAATTTTCAACACAGTTAAATATATTTTTACAGTTGCCGTTTTAGTTCATTCATTTAAACTCGCTGTACGACTATACTAATTGGACGAAGCCACAGTGGAAGTACTAAATTTTTCCTTTCCATGTATCATTAGGTTAGGGATGTTAGACGAGTACCTGACACGGCACAGGCTCGATCGGGCCTACATTTTACGTTTCTTCTGAAGGACGTTGTAACCAAGGATTTTTTATTGCATTTTAAAAAACCCTAGAGCCACCTGCAGGGCTGAGAACCAGCGACCTTGGGTAAAGAAGGTTGTTATGCTATCCACCACACCACACTAATTATAGTTAATAATACTGTTTCGTTGTATTTTATAAGATATTGTTGATAACAATTTTTGTATCCTGCTACGCAAACCCATGAAGTATTGTTACTTGAAGATTAGATTCGGCATTGAAAAGTCTCAGGTAAAAAAAGTTGAAAGTTTGTCGTGTTTGTAAAAAAAAATTGCCAACACACTTCCTCATATTCACAGAATATTCCGAAAAATATTAAAAATAAAATAATTAGTGGCGAATTTACTAATCCTTAAAATAACAAATAAAAAAAGCTGAGAACCAGTATTGAATACTCGAACAATTCAGATGTTTTGCATTGTATTATACAAATAATTTGCATTTATATGTACTTAGAACAAAGATTTATTTTTTAATTATAAGATTCTGCAAGAAAATTTGCATTAAAGTTTTAATTATTGTAATTTCTTTTTTTTTTCTTTGGAGCTTGGTTTTACCTACGTTAATCAGAAGGGTACCACCAAATTTGACGTTTTGTTAATGCTCACACATCGATGCCTTAGTTCACACATGGGTTAAGTTTCGAAAACAAGATTTTGTATGAGTCAACTTTGATAATAATTTAACACAAGAAATACAGTTCAAGTTTAAGCACACAATATATTTTTGTAACCTTCACAGCTTCTCTATTAATTTTATATGAACATATGACCTATGACTTCCTGATCACAAATTTGCAATATTATTTATATGTATAACAAAACCCATTTTTGAAAAATTGGCACTTAACACATTTGTGAAGGTTTTATTATCAGAAAATGTTTTCCGGTATAAAAATGATAAAAGTACTTCTCACATATCTTATAATAATTTATTAATTTCTATAAAAAACATGGTGTTGTTATTTTTAACTTTATCATACGAACATTATTATTAAACGTATATAATGGTATTTTAACTTTATTATTATAACTATCAGTTATTTTTAGCTCTATTATCTATTTTTATCTTTATTAAATTAACTTTATTTTAATTAGATAAAAAAGGTTTTTTTTTATTCGAACTCGGATCGTCCATATCCCTAGCGCGGTGCTCTAACCATCTGAGCTACCGAGGCTGGTAACCAAGCCAGACAAATTTTATTTTCTCTTCGAAATAAAAAAATATTTAAAAATAATCACCATAAAAAGAATAATAAATTATAAATATAAAATTGACGTATGTCAACGAGATCCTAATTAAACTAGTGTTCAATGAACATTCTTCCTGTGTATACATCGCAAAAATTGCGATATATATATATATATATATATATATATATATATATATATATATATATATATATATATATATATATATGTTTTCAGTTTTCCCCAAAGGATATTAATATAAAAATTAATTACTAAAACTAAAACAGTCACTAACAGGAAAAATCATTTTCCTCATCGAGCAAAAAAGTATTTGAAATTTTAATCTATTTGTCGGAGTTTCTAAACTTTCCGCAATATTTCCGATATTGACAGCACCTGATTTCCTTAAACTCCTACTAAACTATTAATTTATGGCTCAAAAAGTGATTCTGAATGAAACTGTATTCTGTACATACAGTATTTTTGATTACTTATTGCACAACAAAGTATAACATATTAAAAATAATATGTACGATAGGACGACGTATATCCTAGTGGTTAGCATAACAAACTACTAAGCCCAAGTTCGCGGGTTCGTAGCCCAGCAGGTGGCCCTAGGATTTTAAAGGGAGTAAAATTCCTTGTTTATGGCGTCCTTCGGAAACGGGAGACCCGATCCTGTACGATTTCAGGTACTCGTTAAAAATCCCTATCCTCCTTACTAAATCTGGATAGGCAAAATTTAGAGCTCCCAATGTAGGATCGTCCGATTAGCCAATAGCAACTTAAAGTGACGTTAAATAAACAATTGTTATTATCCCGCGAACTTGGGCTTAGTAGTTTGTTATGCTAAACACTAGACCATAAGTCGTCCTATCGTACATATTATTTTTAATATGTTAAAGTTTGTTGTGTAATAAATAATCAAAAATACTGTACATACAGAATATTGTTTCATTCAGAATCACTTTTTGAGCCATAAATTAACAGTTTAGTAGGAGTTTAAGGAAATCAGGTGCTGTCAATGGAACGTACAAACAAAATTAAAAAGACAAGAACTGACTAGACGGTACAAACAACTATCACATCTTCTGGACTACAGATCTTCACTTGACTTATCTATAAAACCTATTTGGACATATGGAGCAGAACTTTGGGGTTCAGCAAAAAAAGTTCACATACACAAGATACAGATAACACAATCCAAAATTCTCAGAAAAATTATTAATACACCATGGTATGTTTCGAATCACACTATACACAACGACATGAACATTCCTACTGTAAAATCATATATTCATAACAAATACATAACATTCCACTCATCGACACAATCGTTCTTCCGCTTTCCTACTCCCTGTTACCTGGACTTGATAAAAAAAGATTAAAAAGACATTGGCCAAGAGACCTACTGAACAATTGATATATATATATATATATATATATATATATATATATATATATTTTTTTTTTTCAAAATAACTGGATGATCATGGAGAAAAACGAAGAGAAAGAAACTTCACTCAAATTTGCTGGATGCGCAATTGCGCAGGTGCAAATTAAAAAAAATAAACAATTAAACATTAATACGATTCACGCGATTACTAGAACCTTTTCCTATAATCTTTTAGGAATTTCCTTTTATTTCAATTAGAATGATTTGGTTTTTATTTTCATTTCCAGTTTCGGAGGAGCCCTTGTTTTGTTTTTATTACAAGTTCTAATATGATTCGTACTAATGTATTAATACATAAGGATAGTCAGGCTGTACATTAATGTTAATGATATGTAATTATTTAGTGCAACTCTCTTTTATTTTGCGAAAGTAAAAAACCTTATTTGTAATGATAATAATATTTAAAAAAATATACTATAATGCATGTACGAAACACTATTATGATTCAACTGTCAACGCAATAAAAATATCCATTTATTAGACTATATTCCATAATTTAAAATAATAAAAACAAAATTGCCATATGATTGGCCATTAACACCTTGAACTCCGGCACGTGTTGGAACCAAAGAAAAGAAACAGATAACGGGATCATAAAGAGCTTTTCCGCATGTCATCAAATCAGGAGAACGTCCCGTGATTTATATCGATATTGTATAATAAAAAAAAAAAACTACTCAGTCAACACTATACAACTGCGTGTTCATGTAATTAAAAATAGATTTATTGAATGAATAGTACTTTTTTCTTTATGTATTTCGACTAAGGTAAATTATATTTGAAGGTTAAACAAAATAATAAAATTCAAAATACTTGGTTCTGTTTTTTGTTGAGGAATAAAATATTTATTATTATATTACATAAGTGCGAGTTCTTCAAGCTTAAGTTCGGTCAGTTCAGAGTTCCTTAAACTTTCAGTGATGTTGTTAACACTGAGTACCCCTTTTCAAAAAAATAATAATATACATACTTTTTTAAACCAAATGGATTGAATTTAAATAAGAGAAAATTTCTAAAAATAACAGGAATAGGTTAAAGAATTAATGAAAACCACTCAAACTCAATGGGAATTGTGCAGCATTGTGGACTGTTGGTTTTTATACACTGAGATTGTCTGCGGTGGGTTTTACGTGCGAGTAGTACACTGAGAGGTGTGTAAATAAAACACCACGGTGGTCACAGGAACTTGAGGAGGGAGCAGAAGTGAACTGAAGAACTGAAAGCAATTCTTTGCCACAAAAAAACAAGAAGTCTGCGAAAATTACAAGAATCAAAGAAAGAGGGTTAAAGCAGCAGAAGTTCAGGGAAAGGATGAAGAACTGACGTGTGAAGAATTTGGAGTGAAATTAAAAAAAAAAAGCAACTAAAAAAACTGTAACACTAGGACCCAAGAAAAGTCTTGGGCACAGTGTGTGATAGAGATAGTACTGTGCACAATGTTTCGTAGAAGATTTGTCCAAGATCAAGCTCAACCACCAAGTTTTTCTACTATTTTTGGTACCCAATTTACACTGGATGAGCCTCAGATGTATGTCCAGATTCCAAAGGACCCATCCTCTGTCCTGCGTTAACTTGTTAATTAAATAAATTATTACCACAGTCAAATTTGAATCCTGGGCTTTCAGCACGGCGACTAAGCGCTATATCTATCTAGGCATATTCAATCACTCTTCTCAGAGTGTTTAAATCAATAGAAAGGAAAGAGGGCCGATCCTAAAATATATCAATGGCGTAAGAGGAAAAGTTCTTAATAGAAAATAAGGCATAATAAAACGATGAACAAATATTTCAAGAACAGGTAACAGGAAACCGAGGCGAAAACAATGATCAATAGAAAATATAAGAGGTATATGATTTTATAGTTGAAGAAGAGTTGAATAAAGCTTCGCAGAATATGAAACTAGAAAAAGCAGCAGGGCATGGTATCACAGGATCGCCGGATCTGAGAAATGAACCTTTACACCAAGTCGCGTGTTCGCATCAGTAAATGATCTTTGGTTATTCCGTCCTTCAGAAGTGACGTAAAACGGGAGGCAAAACTTATGATCCTAACCGTAGAATCGTCCGATTAGGCACTGCAGTACATTTATCTTTTATTTCCTTTACCAGTACAATCCATAAAGGGTTTTGGGCTCAGTACGTGGTAGAGACTGTAAGAACGGTGGTGCAGAGAGGTGATTTGTCCTAGATGATACTCATCCGCCAGTTTTGGGTACCCACTTTACAGAGGCTGGGTGAGCCCCAGGAGCGTCCTAGATTCCATAGTATCACACCTGTACGAATCTACCATATGTAGTGCATAAAGAAATAATAATTAGTACTAATTGATTAAGATTATTAAGCGTTTTCCTGTTTAATTTACTATCCAAAATTCAATCTTTATGGGAAGAAGACCCTAAATTGACAGAACACTATCACCCGAAGATCATATCGTTTCCTAGAGAACAGTCTGCGTGATTGTGTCTATGCATGTTGCTCTATATCACAGCTGACCCCGAACCAGTGTCCTCATCTGTAGATAAGTGTTAATGTTTATTTATGTTTATGTTTGCATTCTTATCGTTACGCAGTGTATTACAACTTCAACTGCGTTTATCAGAACTGTAAGACATGAAATTTAACGTAATACATATACCGTATTGGGTTATCTGAAATAACCTTAGCCTCAGAGCTATGTCGTGCATTTCCAAGCAGGGACGGAACTACGGATTTTGTTTTGGAAGACGGTAAATTCCAAGTCCCTTATTTAAAAGTCCTAAAAAGTATACAACCAGAGAGGTGGTCTTAGTTTTCTTTTTTTTAAAGGGAGTAAAAAATCCTAGGTTAAGCCACCCTTCGGAAGAGACGTAAAATGGGACCCCAAGCGTGTGCGGTGTCAGGTACTCGTTATAGATCCCTATCCTAATAATACCTGGATAGCCAAATTTAAGACCCTCACTGTAGCATCGTTCGTTTTTAGCTATAACAGCAAAAAGTGATATTCAATGAAACAAATCAACAGACATATCTTCTTTAGAAATAAATTAATATCCTCTTATTGTGATTTTTTTTTCATAAGAGCTAAAAGCGTTTGCAAATTTTGTTTTGTTCAAGCAAAAATTAAATTTATTTTTTAAGTAACGTTGTTTCCGTTGTCTTTGTGGATTGTGCTTTTTATTTTATTTAAGGCATTAATTTTTGTTTTCGGTTATTTTAAAACTCTGTTTTTTATTTGGAATTTTTCTACCCATGTCTTGACATCTACATGCATATAGAATGTCTTGGGAAATGTTCACTTACTTCAAAAATTAAAATGAAAGAATAACGTCAGATTTTCGCGATAAAATCCACTGAATATTTAAAAAAATACCTTTTAGATAGGGATATAAATATTAATAAGCCAAATCTTTGCTAATTATTGCCAAATTTTTATTATTTTATTTATTTTTGGGCGATATTCGATTTGTTTCTGTTATTTCTAAGGAATATGTTATATACGAGAATTAAAAAGGCCTTTATGAAAAGACCTTGGGGAATTATTTATTTAGGGGTTATGAAAATAATTCAATATTGATACCATAATATTCGTCCTATTTTACAAAAATGCATTTGTTTTCGTGTACACACAGACCTTTTAAAAAAACATCTGTTGTTGATACATGCTGTGTGTAAGGCCATGTTCAATTCATTAGGGTTGGAGGACAAACACCGCATATTTTATTTTATTCACTTCCACTCTAATGGGCTATGAGACTTATTTTCTTTTTGAATATTCTTTTCTTGATTGGAGTATTTTGGACTAAAAAGTCTTACTTTTTTTACTTCCATTCCAACACAGCATAAGGCTTTTCCATCCTAACTCGACTTGTCTCTCAATTCTGAATTAGTTTCTCTTTCTCAGTTATTGCTATATCCTTTATTTATAAATACAATAATATAGTAAGTTTGTCCATCATTAGAGATTATTCAAATCCTTAGACACGGTACAGAGACATATTTGACTTAATCTTTGAGATAAGCATATTAGTACTGGCAGGAACAAGTGAGTTTCGTAGATTTTGCAAGAAAAAATAATAGTTACAAAAAACAACTAAAACACGCTTTTGTAGCTGATCGAACTAAAAAACATTTTAGATATAAAAAACTAAGGTACTTTTCCAATCTAACGACGACCTACCCCAGCACGTTCCTCTGGCACTTACCTCAACTATTTGCAGCCTGTCAGGTTATGATGCCGGAAATATATTTGAAATAGTAAACAGACAAGAGGATTCTTGAGGAAATGAAATAGGAGATGCTATACAGCTAAAATATGATTTTTTTTTGTATTTCTTTTATTTTTAGCTATTTTTCTTTTAAAGAGAAACGATTATCCCGGGCAAATCGTTTCTCTTTAAAAGAAAAATAGCTAAAAAAAAAATCATATTTTAGCTGTATATCACAATTTCTCTTTAAATTTAAAATATATAAACTACAGAATCAATAAGAAGATAAAATATAAAATTTATTATAAACAAAATTCATTAAAAATAACAATGTCACATCAAAACCGTGTCGTATATACAGAACAATCAAAACAATTAACCAAAAAACATCACATTGTAGTTAAATATAATTATTTATGTTTCAAATTGAAATATTTAAAATAAAAATAAATAATAAGATATAATAAAACATTTACTATAAACAATATTGATTAAACACAACGATATCTAGCAACAATTATAAACAATATTAATTAAAAAAACAATATGTTACAAAAATTATAAACAATGTTCATTAAAAAGAACAATATTCAGTTGCAGTTTCATATTATGTCCCTTTCTACAACACATTTTCCGGGGAATGACGTTCCGCTCCTGTAGAAATACCACAGCTGACTTTTCATCAATCACCTCGCGAAAAATCTTCATCAAATTCCAACTCATATTGTATAATTAACATGGAAACAAATAAACGTCCACTAGACACAAACAATAACAAAGGGCTAAGGAAGGTTTCGCTAACAGTAGCAGGTAGTTAACGAAAGTGACACTTGGGGCGCTGGGGTAGGTCGTCGTTAGATTGGAAAAATACCAAAACTAATAATAGTTATAAAAACACGCATTAATAGGAAACACGACTAAAAAGTAAAACACGATTTTCAATAAGTTTAAAGTAAAAACGGATTGATGAACAAAAATTCATTTTCACCAATATCTTTCAATAATGTTTAGTAGTTTTTACACAACAATTAACATCAAGCGCCCCACGCTTTTTTACGATAAAATGTATTTTTTGTTCATCACTGTTCATGCTTATTCCAAAATAATTGTAAATTATTAGTCTTTGTTTTTTTAAAAAAAATTGTTGATTATTAATTAACATTATGATTTAAGAAAATATTTTGTCATCTATAAAGAAAAAAAGCCTTAGTTTACGACTGACGACACGTACAGTAAAAACGAATGAAGGAATGAATAACTATTGAATTATTAAATTGGGAGAACAAATGAATGGACATATGAAATGTCCATTTCAAGGGAAAGGTTATTTAGTAAAACAAATTCATAACATGAAGGCATTTTTATTGAAATATTTACCTTTATTTTTTATAATTTTTTTTTTAAAGTATTATCAAAATTCCGATCTAAGAGCTGAAAAAAATCAGGATTTTGTGATGTCTGAAAATGAGTTTTTGACTTAAGAATAAAAAAAAAAAATGTCCCCTTCAGGAAGATTCTGAACAGAAAAAATCTGTTGACGATAAGACTGGCGAATAAGTCGGTGTGGGAGGACTTAATAACCAGCTTGTTTAGTTACTTGACTGTCTGTAGTTAAAAGTAGGAGTATAGATCTCTTCCGATTAACCAGTAAAGAATGTTTTTTGTTACAAGTTTTTGATAATCGCGTTAGTTACAACACCCTTCATCAAACGCGGTGGTAATGCCTCATAGCTTTCTCAGCTTGGGCTGCCGAGTTTCCAAGTTTGAACTCATAAAAAAAAATTAAATGAAAATCGCGTGCTTCCAGGGTCATATTTTATGTCAGATTAAAAAATGTTCGTAGTACTTATGTAAATATTATAAAAATAGAGAAGATTAACAACAGCTCATTAAAATCTGCATATTAGAACACAGTAAACAACAACCGTCAAACAACAGAAGTCTACTAATTCCACACAGAGTTTTAGAAATAATAAAAACGGACATTTCATGGAAACGAGCCAGCATTATAATTTACAAAACAGGTAAATATTGTTATATAATTGTGCAAAGCTTATTATTGTTAGGTTGAAGTTTGAAGCTACTGTTAACTTGTGAAAGTCGACACTTACGATGACTGACCCTGTGTTCATGTTACAAAAAGATTCCTATTACATAATTATACCGCTTATTCTATCCGACATTCCATTCTCAGTATTATTTATTTATTTCCTTCGATCGGAATTAAAACGTTTTTAAAATACTTTATGATTAGAAAAACTAAAAGTCAGTAGTTACTAACTGGTATTGCTTCATCAATGTATCATACCATAATCAAGAATAACACCATAGCATAGCGTAACACCAACTTAAAGTTATTAGTGTTAAAATATATATATATATATATATATATATATATATATATATATATATATATATATATATATATATATATACAACGAAATTAACTAATTAAATATAATGCTTGACGGTAAGACGCAAAGACAAATATGTTGATATAAGGAAATTTTGGATACTTCTTGGCCCAATAAAAAAATAAATTGAGGTAAGGTATACCTCCCCACGTGACGATGGTTCACTACATAATGGTGGGCTCCAAATCACTTCGGTCGTTGATCACCTGTGGTCTAGCGGTTAGCGTAACAATCCACTAAGCTCAAGATTTCGGGTTCGTAGCCCGACATTTTAAGGGAGTAAAAAAACCTTAGTTACGCCGTCCTAAGGTACTTTAAACGGGGGTCCCGAGCCTCTACGATGTCCTTGATAGGCAAAATTTAGAGCTTCCCCTGTAGCATCGTCCGATTAGCCTTTGCAGCATAAAGTGACGTTAAATGAACTAACAAATCCTTTCGGTCTACTCCGATAGATAGCAGCAGCGGACGGGCGTTTAAGCGATGAAAAAAATAAAGTATTTACAACTTAATTTGACAAGGATCTTAACCCTTTCATGCCTAATGTACTCCTGTTAGCGTTTTAATGCTCAGTGTAGCCAGTATTCTGCATGAATAGTTCCAGAATATGTCACAGATTGCAGCCCAGGCAAACTAGTCTTTCTAACCTCAGTTTGGACGGATTATTGGATTATTTAAAAAAAAAATGGTAGGACGAAAAAATTGAAAAAAAAAATGTATGGTTATTTTTTTCTATTATATTTTGACTCTTTGGGCATGAAAGGGTTAATAGTTTTTAAAAACAAATTAACATTAATTAGAAGAAATAGATTCCTTCTTCAGCATCATTTCATTTTCATAAGAAAGATATGCAATGTATATAAAAATATATATATATATATACATATAAATATCATAAAATGCTATTATATGGTTTGTATTGATTTATTGCAATATTCTCAAGTTAGATAATCGACTCGTGAAACAAGAATTATATTTAAGATATTACACAACATTTTAGCAAAAAGAAAATTATTAATTATAGGATTGATATGGGATAAAAGATTGATATTACAAAAGACTGGTAATGAAAAAAAAATAGAGTCAACAAAGAAACAATATATAACACATATTGTTTACACAGGTACTTCAGCATTTAGATAAGATTTTTTCAAAATAATCTTGATTACTTTCACACTATTAGAGAATGATTGAACAATTCTGAGCTAATTATTTGTAATTTGATCATACACCTGATTGCACTTGAATTGTGAATAGCAGAAACAGCAATGTCGATTTTAGGAACCTTTTCACAAAAAAATGTAACAAAATCTTCCCTGTTTGATTTGGACGGTTTTTTAAATTTTATTCAATGATTAGATCAGAATTATTTGTTTGCAATGATTAATTGAAACTTCTGTTAAATAGCGTCAATTCCAACAACTAAGATACATGAGTCCAGGACTTGTGCGGTTCCTGAAATACAAATCGACTTACAACTTTCGGAACTACTGTATGATTTATAAAAATATATACATTATTTAAATATCTTTGGTTTTAACATTATGTTATTGTAAAAATAGGACATTTCATTACGTTACAATTCAATTGATTCCCTTTTTTCCCCTGATTTGATATCCTTGAACAATTGGGGCAATATGATCGCTCTTGGCGAAAACAATTGAGGTTAGGTTTGGAAGACCATTGTTTTAGAATGGATCTTCATTTGGTCGACTGCATTAACTGTGATGATGCCGCGGTGTCAGAAGTATTTAAGGACGGTTCGAATCCTGTCTAGGCGGATTTAAATTAATTTTGCGATGGATCTAGGCAATAAATCTCTGCCTTCCCAATATTGATATAGTAGTAATATCACGTTGTCGTTATAGGGGTAAGACAATGCATTAAATTATAGATCACCTCTAAATTATAGCGGTTAGTATAACAACCGCTCACTTGAAATGATAAAGGTTATGCCATGAAACCATTAATAAAAGGTTAAGTCATTAAACTACGTTAGCGGGTTCGCAGCTCGGCAGGTGGCCTTAGAATTTTAAATGTAATAAAAAATCCTCGATTATGTCGTCCTTCCGAGGGGAAGTAAAATAGTGGTTCCGATCCTCTGCGGTGTCAGGTACACGTTTAAGATCCTTCTTAAATCCTTCTTATACTGGGTAGGCAACATTAAGGACTCCCACAGTAGCACCGTCCATCTAGCCCTAGCAGCATGAAGGCATGTTAAATAAATGTGATAAACAAAAAATAAAAAACTTCTTAAAATACACACAAATAGCAAAAATAAATAATATATCTTATTATGTTAGAAAATTTTTTTTTGTAATTTTATTATTTTTTATAAATCACCAAGTAAATTATATTTCTTTGAGATTAATAATTAGATTTTTAGTTTCTAGAGATTAGTACCGCATTATAAAATAATTTGTTAGTTTAGTTATTATGATCTTTAACTAAGAAGTAAAAAAACCATTCTCCAGTCATAATATTTTATTTTCTCACTTTCCACAAGACGTTTCGACCCCTTGGGTCATTATCAATTCTTTCATTGTCTCTCCTGATTTATACCATTTTTCTGCAATTCACCATATAAATTTACTAACATTAACAATAACATAAATTATTAACAATTAAATTAAAAACATTAAAAATTGTCCTAAAAACCGAAATTTAAGTATAGATACCTCTTATGGACGTCAATAATATAAAAATTTTTTTGGAGATATATCTTCTCCATGGTCATTTTTCAAACTCTGCCTTATACTTTGGACTTCCCCTATTCTTAAAAACACCTTGATATTGCCTTGAAGAAAATTAAAAATTGTAAATCTATAGGAGTTTATTTAAATTATGCTATATATTATTTATTTTTAATATTTTATGTTTAATTTTTGTTTTGTTTTTTTGGGAGTATTAGAAATAATATGAATATGATAGAAATAATATGTGAAGTTATGTGTGACAGTTTATGTTATGGTTATCTATAGTATAGGCTATTCTTTGTTTATTTCTTCTTTAATTTTAATAAAAATACTTACTTAGGGTCGAAACGTCTTGTGGAAAGTGAGAAAATAAAATATTATGACTGGAGAATGGTTTTTTTACTTCTTAGTTAAATATCAATTACTAGTCCAGTAAAAAGCTATATCATAATGTTGTTATGATCTTTCTTATTAATTTACGCTATATTCTGAGTTTATTTAAACTTAGTATGTGCAAAGAGAAAGAAAATAGAAATTTCTCAAACCCCCACACTCAATCATTTTCTTTTTATTGTGGAAACTGATTAGTATCTACACATTATCCTGTATTTGTTTCTTATTACATTATCATTAATTATTTATTAAAAAACTAGTTGTTAAAGTGATGAAGCTGACAGTTGAGTGTTAATACTGACCACATCATCCTGTCATAATGCCCATAACATCAAGATACACTTTCTCACAAAGACTAAGTCCAAGATCGATGATGGGTTTAATTGTTACTGTTTTTTTGCTGTTTTTTTAGATACCTAAAATAAGTCTTTCATTTTTTTCATGGCATAACCTTTATCATTTCAATTGAGATTTTTTTTTTTATCTTTGAGTTATTTTTCTCTCTTGTTGAAAGTAATTAAGGTACTCTGCGGGTACATGGTTTAAGAGGTTCGGTCGATCGGAGTCTTGAAAATATATTATGTAACTTTTTTTTTTGTTTATTCTCATATCTATATAGGTTGAATATACAATAAGATTTATCTATTTAAATAGATATGGATGAACCATTGTGACCTCTTACAAACCAATTTTTAGGAGCATGTTAACAATGACCAGTAGTTGATTACCTTGGGCGATATATCATTGTGAAGATACTTGAATTTTTTTTCGATATGGGCTTTGGTAAACATTTTTTATGCTTTGTTAATATGTGTACGTATTGACACACATATGTGTTTACTCTTATATACTTGCAAAAATTTTTTTACGCAGCAAATAAACTGCTGTTTATCATCATCAACAAACATATTTGTCAATTCAATGCCTTTAGATGTTTGAATGACTGAACAAATTCTTTATTCTGTATATGTAAAGAGAAGGGAACAAAATATGTATATAAACATTCCGAAAAAAAAAAACTGTGCCTCTACACCCTGTGGAAGGTCTTGGTAGATGTACTGTTTCTTGGACTATGGTTTTATAGTGAGGTGATTTATCCTAGATCACGCTCAACTGCCAGATTTTTCCCCCTTATTTTGGGTACCCACTTTATAGAGGTTGGGAGAGACCCAAGAGGGCCCTAGATCCCATAGGATTCATCTCCGGCCGCATATTTATAAAAACATAGATATTAATCATCGGAAACCTACACCATCCTCTCAATTAGCACTAAAAAATGAACTAAAAATAAAGAAATAATGGATGTCATGGGCTTTCGATGAGAGTAAATATCTAGTTTATGTATATGAAATATACATTCAGTCTTAATGTATTCATATGTATAGACATAATGTATTCTTTCGAATCTTCGCTGTCAAAATTAAAAACTATAACACCGTTTCATATTTCAACACTAACTAGATTAGGGACGACCTGTGGTCTAGTGTTTAGCATAGCAAACTAAGATCGTGGGTTCGTAGCCCGGTAGGTAACCATAGGAATGTTTTAAAGGGAGTAAATAATCCTTGGTTATGCCGTCCTTCGGAAGGGACGTTAAACAATAGTCCCGAGACTGTACAATGTCAGGTACTCGTTAAAAATCAATATCCTAATTAAATCTGGATAGCCAAAATTTAGAGCTCCCACTGTAGCATCGTCCGATTAGCCATAGCAGCATAAAGTGACGTTAAATGAACAAATACTAATTAGATAAATGCTCTTATACGTAACTACTATAAGACGAACTGGGACTGAGAGAAGAGTTTTGGGGCTCCACTAAGCCACCAAATTCCAAAATCTAAAATCCTCAATGTTACTTAGTTGTACGAATAAAGACCTTATTTCCATTTGTTACTGATATCACCCGAACCCGATGATGCCAATCGTTTCATGACAAAGTTCATTTCCATCCAAACCACCTAGTCTCAATCTTAGCGACCTCTTCGATTCGGATAATCCTCGGAGGCATCTGAATAGCAGATGGCCTCGTGGTCTTTTAAGTTGAATTTATTATCTGTACTACAAATGGCTAGTTTCAGTACTTGCCTTTATCTCATGCTATTATGTATCATTCATTCTATTTACTTGTTTTTGTATTAATATACATTTGTGAATTAACAATGTTCATGATAACCACGATCACCTTGAATTAAATTGCTGTAACTTTTTTATTACCTTCCTGGAAAAATATTTTCAACGTTTATTCACATTTTGAGCTGACTCTCTCAACACTTTTTCAATGTCAAACCTGCACTTTAACTCCTCACTAAATGAAAAACAAGTAGCTATGACAGATGTGTTGTTGAAAGTGATGAATCCATTGTTATTTTCACCTTTTTGAGAGTTAAAAGTTTGAACTGTATTCTTTATTGTCGGGAATGGATTCCATTTTTTTTATATATATATATATATATATATATATATATATATATATATATATATATATATATATATATCGATAAAACACGACCTTCAAATACTGTCAAAATAACACTCGTGCCATTTTTTTTCTCTAAATCCCATACAAGGAGGATAAATATCATGATGTAATATATATGGTATAGTTTATTGACATTAATGAAATTCAGGAAAGAGCTAATAAAGTATTATTCGAAAAGTTGAGAGCTATCCCCAAATTAAAAACAATAGGATTTAATTAATATGACAAAACAGCGAATTATTGAAATATTATTAGGTTAAAAATTAATTCAAACAAGTAATCTCTACGGCTTGTTCTGATGTGTCAAATCTTTCATCCACCATTTTTTTTTTCTCATTGAATAAATTTCTTATACATTAAAGAACAATTTATAGTTTCAGGGTTATTATTATAGGAAATCCAAATTACTGCTTTCTCTTGGGGGATATTGCTTAGCTCCCGAATCCCCTGGGCGTCCTTTGATCTAATTAATGGGAACCCAACATTGCATCAGGTTTGAGGTTCTAACTTACTGTATTAGCAGGTTGTGCCCTAAGAGAGTCCCCGATCCTGGGGTCGATCCACAGCTGATAAAATAATGTAGATTAATTATCTAGCACTGTAGGACTCAAACCCGACCCGACACTTAATAGTTCAGTTTGATAAAAATATATCATCAGGGCAGAAGTCCCATGAATGAAAATGTGTAATATAATGCTCTAAGATAAAAGAGAGAAACTTATTATAAAGCTCTTGTGGCGTTTGGTGATTTAGCATAAGAACCTACCATACCCAATGCCAAGGATTTGCAACCTGACAGTTGGCCCTGGGTTTTTTAAAGAGTATAAAAAATACTTAGGAATGCTGTCTTTCGGAGGGAACATAAAAACCCGAGACTGTTTGGAGTCTGGTGCTCGTTAAACATCCTGATTATATCAGGATAGGCCTGATTTAGACTCCCAGTGTAGCATCGTTCGATCAGCCAAAGTAGCATAAAATTGATGTTAAATGTAAAAACATTCTTTGGAATTATATATAAATGTCAAAAATTAACATGTATGTCTTCTAGGACGAAATATTTTTTTTTTTGTAATTACTTTGTTTTGTTTTTTTAGATTTTTAAAAATTATTAGAGTTTTATGAGAGGAAAATAGTTGACTGGATGATAAATTGTAGAAAGGAGATAGTTGGGGGTGCAGTCAAACAAAACACTGAATAAGTACTAGACTTATATTTATGTGCCGACGTTTCGACCTACAGTGTAGGTCATCTTCAGGGCGATTTGGAGAGAGAAGCCGTTGGGTGCACATAAATATAAGTCTAGCACTTATTCAGTGTTTTGTTTGACTGCACCCCCAACTATCTCCTTTCTACTATTAGAGTTTTAGTTTAAAAATATACAGCATTACAAAATAATTGGTTAGTTTAGCTACTATAAACTTTCTTATTAATTTAATGAAAATAATGACTTTAATCAACTTTATCTTCTACCTATAATAATGTTATAAATATGTTATATTCAGTTGACCTTAAAATATTTTGTTTTCGTATGAATAAGTAATTTAAAATTCAATTTCACATGCAGTAAAAAGGTTTTGTTATTTTACAGATTTCTTATCATATTGTTACGGGCTACTGGGTATTAAAATGAATTAAGCAATTCCTTAATTAAAGATACTAAAATTTATTAACAAAAGTGATAAAAAGTATACAAGTAAACTATTAACAATTAAATTATTAAACTAATATAAATTTATAATAACAATATTCTAAATATTATAATCTAGGCCTAACTCCTATTTAATTATTAAATGATATAAGACTAATTCTAGATAGCTTAACTAGTTACAATAGTTTCTATGAATATTATAAAATTACACTACAATTTATAACTAATAGTAAACACTTACAGTTCACTAGTCCACCGACCGTAAGATTCTCCAAGTATGACAAACTGACACACAGTAACAAACAGAAACAGTTTATTACACTCGCGAGACTGTCACAGTTCACTGACACACTTATACACTGGCCGGTTTAACACTGACTAGTTTATCACACTGACACTCACTTATCACAGGTCTTCTCTGGTCTACTCTCAGGCTAAGACTGACTGGCTCGAGGTGAGGGAAGTATTTAAATAGGCAAGGCCGAACATTCTAGAACACGGAGGGGCCAGACAATTCCGGAATCTTCTTAATCCTTTTCCGACAAAAGGAGACGATCTAGAACGGTCCTAATCCTATTTTAACTTCTCCCGCCGTCGGATTTAAGCAGCTAATCCCTTGCTTCCGTCTCTTGTCGGCGACCGTAACAATATGGTTGTAAAGAGGTTTTTACATTGAAAATCTGTAATAATTTTATTCATTATTAAAGGGTCAGAAAACGAATATTACAATTTTTAAACTATAAAATAAAATATGGCTTAATGAATATTCGACTTATTGCTTTATCAGTGAGTTCAAAGAACACAAGAAACTTATACACAAATAATTCGAAGGTTTTTTTTCAAAACTTTCAGTTTTCCGTCTAGTTACACATTTCTTCCGAATGAACTATTTACTAAACGCAGATTTGCAACTTTTTTTTCTTTTTGTTTGAAATTTGTTTATAGTTGCGAGATGTGATATAATAGGCTAAACATAATTAGACCATTAATGGTAATAATCTTATTTAAACAAACATTTCCCCGTAAATTTGTTTATTATAAAAGTTTGTCTATTCAATATATATTTGTTATGTAAGTAGGGAAGAGCTTATAATGTTTTGGAAGGAAATTTAACTGAGGTGTTGGTCAGGAATACAGTTCCGGCTGAGTTACTGATGACTGACTGAAATTAATTAAATGGGAAAAAAATAAGTTACATCAAACAGTGAACACTTAACATAAGTATGAATATTTCTCAACGAATAATAATAAATTATTATTTTAATACTTTAGGTAATATATTTCGAAATAAATATGATCATCTTATTACAACTAACTTTATTGATAATAAGAAAAAAAAGAAGTCACCTGTGGCGTAGCGGTTAGAATAACAACCTCCTAAGCCAAAGGCCGAGGGTTCGAAGCACGGCAATTGGACCTGGGATTTTTTAAAATGGACTAAAAAAATCATTGCTTAAGGTGTCATTCGGAAGGGACGTAAAATGGAGATCCCGAGCCTTTATCGTGCCAGGTACTCATTATTTCCATTATCCTACTCACTCATTCTGATTACGCCTGGACAGGCAAAATTTAGGATTTCCAATGTACTATCTTCGGATTAACCATATATAGCAGCATTAAGTTGTTTAATGAATAAACAAACAAAAAATAAATAAAAATAATATCTAATAAACGTGCTGATGACAAAATGAATTTTTTACTGGTTATATGGGACTTCCTGTATATATATATATATATATATATATATATATATATATATATATATATACATATATATGTATATATCTATTTTAGAAAGAAAAATTCATACAAGACTGAAAAGACAAGAAACTGCTCAAAGTTTTCGCCTACTTCAACATTTACTGGACAAACGTTCAAAGCTCCCAATTAATTACAAAAGACTCATTTACATGACAGTTATCAGACCTATTTGGATATACGGAGTTTTGGGGCTCTGCTAAACCATCAAATTCATCTCGTATCCAATCCTTACAATCCAATATCCTTCGTAAAATCCTCAATGCTCCTTATTATGTCACAAACAAACTCATCCATCATGATCTTAATATCCCATATGTTGCTGATTTGGCCCAAACTAGATACCTATCCTTCCATGACAAGCTCCATGCGCACTTGAACCCGCTAGTCTCTCAACTTGCTTCTCATAATATTCCTGATAACCCTCCGAGGCGTCTGAAAAGGTGGCCTCGAGACCTTCTACTATAGAATTTTATTAGAGTGCTATCAATGGATAGTTTCTCCACAAATGTTTTTTTTTTTCATGTCCCTTGTTCATACAGCAGATTTACTTGATGTGATATAATTACAGTCGTAAATATCAATAAATTATTCTATTCTAAAAAAAAAAGAAAGAAAATTAATCAGGCGATCGATTGAGTAATACTGAACAGATATTAGAATTTTTTTAAAATAGTCGGTCCGTTTTTATCATATATTGGAATTGGCAAGTCGAAAGATATCTGAGTTTCTTATTTCTATTTTATAGGGGTTATGAACTCATTTCATTTCTTTTACTACAGGGATCTCATCCGATCTGTGATAAATGTCCAATCAAATTCCGTTATTTCACTGGTATATATCTTGCTATTTTTTTTTAATTAATACGTAATTATGTGTGTTTTGTTCAAAATTTAATAAAAAAAATAACGTTTCAAGGATTTCTTCCTTTACGATTAAATTAACATGGGGTTATAATTTTTTTGTTACATTTGCCTACTATGAATCAATCTCAATTTTTATTTTTAATATATATTGTTACGGGCTACTGGGTATTAAAAATGAATTAAACAATTCCTTAATCAAAGATACTAATATTTATTAACAAAATGATAAAAATGATACAAGTAAACTATTAACAATTAAATTATTAAACTAATATAAATTTATAATGACAATATTCTAAATATTATAATCTAGGCCTAACTCCTATGTAATTATTACAATAATATAAGACTAATTCTAGATAGCTTAACTAGTTACAATAGTTTCTATGAATATTATAAAATTACACTACAATCTATAACTAATAGTTAACACTTACAGTTCACTAATCCAATGACCGTAAGATTCTCCAAGTATGACAAACTGACACACAGTAACAAACAGAAACAGTTTATTACACTCGCGAGACTATCACATACACTTATTACACTGGCCGGTTCAACACTGACTAGTTTATCACACTGACACTCACTTATCACAGATCTTCACCGTTCAACTCTCAGGCTAAGACTGCCTGGCTCGAGGTGAAGGAAGTATTTAAGTAGGCAAGGCCGAACATTCTAGAACACGGAGGGGCCAGACAATTCTGGAATATCCTTTTCCGACAATAGGAGACGATCTAGAACGGTCCTAATCCTATTTTAACGTCTCCCGCTGACGGACTTAAGCCGCTAATCCCCCGCTTCCGCCTTCCTTTGTGCGGCCGTAACAATATTATGTAATCGAAATGTAAAATGTAAAATGAATCGAAAGATACAATATTAAAAAAAAAATATATATCTAAATAAAATTGAATCGATATAGGATTTATTGTCACTTAATTAGCTATTATTGATTACATTGTGGGAATCATCTCCTCACAACTCAAGTCATATATACGTTTAAGGAAAAAAAAAACCTGTATCACTACAACCCATGAAGTGCCTTGGGTTCAGAAGATGGGACTGCATTGTTTCTGGGACAACAGTTGGGCAGGTAAGCCGCCCGTAATCACGACCAACCGCCATGTTTTTTCATTAATTAATGTTACCTACTTTAAAAAGCCTGGGTAAGCCCCAAGGTGGGCTGCAGATCCCGCAAGGTCCATCTTGGCTGTTAACAGAAATAATTTATCGGTCTAAACAGGATTCTGGGATATCCAGCATAGTGACTCAATGCTCTGCGCACTGATCTACCGTACTCCTATGAGATTAGCTTAAGATAATGTATCTGCAGCACCGGCGAATAAGCGATTGAATCGATTTTTTCTAAAATGAGTTAATCGTACTGAAGGAAGCGAAATCGTGTCATTCTCGTAGTCTTTAGCTTGAAATGGAGTTATACTAATACTCATGAACTATCAGAAATATATGATTCCACATATCTTAATTAACTCCTTTTGGAGAAAATTTGACTTAACCTTTTTTTTTTACTGTGATGCTGCAGTTGGAAAAATTAATGGAATACCTAATTTGTCTTACTATTTAAGCCCCAAATTGATTTTAATGAGTCTTTTACTTTTCAGTATTTTGAAATATTTTACAATTGATATAATTATGATGTATAATAAAATAAAAATACATCTTGAAATATTCAAAATGAGATTAGAAGATTCTAAAAAATCAACTCTTGCTTCACAACTTGACTGTCAAGATTTTAAATCCTTACGTGCATAATTAAAGAATTAATAAAACCAATAATTTAATTAATTTGAAGATTCTTAAATAAAACAATAGCTCTTAATTTATTTTATATAATCGATTCTCTCAACAACAAACAACTTGAAGATTAAAATCTTATATAATTAAAAATGACCAATAACCCTTTCGTATTGATCTCAAAGTAATAAGCTAACCAACCAAATAAAATAATTGAAGTTATTTGTTTAAAATTAATTTTAATGACGTTTTTAAATAAAGCAATTAACTTTCTGATTAAAATCGTTCACCAATTATAACTTTTTTAAAAATATAATTCACAAATTATATATTAACAATCATTTCTTATATGAAAATATGTAATAAATTTTATTCAAATTAATTATTTCGAAATCCTTGAATATATATCTTATTACATTTTTTAAGATCAATTCTGTTGATAAATTTAAGGAAGTGTAGATTCATTAGAGTGTAGTATTTATTTTTTCAATAAATACCCTTCAGAAGTATATGTGATTGAACCTCCTATTGGCAACTTCTTTTGTGAAGTTAGGGGACAGAAAATTATCTGTTAACTTTGCGAAGTTTCCAATAAGTGATATGATAATTACTTTATTCGAGTTCGAATATCTGTCGGGAAGAAGAATTTTTTTTATAACACTCGGGACGTTCCCACTTTACACCTTATGTCGGACTAGCCCCTATTTTAGAAAATATACAACTTTTAAATATTTTCTCTTCAAAATAAAATATTTAAAAATTATAGCAATTAATAATACACAACTTTTAGTTTAACGGTACTGTAGTAAGTACTTAACATTGGAAGTGATACCTCGAATTATTTCTAGAAACTCTAGAAGTTCAGTTTAGTTATAGTTTTTACCTTCCCACGTTTTAACCTATTAAAATATGATTGATTATTTTGCATTAAATAAAATAATGAGTTTTAACCTGTTTATATTTTAAGAGGAAAAAAACTGCTGATGGTTATAATTATTCAGAAGGATACTAGGAAATATCCAATCATCTTTAAATTATTATAAGCTAACGATATATATATATATATATATATATATATATATATATATATATATCGTAATATATCGTAATAAGTAATTATCATATCAATTATTTCTAGAAACTCTAGAAGTTCAGTTTAGTTATAGTTTTTACCTTCCCACGTTTTAACCTATTAAAATATGATTGATTATTTTGCATTAAATAAAATAATGAGTTTTAACCTGTTTATATTTTAAGAGGAAAAAAACTGCTGATGGTTATAATTATTCAGAAGGATACTAGGAAATATCCAATCATCTTTAAATTATTATAAGCTAACGATATATATATATATATATATATATATATATATATATATATATATATATATATATATATATATAAAATTATTTTTCTATTCTATTCTATATATATAACAGTATATAACATATATATTACAGTATATCTTATACTGAATTATATATATATTTTTGTTGTTACTAGATGCTATCATGTATTCACTTTTTTTTCCATAAGCCTATTTCTTTTTATTGTAAATTTGTTTGTTTTTTTTATTTTAATTATGCATTACATTTTCTGATTACCTACCAAAACATACCTGTTTAGTTATTTACTTTCAAGAAATTTTATAAATATTGTTTTATTCAGATGTAGGCCTTTGGCCAGATAAATATTTACTTAAATATGTTCATCTCTGTTATTCTAAAGGGACCTGGTCCCAGAATAAAATTATTTTTCTATTCTATTCTATATATATATAACAGTATATAACATATATATTATAGTTTATGTTATACTGAATATATACCATTTCATACAAGTAACATTTAATTATGCTAACTCGTTCATCTCTACAGTGTACCATACAATTAAAATTGTAAAAGAAAAAAAAATTAATTACTATTTAAGAAACCAAGATGAACCAGTCTCAAGGGCAGTTTTAACGACTTGGAAGAAAAACCAAGACATATTATTTGTTGAATTGTTTTAATAAAAAACATATGAAAGACTGTATGTAAGAAACAATAGCAGAAGAAACATTGGCTCTACTATTGTATATTACAACCTCTCGACCAATCCACGAAAACTTAAAACAATTTGAGCTTATATTATATCGACCAGTATTGTTTGTGTTGCAAGTAAAAGTGTAAAACTATGAGGGAGGTGGCAGTTTTTTATTAATATGCGAGTTTGTGAGCCGAGTGTGACCTTGTTTCAAAGGATCTTCCTCCTTACGGCTGCAGTCCTAGTATATAGATCTTGTTCTTACGATTTTTTAAATACTCGTTAATTTACTAGGGCGAATTTCATCCTTGCCACCTCAGTGATGTTTACACTTTAAGGGGGTCCACTAAATTGGAATGGTGTAATAACGAAGTGTCTGATCGCTGCCTGATCTGCCTCCTCGTTACCCTTAATACCAAATAAAAAATGACGGTTTATAGTTTAATTAAGCATTTTCTGCTATAAGTGAAGTTCTCGAATTGAGTTAATACGTTTGTTTAGTTATCCACCTTCACTTTATGCTTTATAGCTAATCGTTCTCTATAGCTAAATGGGTCTCTAACGTATAGGCTCCATACCACCATTTTACGTTCCATCCGAACCAAGGGTTTTTTCCCTTAAAAAAAATCCCAGGGCCACTTGCCTGGCAGTGTTTCGTATTTTTGGCAAACTACACTGAAATATCACGTTTACGAACGACGTGGATATGTGCGCATTTTCTTACATACAAAAATTCGATCTGATAAATTGTTGCTTAATAGTATTGTTCCATTGTTGGCCTGCCTATCACAACTACTAGATGATACAGTTGACCTAATGCGGAACCGAAACCTTTCTTTGAAATTATTGTACTGAGAATATTAAAATATTAATAAAAGCGTGAAACCTTCCTAATCAACTTTATTATCAGGTAATGAGATTTTTGATTTAGAGAATACCCTTAAACTTTGGACATCCCAGGAAGTGGGGGCACTTGCTTGATAAAAGTGATGTCAAGAACCTTCTATACAACAGTCAACTCCTGAGCGTGTGTGTGCCACAAGCGTGATTCGATACGTAACTCATTCGATACGATATCTCGTTATTAGTCGTCAGGGATTTCGTTGAGTGCTTGGTAACAGTGCTGACGTCTTTCGGTTCGAATGCGTTGAGAACTTCGGGAGGAGCCGTTTTTTTTTTCCGCAGGATAACCGCGGATTCTTAAGCAAGTAAGTTCTAGCAAAAGTAGTAAAACCAGCATGCATTATGTCGTTTGGTATTCAAACCCTTAGAACTTTTTTTTAAGGTTTGAAGATTGGAATCACTTAAAGTTTTTGAAAATCTCAATCAATGCAATCCGACAAATTAGTGGTATTGCTTATTTATCTTAGCTCCTGATGAGAAACTCATCCTCATTTCAGGCTACTTCAACACTTACTAGACGAACTCGCAATTGATTACAAAAGATTCATTTACATGACTATTATAAGCCCTATTTGAAATTACGGAGTACAGCTTTGGGGCAACTAAGCCATCGAATTCCTTTCGTATCCAATCCTTATAATCCAAAATCCTTCGTAAAATCCTAAATACTCCTTCCTTTGTTACGAATAAAGTCATACAAAATGAACTTAATGTCCCATTTGTTGCTGATTTGGACCGTTCCCGATATCGATCCTTACATGACAAGTTTTATTTTCAGTCAGACCCCCTAGTTTCAAACGTTATCTAAAAAGCTACCTTTTCAATTCCCGATAATCCTCCGAGGCGAAATTGAGACATCACTTTATTATGCCCACGATGCTACAGTGGGAGTACTAAATTTTGCCTATCCAGGTATCAGGAATCTTTAACGAGTACCTGACACCACACTGGCTTGGGACACCCATTTTATGTCCCTTCCGAAGAACGGCTTAAGCGAGGTATTTATACTCCCTTTTAAAAAATCCATTGATCACCTGCCGGTATACTATGCTAACCACTAATTAATTATTAGGTCATAATAATTCAGTAATTTATTCTTTGCATCCCACACTTAATATTTTATGTTCTACAGACCTGAAATAAATTTTCAAAAAGATTTATTTCTTTATTATTGAGATAGAAGGTAACATCAGCGATTCTCATCCCGACAAAAATGATTCTATTAATGCTTAATAAGATGATAATGAAGCTATCCTTCACAATCCAATCAGAAAGAATTAGTGAGCTCCATCACTAGATCCCCCCCCTCCTTCCATCTAATTAATCTTAAGAAAATTCAATGCACAATCCTCTCTTAAATATCACCTGGTGCAGTAAAAGAGATACCATGTATCATTATTAATATTAATATGTTATTGTCAAAAATTAATAAAAGCCAAGGAGTTAAGAAAGAAAAAAAAATCCTTCACAATTAAAGTTATACAATTGGTCATTTGTATGATAATTATGTACACATGTACTCATAATTTTTCATTATGATTTTATAGAACCCTGTACCACTACAACCCATGATGGTCTTGGGTTCGGTACAGAGTAGAGACTGTACTGTTTCTACAACGGTTGTGTAGGAAGTTGACTTGTCCGAGTTCACGCACAAGCACCAGTTTTTACCTTTAATTTGTGGTACCCACTTTACGGGGCCTAGGTTATCCCCAGAAGGGTCTTAAGGTCGTACAGGGCATATGGCTGTTAACAGATTAAATAATCTATCTGACTGCCTGTTTTAAACCCTAAATCTTTAGCATAGCAACTCAGCACTCTGTTCACTGAGCTACTACGCTTCCTATGATCTTATAGTTTGGTTGAATTATAAAAATAAATAGATGAAAAAAAAAACGGTTCAGTACATGGTAGAGACTGTACTGTTTCATGTACAACGGTTGTGCAGGGAGGTGATTTGTCCTAGATCACGCTCAACCGCTAGATTTCCCCTCCTTATTTTTGGTACACACTTTTTAGGGGCTGGGTGAGCCCCAGGAGGTTCCTAGATCACATATGATCCATCTCCGGTTGCTAACAAACTAAATAAAAGCCAGCAGCGGGATTTGAATAAGGATTTTCGGCATGGCAAGTTAATACTCGACCACTGAGCCACTCTGCTTCCTAAATAGACAAAAATAGCTTTATATAGGTGTTATAATATAAAATATAAACATAATATTATAATATATAATATAAACATGACATTAGAACGCAGCCGAATAGTGTTGGTTTATATGTCACAATGTTATAAATAAATTATTATCTATTAAAATGATTGCTGATACTACGACTATGATTTCTGACGTTTGTAACTGTTTCGTAATTTTATATAATCATCTTATCACGACCACATATTTATTATTTTTGCCTCGTGTGCGTAATTTATTTATATTTTTTCTCAGCTATCAAACAGCGATAGATTCTATTACTGTAATATTGTACAGGTCATGATAAAAGAGTGAATGCTGAGGCAGAACGTTAAGGTTCAGATGTTACATTTAATTTTAGAGCACTTTTATTATAAAACCAGAAGTTTTATGTGTGAATCCCCTCCCCCAAAAATCTTTATATATTTATTTATTTATATATTTCATATTTATCCCTTGGTGCACTATATTAGTATTATAAAACCCTTCTATTTTAGTAATTTAATTAAACTATAACTCCTACATTGAACAGACTGGTGTACATTCTTGTTTTGATAGATCAAAGAATGAGCACTATTGGTGAAGAGGTGTCTATGATAGGTTCAGAACTACTTATGTTCTTAAAATATAGTAAACTTTTTATAGATTTCCTTTTTCAGCAGACAGTTTCGACTATATTTCTAAAATAGGGAGGGGGGGCGGAGTGGCTCAGTGGTAGAGCACTGAGTAGCCATGCCGGAAATCCTGGTTCAAATTCCGCTGCAGGTAGTTACTTTTATTTAGTCTGTTTGCATCCGGAGATGGATCATATGGGATCTAGGACCCTCCTGGGGCTCACCCAGGCTCTATAAAATATTATAAAAATAGGGTATCCAAAATAAGGGGGGAAACCTGGCGGTTGAGCGTGACCCAGAACAAGTCACCTCCTTGCAGAACCGTTGTCTATGAAATAATACATTCTCTACCATGTACTTGAACCACAGACTCGTTCACGGTTGTAGAGGTTACAGGTTTCTAAAATAGTATAATATTAAGCGATTATAATATTAGATGCTCACCCAGCATAGTAAACCATAATAAAATATACTCCTAAACATAATGAAATCCTTATAGTTATGAATAAAAAGGGACAAATATGATGCTGCTCAAGCTTTCCGATCGTCTGTTACGTCATGTTCCTGATACAAATTTATAGTGTTTGGTGCTCTTTCGAAGAACTTTATGTTTTTGCTAGGGAGAAGATTTTGGAGCTATGAATGAAATATGAACAAAAAGTAATAATCTCGTATCAAGAGACGTGTAAATTTAACATATCTTTATTTCTGGTTCAATAAAGCGATCGAAACTATCACCTGCTCGTATTTATTCATTTATTTATTACCACATTATTTATTTCTAGCAACATTTCATATTTACTGGTCAAATTGGTGACCTGTCAGATCACAACTTAGTACATCATCTGTCAATGTGCTTATTTTTTTAAAAATAATTGTTTCTAGAACAACGGTTATGCAGGTAGGTGATTTGTCCTAAATAATGCATGATTTTAATGTAAACTTTCATTGCATAAAGCTATAATTTAAAATAATTTGTAGCTGTAAGTTCTTTCGTTGAATGAATCTGTCTTCAGCTCCTCAACTATTTGTTGCTATGAGGTGTCTCACTAGCCTTCGGTTCAAGCCCCTGCAATATTAAGTCCTGAGGAACGTGAGGAATCTAAAACATTAAAAGCACGCCAATATCGTATGCTGATATCAAAACCAAAAGGGATATATCAGCCGCGATTTTCAAGTAGTATGTATAGTAATACATATATAAAATTTTTAAGTACTACAAATATAGGACTATTGTCACTTGTAGTACCATCTGTAATATTTAAGGAAGTATTTTGTCGGACGTTTTCAGGAGTTTATATATTTTATATTCACTCTCTAGCAACGCCTATTCATTGAATAATATCGTCAATACAAATGCAAAGTTTCGAGTGTCAAAAAAAAAAAAATAAAACACTTTCGTTTTTATAGAGTTTACTTCAGGATTGGTAATTATATAAAATCCATATAGAGTCCTCTGTAAGGCATTAACAATGTACGATTCTAAAGGAAAAATACAATTGACAATACGCACTGATTATGAATGAAACGTGAAACTGTTTATTCACTCTACAGAAAATTGATATTTTTTGGATTTAATACTTAGCATTTGTATTGATGATATGAAGAATTTATATTTAAGTATACCTATTAATTAAGGATGGTGTTATTTTATTTTATTGTATTAGTGATTATATTACAATTTATTGGCGTACATTACTAAACCCGAATTAATAAAGGATTGATTTTCGGATTACTTCCAAAATGAAGTAACCTTAATAAAACCTATAAATAAAAACGGATAAATAAAACGGAAGACTATTTCCACACACGTACATAGAGTATTTCAACACACATACATACATATATAGAGCATGGCAAACATCTGACGAGGTTGAAGGACTAAAATCAGTTTGGCAATGAGACCAATTGAGAAGTTTGAACCTTGAATGGTAAAAATAAAAACTTCGCTGAGTACATGCACTCGTGCATCGTAAAATACGATTATGATTTCGGTTGAAAAAATTATATGAATTGCAGTCGTTGTGTGCATTCTATTGTCTTGCGTTCGGAAGTGTGGTCATAAATGATTTGAAGGCATCTCATTCTTCATTGCGATGGAAAGAAAAATTGAAAAATATAATAAACACTTGTCTAAATTAATGATTATGTAAAAACGTGATTTGGCCATCATAATCAACACCAAATTTTTACCTTAATTAAAGGTATCCACTAAATAGAGATTGGTTGAGCAATAGGATTGCATTTCTGATGCAACTGAAAAAATAATTATCAGCTACTCCATTGAAATGATAGAGGAAAATAAATAAATTCCAAAAATATTCGTAGATTACCTTTATACTATTCTATACAGGAATAGTTCTTGAGCTAGATATATAAAAAGCGTTACACCAGATTTAAGACCGGGTTACCAGCAGCCAAAGGTGATGTAGCATTCAACATAGGCGAACCTATTTCATCCTCAAGTCTAAAACCGACACTCTTGAAAGATATTCTGATGCGAACTCTACCGTAAACCGGGGTGAATAGAAACGAAACTTCATTTTTTTATGTATAATTTATTTCCTGCATAACTATGGGTAAATTGTGGCAACTATTTTTTTTTTTAAGTTGCTATACTTTAGGCTGAAAGGGAAATAATGGTTTGTTTGGTTAGCAGCACAGGTTCCTGTTTGTATGTCTTGTTGAATTTTACCACACGATTTTTGTGTTTTTTTATCCACTTTGATTTTTCCAGGTAGGTCATAATACGTAGTGTTATTCAAAGTAAATAGCTGTGCAAAGCATAGTTTAATTATTCATATAAAAGATTAAGGCTTACTTTAAGCTTTAACGTTAACAATATTATTTCAAAAATTATTCATGTTTTTTAGGTTAGGTTTTCAGAATTTATGGGGTGAATAGAAACACATAATTTTTAGTGTTTGTGTTTACCCCACAAGAAAAATTTAATACTAAATCACATTTATACTATATAAAATACATATTGTGCGTTTTATATTTATGTTGGACTCTTATTTGACACAGCAGGACCCTGTAAAATGCCAAGAAAATACAAACCGGTGGTTGGAGGGGGCTAGAAAAAGCATGATCCAAAAACAATCGAAAATGCACTTTGTGACATACAGAAGGGACTAAGCCTTCGGAAGTGTGCTGAGAAACATGGTTTGCATTATAGTATTATATATCGACACTTGAAAACAGGTCTCAATATGAAGAACCATGGTGGTCAGGCAGCTTTATCTCTCGATTCAAAGGCATGATATTTTTCAAAGTTGACCTGTCCGATTTCACAATTTATTAATCATAATTTAATCTTGTTAAATACGGTAATTGTCTACCTATTCGACTTCTTTACTTACAGTTATGTTACTTCTTTTGGTTATGTACTGAAATAAATCATTACGTTGAGAAATAAATTTGTATTTATCCATTTACAAATTAAAAATACCATATTTAACTGTTTCCATTCACTCTCGACTCGTTTCAATAGAAAAAAAATATGAAATCGAAGTACTGTTTCACCCCCATTTGCGGGGTGAAAAGAAACACCACGTTTTAATTTTTTTTCTTTAAAATGAAATAAAATTAAAAAATTAAATACTATAAACAAATAGGTCTAACAGAGACCTGTGTTTGGTTAAAAAATTGTGTATCTAGAACAACTACAAATATGGAAAATTTCAAACCAAAGTTGAAAATTGTTTCTATTCACCCCGTTTTACGGTATTACCTTTCTCACCAATCGTTTCCACAAATTGTAATGTATTCTTGTTTCCTTTTAGTTTTCAATTTTATAGTACTATAGTTCTGTTTGTTATTACATTATAATTATTTTATATGGAAAAAACTATTATATATCATAACTTCTCTTGCAAATAAACTGATAATGTACAGTTAGGGGGGTCTCTTGCATGAGATGAAACCCACACTTTTACCTTTTGTTAAAGTTTAAAATTCACTATTTAAAAAAACATGTAAGGATAGGAATAGCCGATCAGGTAATTAAGGATATAAAAAAGAGCGTATATAAAAACTTACAATTTATGTATTTTTCATTATACAAAACTAGATCTTGGAGTTGGCTTATTCAGCATAATACACTATACAATAGTACTATAAAATAAATGCAATAGTACACTTCAATTGCATTTATTTTTTTTACATTATTATTGAAATTGATACGTGATAGTAAGTACTTACTGACATAAGTATTTAGTATTGACCAAACTTGCTCAAACGAAAGCCTCCCACGCCCTCATAACCAACATATATTACATTATAAACAAAACATTTAGTTGTACTATCACAATATACAACATTATAACTTTCAATTTAACATAAAGAAGTACAGGAATGAGAAAATAGCCAAAACTATTTTCATTTTCATATTTTCAGCTGTCGCCCCCCCCAGATTGGGAACCACTGGGGTAAGCTGGCATTGAACAGAAATTTTTAACGTATTGGAAATTAGAACAGTTTTGGCAGGATACCATGTACCAAGTGCATGTACTTCTTTTCCGTTTTCCGCTCAAAACGTTGTTTGAATTTCTTTCTGTTAACAGGTCTTGTCGGATCTATGAGCATCCCGACTACATAATTTATTGGACCATGGACATAGTTGGGGGTGCAGTGATAAATTAACACCAAATAATTGAAGACATTTTTTATTTGTGCCGACGTTTCGACCTAGTTTGTTGGTCATCTTCTTTTGTATTGTTTGTTTTTTCTCTCATAGCCCTGAAGATGGCCTTCAAAGTTGGTCGAAAAGTCGGCACAAATAAAAATAAGTCTTCACTTATTTGGTGTTAATTTATGACTCCAATCCCCAACTATTTCCATCCTCCATTAGATCTTACAGTCAACTATTTTGCTCTCTAACATGAATAATTTATTGATTGATTAAACCTCGGGAAAGAATTAAAATAATTTAAAACTTCGATGAAACAATTATGTAAATCTACGTCACTATTATCATATGAAAATTATTACTATTTAAAATAAAACTAAATACTCTAAATAATAATCCTCTATAAACAAGGAAGTACATGATAACCTGCGGTGTAGTGGTTCTCTAGGTTTTTAAAACGTAATTAAAATCCTTGGTTGTACCGTCCTTCAGTAGTGAAGTAAAATGGGGATCCAAAGCTTGTGTGGTGTCAAGTACTAGTTTAAGATCCCTGTCCTAAATACAACAGTATAGGCAAAATTTATGACTTCCACTACAGTACCGTCCTACTGTATGGTTTATAAGGACGGACTTTTAAAATTGTCTGTTATGTTAAAAAAATCGATAGTATATATATTTTTATAACATTGATATCTCTTTTTGTCCAGTTGGTGTTATGTTGGTGAGGACCACGACTGACTATTGAAGATGATGTGGCCAGAAGTGGAGGTTCTGATCTCGACCACCTACGCCTCGGCGGGTTACTTCGAGGTCTCCATTGTCTTCTGTTTCTTCGCATGGCTTTTCTCAGAAAGGTAATAATCATTTAATAATATAATTAAATAATAAATAATTAATCTGCCTAAGCTGATAACGTACCCGGAATCCATAGATTAATAGTACAGTGACGGGACCTACCTCGCTCCCAATACTTAAATAGTTAATGATATAGTAAACTCTTAAAGTATTTGAAGATCAACGAAGTAGTAAGGTATTCGAAAATAAGGTAATGCAGAGAATATTCGGTCCGAAAGATCAGCCAAATGGATAGCATCACAGAGTTTGAGGCTTTTAAATTTGTTGGACTTGGTAGCGGCCGAATTCTTATTAATATATTAAGAAATTTTAAGAGTATTTCATATTTACACGTTTAAACAATTCAACATTGTTGCAGTAATTGTTTTATTTTGTTATGAAGGTCGTTATAAAATAGATATCTCGCAATGACTTGGCAATTTCAGATCAGATGGTTTGGAATGCTCAACAATGACCTAAGTTCAAGATGGTACTTGAATAGAAACTTAAAGAGCACGGGTGAATATTTTATGAATACTATTTTATTTTTAGTTTTTTCTTTCCGTATGCGGCGTTTTACGCCTACCAAAAAAATATACGTGAGAAAAATTAAAAAAGAAAACCAACAATTTTTGATCGAACTTGTGGGTACAAATGTTGGTTATATAGAAAGGAATTGAATCTGAAACAACACCCCATTGAACGAAAATAGTTTAATAAAAATATTTATCCACAAAACATAGATTGCTTAGAATATTTGCATAATTGACTATTCTCGGAGTCTGCTTGTTTCAAAATAGGCTATTATTAAAATTGGCAACTCTTTCTTGAATTCCTCTTCTAATTTAAGAAAAAAAAACCGTAATGAATTATAGATAATTAAAATTTGATTAAAAAGGGGATATTATTCCAAGAAAGTTTGACAGTAAAAAATAGGATTACAGAAAAAATTGCACTAAATAAAAAAATATTTTTGTTAACAAATCGTTCTCTTTACACATCACATCATCAAAATTTGTTCAAAACATTAATAATATTAATATTGTAATAATTGGGCAGGTTAGCTCAGCATGTGGGGTGGCTAACTGAAGGTTCAGTGTGTAGGGTGGCTGACTGAAGGTTCAGTGTGTAGGGTGGCTGACTGAAGGTCCCGCCTTCGAATCCAGCAGTGTCAGATAAATAATTATGGTTAAAATTGGTTAAATTATTACAATCTGTTTATAGCCGCGGATAGATCCTGCGGGATCATAAGACCCTCATGGAGCTTACCCGCCTAGGTAGCTCCTCTTTGGGGGAAAACCTAGCAGTTAAGCGTGATCTCTGACAAATCCTTGATTTTCTTTTTAAAGATTTTCTTTTTAATAAGAATGGATTACAATCTGAGAAAATAAAATATCAATATTATGCTAAGGAGATCTGGCTGCCTGGACCGGAAAAAAATGGTTTACTTTATTTTATTAAACTGGATAGCAGCTAAAACCTTCGAACAAGGACATGATAAATCCATTAATATTTTTTCTTCCTCGCTGGTCAATTTCAGACTCCGATCCCCAAATCCTTTGCTGCAGCCAACACGTACGGTCTACAATTGTCATGCTGGTTCAATTCTCCCCGACCGTTAACATTCACATCAGGCTCAGCTCAGGGAATGTGTGCTCGAAAGTTAGTTCTAAAATAATTATCCGATTTCTGATAACTTTTTCAAACATTATCACGAAGTACAAGGCTTGATTTATAATACCTGCTTTAATAAATTCGTAATTTGAATTGGAATCCATCCGATATAAATACCCGTGCGTGGCTAGGGATGATTCCGATATGTAAAACGGTAGGCAGAAACTGTAAAACTAAATACAATGAAGTACTATGAAGTAGGGCTTGAAGTTAGTAAGAAATAAAAAAGAAGTGATTTTATTGATATTAATATTGGACGGAATAACTTTCAATTTGAACGAATATTTGGAGAGAAAATGACGGGTACAGTGGAAGATTTAGGAAGTTGCACAACACGGAATTGCTGAGAACAAATCGGGTAATACAGCTGAAGCGATAGCGTCGCTAAGAATAAGATGGGCTTGTTAAGGGGCTTAGTGACGTACGAATTCATAAAAAGATAATAAGTGCAGAACATGTTAAAAAACGTAAGAAGGGTAGAACGAGGCGTGGGGTGGATGGAAGTTTGTGAACAGCGATCAGTGTTATCGGAATCGAGCCTTTGGGTTTGCTGAGACTTTTATTTTTATTATTTATAGTATTTACTGTACAAATATATTGGGGGCAACCTGTGGTCTAGTGGTTAGCGTAACAAACTACTAAGCCCAAGATCGCGGGTTCGTAGCCCGGCAGGTGGCCCTAGGATTTTTTAAAGGGAGTAAAAAATCTTTATTTACGCCGTCCTTCGGAAGGGACCTTAAACGGGAGTCCCGAGCCTGTACGATGTCAGGTACTCGTTAAAAATCCCTATCCTAATTAAACCTGGATAGGCAAAATTTAGAGCTCCCACTGTAGCATCGTCCGATTAGCCATAGCAGCATAAAGTGACGTTAATAAAAATGACAAAAACGTTTAAAAAAAACTAACAATTGTACAAATATATTTCATCTACATTATTCTGGAATACTCCTTTTTCATAATATCTGGTAATTATAACTGTATAGGAGATTTAATACCCACATTGGAGATTTTAAATAGCTACATCTCGGAGATAAAAGTTAGCGTTTAGGGCGACCTTACGGATTTTGGTTTGGGTGGAAATCTGCGGACAGACGGCTTTTAAGGGATGTTTATAAATCCAAACTAGAATCCAGTCATTATTGCTTCATTTAATTACAATTATAATTCAGTTTAGTAAATTTAAATTTAGAGGAAAAATGGACAATTTACATGTATATTTTCAGAAAGGTTTTCTACAATTATAGCTGCATAATAATTCATGAGATAAAAAATCTTGTAACTGATATTTTCGTCCTTTTCTTCATGAGTGGCCAATAACTTTTTTGATCACAAAAGTAAATAAATATGTTTTTGAACAGTTGGATTCGCCAATCGATATTATTTTGAGTATGTTGTTATTGTTTTTACATTTGTTGTATTTTTAAAATAAATATTATCTGGCCTGAATTCCATTCTCTCAATTCGTCCTCGGAATATGATACGTGAGTAGGGGGCGTAAAAAGGTGATTATAATTGGCAAAAGCTTTCTAAAGTGTCACATTGTATCAAGTCCTCTAAAAGACAAAAATTAAAATACATTGTGCATAAAAAAACATTTTATAAACAACAAACGTGAAAAAAGTTAGTACTAATCTTATAATAGCTGCTTTCATAGAAACTTTAAGCCAGTTAAATTGAAACTATATTTCATACGATTAAACAATTAAATGTGTACGGACAATGCATCGACATTTCGGTAATAGAAAAGAAAAATATTTTCACTGTTTCATTCACTTTTTGTAATATTTGATATTCATTTATTGTATTATAATATCTGTAATGTTGATTAATTAAAATTGTAAATATAGTAAGTAAGAAATAAATAAAAAATAAAATATAGTAAGTAATAAAATTAACATTATAATAAAAATTAGTCATTTTCGGAGTTAGCATAGCCTAAGTGACTATAAATAAATAATTTAAGATGTAAATAATAAACAGTATCTATCGGGAATGGGAGACCCGCTTAAGGAAGTTGACAATTATTAATCTACTGTCAGTCAAAGATGAACCCTTTGGATACTTGGTCTTTATAAAAACCCTTTTGGGGTTCAACCTACTTTTATAAAGTGGGTAACTTAATTGTGGTGAAAAACCTGGAGGTTGGCGTGATTTCGGCCAAATTATCTTGTTATGTAGGTAGGTAGAAAGGTATCCTTATCAGTCAAAAGTTATCGCAATGTTTTAACATTGCAACTGGAGATTCCAGAAGGTCATTTTAGTCATATTTTGTTTCATTTCATTCATTCATGATATATTTCATTTCGCATATCAATACGAAACTAAATATCGAACGTAAAACAGTTTCGAGCCATTTACATAAAACTAGATTCGAAAAGAAAGGTTCCACATGAGTTAACAGTGAAGAATTTAGTTTCTTTAATCATGACGGGAACAAGTGGATGATTTTACTTAACGAATCCCTGACAAGAATTAATTATAAAATTTCGCAACAAATTAATTCACTGGCCCCATTTCATAAAAGATCCCACGTTTATGCGTTAATGTATAATAAATCTGATTTTACATGGACGCAGTTGGAAATGGTGCAAGCAATAAAATTAATATTGTAAAAAAACTTAGCTATTGTCTGGGTTAGCTTAGACTAATTGACTAAATTATGAATATTATCTATCGGGAATATGGGAGAGGAAGTTGGTAATTATTTGTCAGCTAATGACGGACCCTTGCGATCTCAAGGGAAAACTTGATTTAGGGGAAAAAACTTTGCGGTTAGTGTGATCTCGGCCGAATCACAGGAATGTATTGAATCGAAGACCCTTCATGGGTTGTAATAGTATTTTAACCTGTACCACTATAACCCGTGAACGGGTCTGGTGTTCAGTACATGGTAGAGACTGTACTGTTTCATGGAGAACGGTTGTGCAAGGAGGTGACTTGTCCTAGGTCACGCTCAACCGCCAGATTTTCCCTCTTATTTTGGGTACCCTATTTTTATAATATTCTATAGAGGCTGGGTGAGCCCCAGGAAGGTCTTAGATCCTATATGATCCGTCTCTCGCTGCAAACAAACTAAATAAAAGTACTGCCTGCAGCGGGAATGAAACAGGATTTCCGGTATGGCAACTCAGTGCTCTACCACTGAGCCACTCCATTGGGTTGTATACTAGGGGTAAAAAATTAGTTACATGTAGTAATAGAGTTGATAATGGTTACTATTTATTAGCTACAGTATTATGTCAAGCAGACAACTAAACCTTCTTGGCTAAGACTTTAGGTTGCCACAAAATTTGGTTACCAGTGCTTACTGATACAGTGACATAAGGTATGGTACAGGCTAAACATAGAAGTTCCTCATGATGTAGCACCCAGATAAAGGCAAATAAGTACTCAGTACTAAGTGTAATCATGTATTCACGGAAATTAATAATTATGTGTAATTTTTAAGTCAATTACATCAAAAGCTCTAAACTGACTGAGTCCTCTTGCAATTAGTTACATGAAACTCAACAAATTTAAGCAAACAATAAATTAATTACTTATTGTTTCATAAATATTTTATAATTTCGTGTTAAAGTATTTTTGTATTTAAATGCAATCACTTTAAACAATTGAGTAATGTTTTAAGTACAAATTACGTTGTACATTTTACGTAAATTAGTGGAATGTTATCTGTATTTTATTAAAAAATACAATTAGGAACAAAAATCTGTACTTGAAATTGTTCGTGCTCGTTCTTCTTTTCAAGGTGGAATTTGTTCTCAAATCAAATTTTTAATTCAGTTTTCGCATTTTGAATCTTTTGGTAATTTAAAAAAAAAAATTATATTTGGGTTTACCCTACTAGTTTCCTTCATAATAAATTAATACAGTAATATTTGTTATAAATGTTGACTTTTATTCGAAATTCATTTTTGAAAAATATTACTGAATTGAAAATTGACTTGTTTTTTCTTTCGCATAAACTTCTAAATCGAAATTATATTTCATCGTTATCATTATATATGACATCATATATAATATGATAAAATTATATATTTATCATTATTTATGAATAGGGGTTTTAGATGTCCTGATTAATATAATGGGGGCGGAGAAATTCAATGATAGAGCTCTGAGTTGCCCTGTTGAAGATTCCAGGTTTGAATCCGGCTGTGGCAGATTCTATTTGATCTTTTAACAGCCTGGAATGGATTATTTGGGATCCTGGAACTCACCCATCCTCCATAAAGTGGGTACCCCCAAAAAAGGTGGAAAATCTGGCGGATGAGCGTGATCTAGGACAAATCACCTCCCTGGAAAAACCGTTGTCTTAGAAATAATGTACTGAACTCAAGTTTTAAGTTAAGTATTTCATATTTACACGTGTAAACAATGTCACAATTTATCATTGTTGCGGTAATTGTTTCATTTTGTTATAAAGGTCAAAAAGATAGATATCTCACAATGACTTGGCAATTTCAGATCAGATGGGTTGGAACGCTCAACAATGACGTATGGTTCAAGATGGTACTTGAATAGAAACTTAAAGAGTATGGGAATAAACTGTGAATATTTTATGAATAATATTTTACTTTCATTTTCTTCTTAGGACATGCGGCGTTTTACGCGTATTAAAAAATATGCACGAGAAAAATAAACAAGTTTTGACCTAACTTAAGGGTACAATTATACCTTGGCAATAAAGAAAGGAATTGAAAACACCTCTTTGAACGAAAATAGTTTGATAAAAATATTTATCCGCAAAACATAGCCTGCTTCGAACATTTGCATAATTCTATGAAGTGGGTACCCAAAAAAAGTGGAAAATCTTGCTGTTCAGAGTGATCTAGGACAAATCACCTCCCGTTGTCCTAGAAACAACATACTGGGCTCAAGGCTCTTCATGGGTCGTATTGGTACTAGTTACAGACTATCATATCAAAAAGGTGGACCGATCATAATTGCTCATAGATTTTTTTTTTTATTCTAACTTCATTCGTTAAAGATTATCTAAGAATATGACATGAAAAGCACGACTATATTGATTAATTTTTAAAGATAGTGCTATCTAGGGATTCTTTCTTCATTTATTTTTTAATTAAATAAATGATTTGTACATTGTTCAATTGTTTTAAGATTATAATTCAAGATTAAACCCGACCCTCTTGAACCTCTGATCTCAACTAACAGCTGTAAGGTGTCGATTAATTATCACTCAAGTGTCCCTTATCATATTTATTTTTTCTTATCTTATATAAAAACACTTAATATTGTTGTTGAGGTGGATATAAATTTCTTTTTTTTTAATTCGTGATTACTAATGCTAAAAGGCGTACTGAAAGTAATTCAGTAGTAGTTGAACAACAGGCCTTTTTAAAAATTTACTTACATTTTTTTAAAAAACTTTTAACAGATAGGAAGCAGAAATACTAAATATATAATATGTAATAGAATCCTTATCCAACATAATAAATGATACCACTCACTTTATTTAGCCAAATTTAACCATTTTGCTCAGAGCCTTTGCCACACGGTCATTAAAGAAAAAACTATGTATAACCACATTGTTGGTGTACAAATAAAGAAATAATTTTTAAAAAATTATCGATATCAATTAGCAAAAACTCTAGAACAGACCTTAAATATAATTTAAAACAATAGGAAAAATCCCAAAATGCAAAGTCACTAAGTCACAAAAATACTGGAGAAAGTAGCCAGTTAACGCTTCGGCAATGCAGGCATCATCAGGACATACACCGCACGTCTCACATCAACAGTCCAGACAGACTTATCAAATAGAAACACCTCCATGGCGTTGAACGAAAGCTCTTTTAGTCTGAGCTGTGCTGCACTTAGTCTTCTTTAATGTGAGACTTTCTTTTGCTGTGTGTTTCCAGTAATTTGAGATTAAATCCTAGATTTTTTAGAATTATCCTAATGAATTTTAAAAAAAATATAATTAAAAAGATTAATAAATTTATTTTTTTAAAATTTATTTATTGATATTTACAACTGTATTACAATAATACAAGTAAATAGGATAAGTGATATTTAATAAATTTAAATTAATTTCCTGGAAAGGCTAAATTAGTAGAATAGGATTGTTAATATTTAAATAATATGTTTCCTATCGAATTTTTTTTTTTTTTTTTTAAATTTATTTATTGATATTTACAACTGTATTACAATTATACAACAAGTAAATAGAATGCGTGTTACATATTGACATGAGAATGACAAGTAGAGAAACTACCCACTGGTAGTACTCAAATCAAAGTTCAATAAGAAGGTCACGTGGCAATCTTCTTTTCAGACGCCTCGGAGGATTATCGGGAATTGAAGAGGACGCTAGGTTTGAAACTAGAGGGTTTGAGTGGGAATGAAGTTTGCTATGAAAGGATAGATACCGGTTTCGGGCCAAATCAGCAACAAAAGGGACATTAAGGTCGTTATGGATGACTTTATTCTTAACAAAATAAGGAGCATTGAGGATTTTACGAAGGATTTTGGATTGTAGGGATTGGATACGAGAGGAATTCGATGGCTTAGTGGAGCCCCATAGCTCTACTCCGTAAGTCCAAATAGGTCGTATGATGGTCATGTAGATGAGTCTTTTGTAGTTAATTGGGAGCTTAGAGCGTTTGTCTAGTAAGTATTGAAGTAGCCTGAAACGTCGAGCGGTTTCCTGTCTTTTCAGTCTTGTATGAGGATTCCAGGTTAATCGTTTGTCGAGGTGCAACCCTAAGTATCGGATCTGTTCTACAGGCACCAGTGGGATATTATTAAAGGATACTGTAGGGCAGGAAGTCATTGGTTTACGACGTAAGGTAAAAGTGATTTGATGCGATTTTTATAGAATTTATTTTAATTCTCCAGTTTTGAAACCATTCTTCAAGATCAGTGATATGGGATTGGAGGTTTTGGGATGCAATAACTGGATTGGTGTTGACTGATAATACACATGTATCATCAGCATACGTAGTAAGGATAGTATTATGATGAGTTGGGATGTCAGCTGTATAAACTGTATAAAGGATTGGGCCAAGGATACTACCTTGAGTCTATCGAATTTGAAATTCCTTCAGTCATAAATAATAAAGAATTCAATATCTAAGGAATAAAATTGTTTTATATTGAATTACAACATGTAAGAATAAAGTTGAAAATTGCGAGAACACGGGGATATGGGATCGGTGAAGAGAAGGGATTTGTCTGACCGAGGTAGCTCAAGTGGCAGAGTATCACGACGGGTGCGTGGGAGACCCGGGTTCGAATCCCGGTCCTGGACAAATCTTTTCTCTTTAAAATAAAAATAAATAAAGTTGAAAATAGATAGTAAAATTTTAATGAAAAACACTGTTCTAATTTTGTAAATAAAAATACATATATGAGGTAGGAAATGATCCGGGTGGAAGTCAGAAAAAAACAAACATATGAGCCGTTTATTTTGAAAGTGGCCTACCTCCATTTATCTTCAAATGGAGATATTTAAGGGTTTGCGTTTCAATGAATTTAAAAATATACATATAGGATACTAATGAGTCATACTGCTTAAGTGTATCTAAGGGTGTTAAATTTATGGTTGCTATTAAAATTGTAACAATTATTAAGTGAATAATGTGCGTTTTCTTATCAAGAATGGAGTTAGGCCACTTTCAAAATTAACAACCAGATACATTATAAAATTTGAAGGTACCCAAGTTCATTCAACATAATTTAAGATTGGAAATTGAAAAAACAATCCTCAATTTATTTTACATATTATTAAAACACTTCGGAAACACAATTTATGCGATTAAAAACATTTTTTAATTAAAGAACATATAAAATTACAAACATAAATTTATTACAAAACAATTTACTATTCATCTACATTTTGCTCGTGTGAAAGGGATTTGAAGAAATCATGATGTTCCGGTGGTATATATCACAAAAGGTCAATCATGTCCTTGAATTTTGCTGTTGTTATTTGTCTGATATTTTTATAGAGTGGTGTCAATACAATGTTTTCGAATTTTCTTGGTCTACCCCGACGTGGTAATAAATTCAGGACTTTCAAATTTTCATTCTCATTCATTGATGTCTTATAGAAAATTTTATACGGTTCATTTCTAACAAAACGCATATTTGTAACCAGTTTACTGATTCTCCATTAGAATTCTTTACCCTTTTAAAAATTGCGTCTTCTAATAATTTTGTTGATATAAAATCTTTTTGTCTCATTTCATTTACAATAAAATTATTACCTTTCCGACCCTTCACCACTGCTTTCAGACATTATCAATAGTAAATATCTTGATATAATTATAAAATAAATGGAGTTAGGCCACTTTCAAACTACACGGTTTAGTTATTGAACTAATTCTGAAAACTTATGTGTCAAAAACTTATCGTATTTGCTCGGAATATCAGCAACCTGAAATGCTTCACTGATATATAATGTGAAGTTGTATATGTAACCATGGTAACTGGCAAAAAATTGAAAAACAGAGTTAAGCCACTTTCAAAATAAACGGCTCATATATTTTGAATTTATACAACGATGTTATGAGTTGTATTTAGCCTATCTTTGTTATTTATTTTTTTGTATATCGTATGAAAGAAAAGTATTTTACTCGGTATAGACAATTCGAACGTCATGAACAAAAAATGATGAAAATGAAAAAACTCCAACGTCGATGAGTCCATTTGTACCTAAGTGAATCGCATTACCTTATCTCTGTGCCATGTCTTACCCGAAGAATGAAATATTTGATCAAATCATTTTGTATAGCAGGCCTGTACATTGAGTCCTTATTTGTGAGTCAGTATTTGTGTGCAAAATATTCGTATTAAAAAGTAGACATCTAATACAATCTAAACATTTTTAAAAATATTAGTTTTAAATATTTGAGTTGTTTAAGACATTCCCAGTAGAAAATGTATTCTATCAAGATTGAGGCTTTGTTTTGTAACCTTGTATTTCTATTTTAATCCGCAGTCGATTAAAAAAAAAAAAATGCGAATATTCATCAAAATTGTATATTTATATGCATCTTGGTGCGCTTAAGAACGTTTAGAAAAAAATGCGTTTATACATTACCAACGTATCCAAAAGATTCAGGGATGTTGGAAATGATTTTCTTATTCAAACAATGGTTGTTCATGTTTGTTTATTTAACGTCACTTCTATGACTAATCGGACAATGCTAGGATACGATGCTCCCATGATAGTGGGAGGCCTAAATTTTGCTATCCAGGTATCGTTAGTATATGGGATCTTTAACGAGAAGTGGGGTTGTAGACATATTTTCTTTTTTCGGTTTGGGCGCCAAAAAACAAAAATCCAGAGAGAGAGTGAGCTGGTATACATCATGTTTTTGTTTTAATTTTTTTTTTAATATTTCACTATACTTTGTCATTCCTGTATGAACTTACAAATAAAGTGAGAAAAAATTGTATGTTACATCTAATTAATTGTATCTATTGCTAATTTTATGTATTTTATCTGGTTTATACATAATTACCAGGAAGCGGGGTAGCTCGGCGTAGAGCTCTGACTGTCCCGTGCCTATGGTCCCGGGTGCAACAAAATAACCAACCATAAAAGATTATTTTCTACCAGGAAGGATATTAATTAAACGTCATCTTTCTCCAACTTGTCCAGAAAATTGCCTAATATTGGATAGGATGTTGGATCTAAATTTAGAACTCAGATGCTTGATCAATACTTGCCAACTCTTTTTTTTTCAAAGCTTAACGAACATTAATTTACTTTAAAAATGTCAATTCCCAAACCCCAAAAGTATGGGTTTACTGTGGCAGATAATTTATTTAACCTTTTAGCTGCCGGGGATGGATACTTTGGGACGTGGAGACCCTACTGGAGCTCACTCAGCCTCTACAAAGTGGTTAACCAAAATAGATGGAATATCTTTGCGGAAAAATAACCTCCCTGCACAACCATTGTCCTAGAAACAGTAAAGTCTCTACCACATACTATACCCAAGACTCTTCATTGGTCTTATAGATTTTTTTTTTGTTTTTTAACATAATTACCTACTATTTATGGATTATACCTACTATTAATTTAATTAAAAGCTTCCTGACAGCATACTAAATAGGTTCTCATCATGACCTCGCGTGAAGTTAGCACCCCATTCGAATTCATTCCATGTAAAGTACGACACCTAACCTCGTCCTAGTTCGGAACTCATGATTTCTCCAATCCGAAGTTCGGATTGTCTCAGTTCCGAAAAAGTTCACAAGCTTTAAACCCGAGTGTTTGGCCCAATTCCCGATTTGGTATCTCTCCCAATAAGTGTTAATTGATTTACGGCAGCATTTACGGAGTTTTTAGTCTGAAATTAACTAACTAGATGTTAGAGAAGAATTAGTTGATTGGAACTTCTAATGTAAGGATATTTATCATATCCTTTCTCCATTCTTCACACTACCTATTTTCCCATTTTTCCCCGTATCATTTTGGCATCCATCATATGTTGGTAATCAAGAGTTCATATTTTTAAGCACTAATTTTAATTTTTCAAATTCATTAATCCTATCAACTATTTTTCAAACATTCATTGTACACTATTGTTACTGTACAATAGTATTTCTATTATTCACATTAGTTATTGTACATACAGTTCCATACTTTTCTGTAACATGTAACCTCTTTAAGTCCGTTATCATACTTTTTATATCTTTATTTTACTAGTTTTTCTTAATTCTTCATGTTCCAACCTTTTTTTGTAAATGTTAATATTCTCATTTTGTATCTTTGGTTTACCTCCTCTTTTTGATTTACCTTTATATTATTTTTACTTTACTATCCTTTCTGTACATTTATTTTCTGTATTTTATTTTATATGCGTTATTTATAATTTATAATTTCTGTTCTTTTTCTTTAGTTTTATTAAATCTGTCTTATTTTATTATATCTGTCATTATTTTCATTCTCTTTTCATTATCATTAATTTTGTTATATCTGTCTTTATCTTAATTTTATTATATCTGTCACTATTTTAATTTCTTTTCATTATCATTAATTTTTTTAAATCTGTCTATATCTTAATTTTATTATATTCTGTCACTTTTTTAATATTCGTTATCTTTCATCTTCATATCTGCCACTATTTTAATTTTCTACATTACTTGTCACCATATTATTGTTACTGTACATTTTTATATTTTTTGTTCTGTTTGTTTCTCTCTCATAGCCCTGAAGATGACCTACACTGTAGGTCGAAACGTCGGCACACAATTATAAGTTTATTACCAGTGTTTTTTTTTTTTTACTGCACCCCCCAACTATCTCCTTTACATAAGGAAGAAATAGTTGGGGTGCAGTCAATGAAAACACCATAATAAGGGTATACTTATTTATTGTCTAGGTATACTTATTTATAATTGTCACAATTATTAAGTGAATAATGTATGTTTTCTTATCAAGAATGGAGTTAGGCAAAAATTTTAAAAACGGAGTTAGGTCACTTTCAAAATAAACGGTTCATATATTAAAAACCTTTTAACCATATGCAAATTATACTATAGCAAAAGAGTGAGGCAGACGTTAAAGAACTCTAACTGCAGGTCTGTAGGCAACACGATGCTCCCTTTAGTAGTATTGAAACTATTTTCGTTTCTGTTATTTTTCTTGATATTGAAAATTGTGGATGGATGATAATGAGACTTGTTAGGCTGGTCAAATTGATGTCAATGACACAGCATCGTATTTCACAAAATAAATTTGTTATGGCGACGATTCGCCAAGAAACTAGAACGATTTCTTTTGACTGTTTTCTCTCTGCATAAAGCTTATTTAGATTTTATGATTTGATTAGATCAAATAGCCACTATCAGCCTTATTTATATCTGTATTTATAGTGAGAAACAATTAATGATAATTAATATTAAACTAATTATAAAATGTATGGGATAAGAAACAGTAGACAATTTTATTTTTAAACAATAATAAAAGGTTATAGTAAAATTAGATAAATGAATATAAATGAAGAAATATTTGTAGTCTTTAAAGCTTTTCCTTGATTTTTTTTATGTAACCATTCTCTTTAACTAATTGCTATTTTAGGTAACAAAGTTGTTTGACAAAACCAATTATAAACAACATTATGTTTCATCGCAGGGACTCTTAAAGCATTTCAGTTCTCTTATGAATATTTTTTTTGTTAATTGAGTATGAAAAGTACAGAAACCGGACTATACTATTTTAACGGATTTATATATATATATAAATATGTATATTCTGTACTTTCCATACTGTTACGGGCTACTGGGTATTAAAAATGACTTAAACGCTCCTTAATCAAAGATACTAATATTTATTTACAAAAGTTATAAAAGAATACAATTAAACTATTAACAATTACTAACTAAGAAACTAAACAAAGAAATTACTAACAAATAGATTATTAATTGAAATAAATTTACAACAATATTTTTAGATATTTATAATCTAGGCCTAACTTCTATTTAATTATTACAATAATATAAGATATTATTATTACTAAATAGCTTAACTATTTACATAAGCTTGTACAAATCACATAAAATTACAACCGCTACTTAATTACTACTAATTAACACTTACAGTTCACTAATTAAAGTCCACCGACCGTAAGAATCTCTGAATATAACAAACTGTCACACAATTACACTCACAAACTGTCACTGACTTATTACACTGGCTTATCACTGTTTCCGATGTTAACCGTACCGTGTGCTTTAAAACTCCGACTCCACTCGCGCCGAGATGCTGTTTAAATAGCCAGAATGCCAGATCTAGAACATACCCGACGGATCGCGAAGTTTCGCGAAAAGGCCTCTTTTATCTCTGCCGACAAGGGGGCTTTGTTCTCTTTCAGGAATCGCCAATTCCCGCGCCCGTAACAATAGCATATATTTGTTAAATACAAAAATAATAAACAATTTATATCATATACGAACGAGCTGGAATATTTTCTTATATTTATATATTATATATGTATTGTATGGTTTATAATCCGTTAATTAAAATAATAATGTTATAAAATAAATTAAAATAATATAGACCTTCCATACTATATATTTTTTAAACCCAAAATGTTTAACAATAAGTGTATATAATATGTAAGTATATACAAATACAAGAGCTGAAATTCGGGATCTAAGAGATAATGTAATAATCCTCAATTATAACGGGGCCATTTTCAAACAAATCATTAGCATTTGAAAGTTAAAATATATTGTAAATATGCGACAGCATTTTTTATTATCGCCTTTAGCCTTTACCCCGGAAGGTCAGGAAATTATATATTCACTGTTAATAATTTATCATATGGTTACAATGTTTAAGACAATAAAGATATAAATAACCGTTATCCTAATAGATACAATGAATTAATAGACGAAATCAGTGACGTGTAAGATTAGTCCCCATCTGTACCAAGCGGTCTGCGTATCTCCTGTATTTTGTTAGCAAAAACTTTACTTTTCTTTCTTCGTAGGATATTAGGCCACACCAGCTGAAAAGTGAAAATTAATAAATGTTTTCCGAGTAGAGTTTTTCAATTATTATGGAATATATTGGATAATTGTCGGGTGGCGTTATTTGTAGTTTAAATCACGTCACAGTTGCGTCAGTTTTACTCAATTAATTAATCAATTACAATATGAAATTAAGTTTTTTTTTTTTTGTTTTTTAAAGGATTTTCTTCACAAATGAAGGTTTCCTCATCCAAATTCTTCTTTCAGCCTTCTCTTCCATTCGTCCCTGTCAAGCGCATCCTCCTCCGTCATTCCATGCCCAGCCAAGCTTTCTTCCACTTTAGCTTTCCATTGGGTTCGAGGCCTTCCTCTCTTCCTCCTTCCCTCGGCCTCCCACTCCATGACCAATTTCGGGATCCGCTTACTGTCCATCCGTTTCACATGACCAAACCATTTCAATCTTCTTTCTTCGATGACCTCTAGTATGTTCTTGTTAACTTCCATTCTTTCCCTGATGTCGCTATTTTTGACATGTTCCACTCTTGATATTCGGGCAGATCTTCTCCAGAAGTCCATCTCTACTGATAACAACCTTCTTTCCTGAACTCTACTGAGGGCCCAGGTTTCAGAGCTGTAGATCATTATACTTTGGACCACAGCACTATATATCAGTTTCTTCGTCCTTCCCAGTATATTATTACTCCATAGGAGAGAGTTTAACATGCCAACTGCTTTCCTACCGTTCGTTATTCTTTTTTCTACTTCCACATTTGTGGTCCCTCCGCTTTCCAGTATGGACCCCAAATAGCAAAACTGCTCCACTCTGTCCAAGCTCCCAATAGTTGGGTCGTCTGCTTCGCTCCTATCTGTGCACATATACTTAGTTTTAGTATAGTTGACATTGTGAAATTAAGTCACTAGCAAATTAATGAGGACTGACGTAACAATTGATTACATACACATGTAAAAGACTGTCATCCAATGTAAAAAATGAATATAAAATTGTATTTTATATTATATTATTTATATTTATTTTATAACGATATCTACTTCATTGAATTATTATCTTGTGGTTTTATTTATTTGTAAACTAAAAGTTCGTCATGATATAAGGGGTTTACATAGGACAGCTTCAAGTCTTGGACAAACTAAAAATAAATTATCTATTTTGAGCTTGCTGGGATATAAACAGGTTTTCAAATATAACCATTACTTTTCCTCTTTAGTATAGTTATTATTAATGATTTTTCTTTTTAACAAGAATTAGGTTGTTCCCTCCCAAAAAAATTAACAATAAGGTTTTTTTTCCAAGTCTATTTTCATATTATTTTGCATTGACGGTATGTGACAAAAACTCTTCAATAGTTGTCTGAGTTCTGATCAGAGTCTGAGTCAATAGTTCTGAGTTCTGATCAGAGTCTGAGTTCAATGCTGATTAGCGAAACTCGATTAGACGATTTGGTGATTTCCACCTAAGCTGTTATATATGAGGTGAAAATAGTTGACTGAATGATCTAATGTAAAGGAGATAGTTGGGGGTGCAGTCAAAAAGAACACTGAATAAGTAATAAACTTATAATTATGTGCCGACGTTTCGACCTACAGTGTAGGTCATCTTCAGGGCGATTTGGAGAGAGAAGTCGTTCGATGTAACGGCTGACTAGCACTGAACGATTCGATTCGATGATCAGTGCTATAAAAGTCGGGACGATAAGAGATGGTGCACGGAGCATCCCCCTCCACGAGCTCCGCCCTCTTTCCCCCACCCTAGTCCCACTTCCCCTCCACCCCTCTCGGGCCAGCTATCCAGTGGATATTTTCAATGTTTCGTAATACAAATTGTCTTAAAATGATACATTACTTTGGGCCCTGGCTGCTGGTCTATAAAGAATGAAAAGCGAGTAAGAGCTGTAGTACAATTGTCGGCTCCAGGCGGAGTCAGGTTAGGGGAGGGGGGGGGGAGGAACAGCTTCAGGCCTCCCCACTCCCCGTGCACCTTCTCTTGTCGTCCCGACTATAGTCAGCCGTTACATCGAACGACTTCTCTCTCCCAATCGCCCTGAAGATGACCTACACTGTAGGTCGAAACGTCGGCACATAATTATAAGTTTATTACTTATTCAGTGTTCTTTTTGACTGCACCCCCCAACTATCTCCTTTACACTAAACTGTTATAATATGAATTCCAAAGGTGAAACGTGAAAGTTGAATTCTAGTAAGAATTTGATAACTTAAGAAGTCAGTGACGTCAAATGTCGAGTTAGTTCAAGTACATTTGACTTCTTAAGATCAAAAATTTAACCAAATTAAAATTATTAATTATTGTGGAGATATTAATTATAAGTGGAGTTATTATTTATGACGGAGAGCGTTGTCGTTGGGTCTAGTTGTTGCTATATTCTACTTTGATGGGTATCATAAATCAATCTTTATAACTCTACACATAAAGTTAAACAATCCTTAGTTATGCCGTCCTTCGTCAGAAGGAACATAAAATAAGCGGCCAGAGCCTGTACGATATCCCCCTCGTTTCAGAACCCAATGCTGACTATATCTGGGTTGGCAAAATTTAGGACTCCCACCGTAGCATCGCCCGGTTAGCAATAGCAACATAAAGTGATGTTAAATTAATAGAAGAAACATCTAAAGTTCAATTAGCTCTTTTCTGTAATTATTTATTTATCACACTTTATTTTTTTAAATCAACCGAAATAAATTAATATATTTTTATTTCACATTTTTATTAAGCTTACAGCACTCTTTTTCCGTGTCTATACAATGGAAGTTGCCTTAACAAAAATTACTTACAATTACAACATACCACCAACTATCATACTGCTGGGATTCTGTCATCAACACTTTAGTTGGAGTCACATCTAGCTCATCGTGGTGCTAAATTCCTCCATCACAAAAAAAAAATAAATTAAAACTCCGAAGAACCGCCATTTTGAAGCAATGCATCGGTGGTAGTAACACAAGTTTAACTAAGAAGTAAAAAAACCATTCTCCAGTCATAATTATTAATTTTCTCACTTTCTACAAAGACGTTTCGACCCCTTGGGTCATTATCAATTCTTTTATTGTCTCTCCTGATTTATACCATTTTTCTGCAATTCACCATATAAATTTACTGAACATAAATTATATAACAATTAATTTAAAAATTGTCCTAAAAAAAACGAAAATTTAAGCATAGATACCTCATATGGACGTCAATAATATAAAATTTTTTTTTGAGATATATTCTTCTCCATGGTCATTTTTCAACTCTGCCTTATACTTTGGACTTCCCCTATTCTTAAAAAACACCTTGATATTGCCTTGAAGAAAATTAAAAATTGTAAATCTATAGGAGTTTATTTAAATTATGCTATATATTATTTATTTTTAATATTTTATGTTTAATTTTTGTTTTTTTGGGAGTATTAGAAATAATATGAATATGATAGAAATAATATATGTGACAGGTTATGTTATGGTTATCTATAGTGTAGGCTATTCTTTGTTTATTTCTTCTTTAATTTTAATAAAATAGAGGAATACAATTTACTGACCTCTCCAGACTCTTTTCTATCATTAACTACACTATCTATATTATCGTTTATATATATGGCTTCTAAGTATTGTTGTGCATTATATCATAATGCAGTAACACAAGTTTTAAACAAATATTCTCCGGATATTTGATACCTTTAGTCTAAACCATAAAAATAGCGTTCAAGTAAAGTAATCTTGGAGGAAAGTGAGGAACGGATCTTTTTTTTTTTACCCGTTGTATGTTGGATACTTACTTTTAAAGAGAATTTTATGTTTTTTCTAGGAATAATAATCGCTAGTTATACTGGATATTTATTACCGAGATCATTCAACGACAATTTCGAGACTGAAGACTGATAACGGATAGCGCATCCTATCGATGAAAAGGATGAACTGAATAATACAATCGGCAATATCTACGATCTTTATCTCCATAAATTGTGCCTTGTAATGTTTTGGAAAGTTTAACGCTGAACTGTCTGATGTAGCATGCCCCTGATGAATCATTGAAATAAAATAATCACTGGCATAATTGGCTGATTTTTAGTCACTTTTCCATGTTTTTGAATTTGCCAATCATTGCCATTTTCTGAACGAGTATCCATATCCAAACTGGTTTTCTATTATGAATTATGAAAAGTTATTAAAAATCCTTGTGTGATGGTCAACGGTATGCGGTGTATGATAAACTGCTCAATTTGCTATAATAATTGAGGTATTAATCAAGGATTTAGTGGAGGTTGTTAATTTACATCTATTTCCTCCCAGTAAAGGGAGAGGGGTAGCTTAGTTTGTTAAGTGCTGAATTGCTATGCTGAAGCTAGGAAGCACACCCAGCCTCTATAAAGTGGATGGGTACCCATAATTGAGGAAAAGCGGTTGAGTATGACCTCGGACATATCGTCTCCTTGTACAACGGTTGTCATAGACACAGTACAGTCTCTACCATGTATTGAACTCTGGACACTTCATGGGTTGTAGTGGTACAGGTTTTTTTTTTTTAAATAATTATCTTTTATATTCTCCAATGACTCCTCCGAACGTATGGCGCACGCTGGACCAATACATTAGCAGTGACGCTAGACCGTTCTCCCACCAATTCCCCTCTCCTACCCCGTTTTAGAAATCAGTTCGCCGGATGAAAACTCTCGAGGAAAACCAGGTCAGTGTCACTTTTCTCCGAGGAATCTTCCGCAGTTTGCTTTCCAATCCTTTCGGACGTTGCGGTTCTGGGATGCGTTCTGACCATTATTGCTATGCGATTTCGTGCGGTCACTCCAGGCTGATCTTCCAACACCTAGGCTGAGTGATCCCGATACTACTGAGTCATCAGAAGACCTTCTCCTGATTAGAGTATCGTTTTGTGTACGGTTCCTATTGGTATATACAAGAGTCGTGTAATACGTAAGCTTCTTATTTTTTATCTGTATTAATTCTTACTTTATTCAATTAGTTTTCACACGAATAAAGAAAAAAAATTTGTTCACTTTTAAACTTTGTATTCTTACACTCTTCACACATTTCCAACTTTTTGGGGTTCACCTGTGGCTTAGTAATTACCATAACAACCTACTAATCCCGAGATCGCAAGTTTGCAGCCCGGCTAAGACTAAGATTTGTTTAAAGGCAATAAAAAATCCTTATGGCTTCTTTCGAGAGGGACGTACAATGGGAATCCAGTCCTTATCCTAATTACATTAGCATAATATAATGGGTAAGGCAAAATTTAGGACTTCTACTAGAGCATCGCCCGATTGGCCATGGCAATATCAAGTGGTTACAAATTGATAAACAAACATTTCTAATTTGTGAATATTCCTAGAAATGGGCTGATATCTCTAAAATTCATTTCATTCAGCTGACATTACCGAACTCCCCTGTTATGATATCCATTTATTTAATAATCTATTTATTTTTTCACTAGATACTACTTTTTTTATAGAATGTTTTAAAAAAACATATTTAGGTATGTATATGTATATATATATATATATATATATATATATATATATATATATATATATATATATATATATATATATATATATATAATTTTACTAAAATCGAGCCAAAAACTCAAAAAGAAACACTATTATTTAATAATGCAATTGGGAAAAACCACAATGCAAAGCCTTATGTTTCAAAAATACACCTACTTACCAGTCGACGTTTCGCCTATTCAGGCATTATCAAGACACCAAAATCAAAAAGGGGGTTATGTGAATCGCATCTCGAAGAAAAAGGTGCAATACATCCCAACGATCAACAGCCCAGTTTGGGTAAGTAGGTGTATTTTTGAAACATAAGGCTTTGCATTGTGGTTTTTCTCAATTGCATTATAATATATATAATTTTAATTTTGAAGAGAAAAGATTATGTCTTGGCCGGGATTATACACGGACATAATCTTTTCTCTTCAAAATTAAAAATAAAATAAAACTATTTAAATAATTAAAAAGAACCATAAATAAAAGATATATATATATATATATATATATATATAGAAAAGAATAGAAAAGTAACTTTATTCTGGGACTATGTCCCTTCAGAATAACAAATATGAACAGAAAAAGAAACATAATGTTTATCTGGCAAGAAGGCTAAGTATTACAAATCATAAAGCGTGTGAAAATGACAAAAAACAATTTAAAAAGAAATATTTAAACAAAAATAATAATAAGTAAATGAACAGTACAAGTCTTGACAAGATATTAAGCAATTAAAGAGAATTGATAACTATATAGCTTTTGTTAAATGCATGAGCTAGCATGCAATAATTCTTTACATGATGTACAGCTTCTTAAAAGACAAAATTAAAAGAAATAAATAGCACAATGAATTATTCTATACATTACAATCAAAGCCAATGACTAACCTGCTTAGAGAGCATCTTTTTGGGAAGCTAGGAGATGTTGGAAAAGCAAGGATTTAACTGATGATAGTGAGGGACTAAGAAGGATGTTAGAAGGGATTGAGTTCCACACTGTGGTGGAGCGGTCGAGAAAGGAGCGTTCGAATGCTTTGGCTCGGTGGGAACGAATATAGAGATCGGAAAGGCGGGATCTTGTTTTATGGTGTTGAACTGAGGATTTGAATTGGAGGAGTGTATATATATATATATATATATATATATATATATATATATATATATATATATATCATTTCCAACATTTCCAAGTCTATTAATTTCCAAGTCAACTGTAACCTTTTACAAATCAAATGCTACCCTTTACAATACAAAAGTAACCCTTTCCAACTGAGTTGAAACCCTTTCCAAAGCAAATGTAACGCTTTACAACTCAATTGTCACCCTTTTAAATGTTTTGAAAATTTACCTTACTGGGGAATGGGCGAATTTAGGGCCTCAGAACTCGCCAGGATAAAATCATCACAACCTTTTTCTTCACAGCTCTTGTTAGGACAAAAATGAGGGAAATAATTCAAAAAAACTAATATGAGATGAAAATAGTTGACTAATGTAAAGGAGATGGATGATCTAATGTAAAGGAGATAGTTGGGGGGGGTGCAGTCAAAAAAACACTGAATAAGTAATAAACTTATAATTATGTGCCGACGTTTCGACCTACAGTGTAGGTCATCTTCAGGGCGATTTGGAGAGCGAAGTCGTTGGGTGTAACCCTGTGTGTAAACCTGTGAAGATGACCTACACTGTAGGTCGAAACGTCGGCACATAATTATAAGTTTATTACTTATTCAGTGTTTTTTTGACTGCACCCCCCAACTATCTCCTTTACAAAAAAACTAATACTTCATTTTTTGTTTCTGAGAAAGTTTATTTAAAAAAACGTGTAATATGAACTTAACAACAGTATCTTCATAGTTTTTGTAATCAAATAATAAACATAATAATATTCTTGTTTACAAAAAATTAAGGAAAAAAATTTAAGACAAAAAGTTGATTTTTTTTTCTCAAGAAGTAAATAATTAAAAAATGTAAACTGAACTGAACATTATCACATTAAAAAAAAGTGTTTATTCCTTAGGAGAAAGTAAAATAACACTGTTCGTTCAAAATTACGTTAAATTTTCAAAACATTTTCAAGGGTGACAGTTGAGTCGTAAAGCGTTACATTTGAATTGGAAAGGGTTGCTTGTGACTTGGAATGGGTAGCATTTGATTTGTAAAAGGTTACAGTTTGGAACCTTTAATTTGGACCTTGGAAAAGGTTCAAATAGACTTGGAAATGTATATAAATATATATATAAATAAAACGAAATCGAAATTACAATTTCCTTTATATTCTCATTTAATTTAATCGATTATTATTTATATATGTTTGATTATTTATAACCTCCGTTTAACTTCAAATTTGGTGATACAGTTTTTATTTTTAAATTTTTGTGTTAAAAATGATAATAAAATGTTGTAAATAGAGTGTAATAAGAAACCATCCCTCCAATACAAGCCTTAACTCCTTAAAATATTTTATAAAATATACCAACGTTTTGTCAATTTAGGTGTCATCAAACAACACACTAATAGAAAATCGCACTAAAGAAGACAAAGCGCAGCAAATAATTTTCTTTTGGTATGAGAACTGAATTGGTGAAACCTTGACCTCCTTTTTATAATTTATGTCTCTTTTAGGATTTTTACTCACCTTTATTGATGAAACATTTTAAAGTAATTATTGGAAAAGACTAATCTGGCGGATTTAGGTTTGTGTAGCGGTCTAAGGAAGAAAGTTTGTAAGCAGAGATTGGTGGTAATGGCATCGAGCCTTCAAGTTTTAAAATTAATTATTAGATTAGAAAATAAAATTGGAGTTACTATGCTTTATTAATTAATAACTGGCTATTCACTGTCTTTATTATTTTTGACGTTTTGAACAATAAACAATACATATAAATGATAATTATCAAAACAAATCAACAGAGTAGTGTTTTGTTGATCATAAACGTAAGCTGAACTCGTTTTTTTTTATTTATTTTTTTTTATTAATATCAACAAATGTCATTTAGTTTCGATTCAGGTCATTTATATAAAATTTAAAAGTAATTATTCGCAACATGATAATTGTTCGACCCTGTCAAAATGAAAAATGCAATTTTTTATAATTATTGGTCAGGTGTTTTGATTTTTAAATATTATTATTTTAAAGAGAAAAGATATGCCTCCAGCCGGGATTCGAACCCGGAACCTCTCTCTCTCCCTGACAGCGCTCCAACCAATTGAGCCACTTTGTCCGTCTAGGGACAAATCATTTCTCTTCTCCAATCACATGTCCCCGTGTTCTCGCAATTTTTGCGATGTATACACGAGAACGAATGTTCTTTGAACATTACTTTTAATTTTAGGATCTAGTTGACTTACGTCATATTACTATTTATAATTTTTTATAATTATTGGTCAGGTGTTTTGATTTTTAAATATTATTATTTTTTCATATATTATTTTGCATATCTTTTCTCTTTAAAATAATAATATTGAAAAATGAAATTGTTCTCAGTAATCGCTATGGATGAAGTAGTCCAATTTATATAGAAGATTAACTTGTAGTCATAGTAACGCGATTAATATTACATTTCAGTAATAAAAAGTAATAGATGGATTATATGCAAACAATTTATAAACGAATAATGTGTAATATTCATTATAACTATACTTTCTCAATTAAATTTAATTGATATTGGAGTGCTACCGATGGGTCGTTTCTCCACTAGTGTTTTTTGTTTTCATACCATTTGTTCATATCAGCCAATTTACTTGATGTAATATTATTACAGTTGTAAATATCAATAAATTAATCTAAAAAAAAATTAATTGAAAGTTCTCAGTTAATTAATTAAAATATTTGTTCACTTTACAGCCTTTACAAAAACCTCTCATCTCTATCACAATCGGGGTTTTAAAAACCATGGTTTAAGTTCAAATATATTTTTATAATCTAACGGGGATCATCCTGGTGTTCACCCAACCTTTTACAAGCGGGCACACATAACTGGGAGAAAAAACTTGGCAGTTGAGCATGATCACAGACAAATCATCTCCCTGCAAAACCATTGACTTAGTAACAGTGTGGTCTCTACCATTTACTTTACCCAAGACCCTTCATAGGCTGCAATATTCCTGGCCCAGGTTCACATAATTTAACTATTCATATGAGTTGAAAAATAAACTTTTATTGCTATCTACATTTTTTATAGGCTACTTATAACGATAAAGACAGTCATAATATTTTTTTATTGTAAATTGGTTGAAGATGCTTTACCTTGCCTCGCAACGGTTGAGTGAAGTAAAACTACTAAATAAGTACGTGGTAGCTTAAAGCTCTTAATCCAAAACAATGAATTAATAATAAGTTCTAGTCTAAAGTTGATGAAAATTCTGCCGAATCGCTAAGCTTCAACATAGGCTTAAATCTGGAATTTTACAACCTATGGTAGTCTTAAATCTGAGATTTTAAAATATTAATGTTACTCATAAAAAAATACTAGATTATACCTTCAAAGAGATATTATTGATATCAATATGGAAGAGATATTGAGGATATGGAAGATTACTAAATACAACTTAAAACATTGATAAAAATACTACTAAATCCTGATTGTAATCATATAATTTTATTTTTTTTAAATTATGTTAAGGTTAAATTTTATTACATTTATTTACTTCTCCTTAAGAATATTTAATTAATTTATTACGGTAAATTGTTTTTTTTATTTAATTTTGTATAATTTACCATTAAGACTTGCTGGAGTGAGAGTTTAGCAGAAATCGCCTAGTAGCTAACATTCAATCTTGTATTGCCTAGTAAAGTGCTATTTCCTTTTATTGCCTGCTAACTCACGTTATATTTTCTTTTATTGCAACTAAGTGACTATCCTCTTTTAACAATCCCTCTTTAGCTACAGCCCCGGTGAAAAAGTTGTCAAGTCGAATCTTGTTCAGAGTGAGTGAACTGTATTGAGGGAAGGGAAATAAAGGAAGGAAGGGAAATAAAGTCATTCTCGTAGTTTTTGGCTTGAAATGGGTTCGTAATAACTTCACTTCAATCCTGACTTGGCAGCATTCTCACTACGAAAATAACACGATTCCGTTTCCCTAAGTACAATAATCTCATTTGGTGAAAATACAACTCAGCCACTTATTTACCGGAGTTGTAGATATAAGGTATCTCTAAGTATATTTTATTAACAAACACTGTGCGCGGGATTTTATCAGAGTTTTAATTTTTCTATCTGTGACAGTGTCTGTGACAGTTTTTAAAATTGTCTTGCTGACTTCGTAGGAAAACCTCAAGACTATTTTATCAAGAACGTTTCATAAGGAGCTTTGGGCTTAAAAATATTAAATTTTTGGAAACTCTTGACAACAAAAATTCTTTTTTATAATAAACTTATATATCCATTAACCACACTATGTAATAACCAAATCGGAACACCTATTTTAGTATTTTAACTGCAAACAACAGTAACTGGTAGATAACGGCTATTTTACAAGAGTTTAACAGATAATTTTTTTTTTTTTTTTTTACGAAACGAGTGTTTACATTTTCCTACAGTACAAGTAAACTGCTAATTATGTTCTACATGACCGCGAATATATTTGGAAAATTAAGCATGACCACAACATGCCCGATGAATACCATTTACTTCAAGCAATAAATAGAGCATTGTCTAGTTTGTAAAGTGCGATTTATTGTTTTCTAAATATGCACATTAGAAATCTTTGCGCTGGCCATTTTTGTAGTAATGGTTTTACTAGTGTACTTTAAATTCTAAACAATTATTTTTTCTGAACACCTTTTTTAACAAGCTTACACCTTTGAGAGCAAACAATAGAACAATGAAAAAAATTTTTTAAACAATATAAGTGAAGATGAAAGAAAACCAAATAAAACATTAATCAGACCAGTAGAGCAGTACGTTTTTTATTGTAATGTTTTATAATTAAATCTTCGTATAAAATTTTTTTTGAAACAGTAGCCAATTTGATTAGTAGAAAATATATTCATGAGTGTATATATTTACATATGCATTCAGAAATTATTATTAGGCTAAAACTGCAATCATAATCATAGCATACACCGGAATCTGCAAATATGTAATTCTTAAAATAAATACAAGGATTACATTTTATGTTTAAATTAAAAAAAAAAGTCTTCATTGAGGGATTTGTAAAAAAAACAACTTATTATCTAATGTAAAAATATAGTATTATAGTGTTACTTCGCAAGTTTAAAGTAATACACCAATGCAACTATATATATTTTTAACAACAACAATGATGATTAACTAAACCGAAGGCTGGAAGCCAATACTCTCTACTTACAAATTTCCGTCCTCGTGGCGTTTTCCAAACCCAAACTCTTAACGCAATCCTCTCATATATGCCTCGGTCTACCAATCAGACGTTTACCAGAAGAACAACGCTTGACTTTTTAGGCATTTGTTCGTTACTAAGCCCAGCAACTTTACAAGGCCATCTTTACGAGTATCATAATACATACTCGTAACATGCAAGTAAACGTTAACTAACGATGAGTACAAGGAGTGGCTATAGGAGCTACAAACTGCAATATTTAGGGACGGCAACGAAGAAGTTCTCCCAAAAATTTATTGTTAGCCCAAGCAATACATAAGAATTTATGATCATTTTTTTCTAAAAGAAGTCTCTTTGCCGCAAATCGTAACTGCTGCATACAGTTCTCGGGCTCAATAAACCATGCACAATACACTCACAATGCACCAGCATAGTACACTCACACTAAACAAGTAAACACGCACTCATTCATAACAAACAGACAAAGGCACGGACAGAACACTTGCTGCCTTCTTTAAGTGACCTTTCTGCTCCAGGACAGATATTAAAGGAGATGTTCAGATTGCCTAAAGGGGCAGTCCCCGGCTGAACAAGGATGAGACAGGCCAGTTCCCTGCACATCCTAAACTTTTAATAATAATAAGGCTTACTGAACTCCAAGGCTCGATGCCGATACAACAAATCTATGCTTACAAACTTCTGTCCACGGACCTCTACCCAATACCAAATCCGTCAGATTATTCTTAACACAATCTTCCCACCTTCGCCTCGGTCTACCTCCCAGACGATTCCCAATCGGCATAGCGGTTATTAACTTTTCAGGAATTCTTTCAGTACTAAGCCTAGCGACTTTACATGCTCATCTTAATCTTTGTGGCGCCATCCCTTCCTATTAACCCGCTGCATGGTATGCAATCCGCGTTGTGTAATCTCCTAAATTCTCAATAGGTCTCATCCTTATTCGGTTCGAATATTCTACGCAACACCTTCTATTAGAATACTAAAGTTTTCGAAAATAATTCTCCTGGCAAAAACGCATATTCAGACTCTATTTCATCACAAAACCATGAATTTTTGGATTTAAAATTTGATAACACGTTGAGGATGAGTATGAGGGTAAATAATGTAAAGGAGATAGTTGGGGGGTGCAGTCAAAAAGGACACTGAATAAGTAATAAACTTATAATTATGTGCCGACGTTTCGACCTACAGTGAAGGTCATCTTCAGGGCTCAAGTGAGTGCTAGCCAGCCGTTACATCTAACGACTTCGCTCTCGAAATCGCCCTGAAGATGACCTACACTGTAGGTCGAAACGTCGGCACATAATTATAAGTTTATTACTTATTCAGTGTTCTTTTTGACTGCACCCCCCAACTATCTCCTTTACATTAGATCATCCAGTCAACTATTTTCATCTCATACATGAGGGTAAATATTTTCATTTCATAAAGTTGTTTTACTAAATAGCCTTTCCTTTGAAAATGGAAATTTCATACGAAACGACACAACATATACTCGGAACATCCGACCAGTTCTTGTAAACATCCTGTGGAGTTTCCACGGCAGAGTGGAGTTGTGGAAGTTACACACAGCTCGGAAGTGGGAGCGTTACTTTCTCCGTGTTGAGGAAGTTGCTGGTGGACTTACTAATTGTTCCTCGGGCTGCCAGCTTGGGCGTGTAGTCGGGAATATAGCACTTGAGTGCGCAGTTGAGGAAACATATCAATTCAGCAGGACTATGTAACGTGTAAGGCAACATATTCCATCAGAATGATATGTATTAATTTGTTTAACATAGTAAAATGAAATTATTTAACAGGAAAATATATCAACATGTCATTCGATAATTAGTTTGTTGTTTGTATTTATACATTTACAAAAACTATACCACTTGCCCGGAATTACTCTCAATCGCCAACTTTCTCTCCAAATTTAGAGTAGAAGAATCATAAAGGATGAGTGAGCCCCAGAAGGTACCATCCGTTACTGACACAGCCGATTTGAAACCGGAAAGTTCAGCATAGCAACCCAGAACTCTACACATTGAGCAATCCCGCATCCTCCTGTATAAAATATATACTTATCTTAAATTTGGGCTTTTTTTATAGACATTTTTCAAGAAAATTAACCTTCGACAAAACTTCAGAAAAAAAATTATTAAGACTTGCTAAGTATTGATCAAGCCAGGATTTGAGCTCTAAATTTAGACCCAACATCTAATCCAATATTAGGCAATTTTCTGGACAAGTTGGGGCTAGATGACATTTAATTAATATCCTTCCTGGTGGGAAATAACTTTTTATAGTGGGTTATTATGAGGTTTTATTATATGCTATTCAGTGAAATAATTGGACAATGAAAAAATGTAAATATTTATACTTTTAGCAGTAATCATATGGAATTTTTATTCATGTCCATTTTACTCGAATAATTTCTGTAAAACAAAGAATAAAGAAGAAACATTGAGTTAAAATGAACTTAATAATTAAGCATTAAGGAAAAGTAAAGAACAATAAAATGATTTTTTAATGTAAATTAATGGAACTTTAACGATTTCTGTTCGTTTGATCTTAACGTAATTTTAAACGATGTGGACATTGGCCACTGTCGTCAATTGTCTATTAATAGAAAAATAAATCACACTGTAGTATGATAACAAACAAAACATGGGTATTACAAATAATAGGCATCACGTGATTCTGGATCAGTTTAAATAAATAATACGAGTGATAGATAAATCTAATGGAATGCTAGATCAGAAAATATCTAAATTTATTAATGACTCGAAACAGTTATAAATATTAGATAGTTGCTGAACTGTTTAAAGTTCCCCGAGATAGAAAAGTGAATATAATAAACAATAGCAATGTCCACACACACACACACACACACACACACATATATATATGTATATATATATATATATATATATATATATATATATATATATATATATATATATTATATATTATAGAGCAATTGGAAAAACCCCAATGCAAAGCCTCATGTTTCAAAATTCTCCAGTAAAACACACACTTACCGGTCTATATATTTTGTATTTTACTGGAGAATTTTGAAACATAAGGCTTTGCATTGGGGTTTTTCCAATTGCACTATAATAAATGTTAGTGTTTCTTGTTGAGTTTTTGGCTCTATTTTATTGATTATATTATATATTTATTATTATTTTATATATTATTTTTATATTATACATTACATACAGTAAAGTTTTGTCGAACTTTAAGTTTCTTTAAAAATAGTAATTACAAAAGCCTAAATTTAATTTCTATACATAAGGCATTGGAGTTGCTTAGTGTGTACAGTGCTGGGTTGCTTTACTGAAATTCCGAGTTCAAATCTGGTCGTGGCTTATAAATTATTTAATCTGTGCAGCAACGGATGGACGCTTTGGGGTCTACAAACCCTCCTGGGACTGATACAGCCTTTATAATGAGCGTACCCTTAATCGTGAAGAAAACCTGGCCTATAATTGTCGACTTAAACGTTTTGTTATATCTTAAGGTTGTCTCAGACACAGCGTCATAGTCTTATTGTCCAGCTATTTAAAAAAAAAAAATAAACAATACTAAAATTAAATAACATGGCAGAAACTAGGTAATGACGTGGTTCTGGTAATATTTGAGAGCTCGTAGTGTGTTTTAGGCTGCCTATGGTTTTTTTTCCTGTATCATTTCAAAGCGGTAGTCTAACAATCTGGCTATTAGGCCAAATTAAGCTGACAGATTTTGAGAAATTATGGCTGTAATAAACTGAGATCTAAGTAAATTATTGTCGAGAGATTCCATTGTGTAGCGCTTGAGTTAGCTGACATCAGGCGACGACGTAGTGAATGTGATTGAGTTTCATGACACCAGTCGGTTTGCTGTTTGAGAGCAATTCAACTCTCCGGCAGAGTATTCTCACTTCCTTTATGTATTGTCATACTTCGAATATGAAAATAAATAATATAATAACTATCCTGGATATTCAAAATCCCTCATTATACATGTGCGTATATTATATACCATATACCCAATCTAAAAATACGATTGACGTATCTAGGATCAAATTCGTAATCTTAAAAAAAAAAATGAATTTTATGAATTAACTAGCTTATGCCCGCGGCTTCGCTCGCGTGGAATTCGGCCTGTCACATAAAGTTTCGTGAAAGATCATTTGAAATAAATAATTTAATTATTTTTTTTAAATATAAGTTACTCGTACATCCATAATTTCAGATGTCTAACTTCAAAACTGACGGATTCTCTACAACCTTTGAACCCCCATTATATTAAAAGGGAAACCCTTGGGATGGAATTATCCAAATTTCGTTTTTAAACTATACAAAGAACCTATCTACAAATTTCAAGAGGCTAAGTTCCTGATTTGTCTTTAATTATGTACTATAACGGGGGGCATGCCCACGTGACCCCACATAAATCTGCCCTTGCTGTAGCCTATGATGTATAACCTATTTTATTCAATAAGTTTCATCCAAATCCGTTCAGTAGTTTTTGCGTGAATGAGTAACAAACATTCGCATTTATAATATTCGTAGGATATCAAAACAAATAGTTTCACTCCTGTCCTTTCTGTTATTTTAACCACAATTATCATGTGATTTTCCTTTATTTATGTACTATAATGGATTCTCCACAGTACCTAAAAAACTGTCGGCGGGTGGGGCACGTGCCCCCTCCCCCCTTAATCTGCGCTTGCTATAGCCTATGTGTTTTTCTGCTGTATAACCTATATTACTGTAAAGCTTCATCCAAATCCATTCAGTAGTTTTTGCGTGAAAGAGAGACAAACATACAAACTTTCACATTTATAATATTAGCAAGATTATTAAATAATTTAGGTTTGGATAGTATTACTATGAATATATGAAAACTATCACGGACATTTTAGTATAATATTAACCAGTATAAAATTTTCAATAATTAAAATTACTACCGCTGGGTAGTTTCTATGCTCGCCATTATCTCATGTTAATATGTTTCATTCATTATATTTACATGCTCATTATTATTATAATTAAGTTGTAAATTTAAAAAAATAAATAAATGGTTAAAATATCCGTCAGGAAATTAGAAACTTGATGTCCTTACTATTGTTTAAGGATGTACAATAGGCGATTGTTAAAAAAAAAAACAAAAAAAAAACAGGAAATGAATTCTCTAAGTTTATTATAAATATTTCTAATTTAGTCGCAGTTACTGTTTTAGATTCTTAAAAACAATTACTACATTTAAATTTAGGATGGTATTACAAGGACAAAAAAAAAAAAACCTTTACCACAACTCATGAAGGGTCTTGGGTTTAGTACGTGGTAGAGACTGTACAGTTTGAAAGATAACGTTGTACAAGGAGGTGTCATAGATCGTCCCATATTTGGGGTACCCACTTTATGAAGGCTGGGGAGAGGATCCATGAGGATCTTCAGACCTTACAGGGTCTATCCCCGGCTGTTAATAGGTTAAATAAATTATCTGACACATCAGATCTGCCTGGCAAATAATTTAAAATATAAATAAAAAAATTTAATCTGTTAAAGGTTAATAAAAAATCCGATTCATTTAAGGTTACAATGTCTTGAGGAGGAACAACAAAGTATCTGAAATCGATTGGAAGGCAAGGTTGAAACGTGTGGATTTTTTAAGTATGGAGTTTATTTTGAAATTAGTATCTAATTTAAATCTGCAACAAATCGATGACACATTGAGCCCATTGAATATATTTGTGTTTGCATATTTAATTATTTCGTTGATATATTGATATTTAAATGGCATATTATATATCCATTCATAAAGAAGGCCAAGGCACACGTTGACCTAAAGGGCCTAAAGTTCAAATGGGCTATATTCAATTCGGCGTACTTTGAAACGTGAAAACTTAAATATTTTATTTGAAAATAAAAAATATGACCAGAACCGGGACTCGAACCCGAGTCTCTCACCTCTCCGTGGTGGTGCTTAGCCATCTCAGCCATCCCGGTTCGCTTCTCGGTCAGACATATCATCTTGTCAATGATCCTATATCTCCGTGTTCTCGCAATTGGCGATGTATACACGGGGAGAATGTTAATTAAACATTACTTTCATTTTCGGATCTTGTTGAATTACGCCATTATATATTATTATAATTTATTTATTTTATTTTACAGTTAGATGTTATAATTTTTAAGTATTTTATTTGAAAAGAAAAGATATGAAAAGGACCGGGACTTTTCTTTTAAAATAAAATATTAAAAAAATTATAACATCTAACTATAAAATAAAATAAATAAATTATAGTGAAAACTTTTTTTTTTTTTTTTTTTTTTTTAATTTATTTATTGAGATCTACAACTGTATTACAATAATACAACAAGTAAATAGGCTAAGTGATATATAATGACATGATAATGAAATGTAGAGAAACTACCCACTGGTAGTACTCAAATCAAAGTTCAAGTAAGGAGGTCAGTGGCCATCTTCTTTTCAGACGCCTCGGAGGATTATCGGGAATTGAAGAGGAAGCTAGGTTTGAAACTAGAGGGTTTGAGTGGTAATGAATTTTGTTATGAAAGGATAGATACCGGGTTCGGGCCAAATCAGCAACAAAAGGGACATTAAGGTCGTTATGGATGAGTTTATTAACAAAATAAGGAGCATTGAGGATTTTACGAAGGATCTTGGACTGTAAGGATTGGATACGAGAGGAATTCGATGGCTTAGTGGAGCCCCATAGCTCTACTCCGTAAGTCCAAATAGGTCGTATGATGGTCATGTAGATGAGTCTTTTGTAGTTAATTGGGAGCTTAGAACGTTTGTCTAGTAAGTGTTGAAGTAGCCTGAAACGTCGTGCGGTTTCTTGTCTTTTCAGTCTTGTATGAGGATTCCAGGTTAATCGTTTGTCAAGGTGCAACCCTAAGTATCGGATCTGTTCTACAGGCACCAGAGGGATATTATTAAAGGATACTGTAGGGCAGGAAGTCATTGGTTTACGACGTAAGGTAAAAGTGATTTGATGCGATTTTTGAGAATTTATTTTAATTCTCCAGTTTTGACACCATTCTTCAAGATCAGTGATATGGGATTGGAGGCTTTGGGATGCAATAACTGGATTGGTGTTGACTGATAATACATATGTATCATCAGCATACGTGGTAAGGATAGTATTAGGATGAGTTGGGATGTCAGCTGTATAAACTGTACATAGGATTGGACCAAGGATACTACCTTGAGGAGTGAAAACTTAAAGATTGAAATTTTACTCTTATTTTTTTTTCTTGCTTAACTACAAATATTGTATTGATTAAATATATTCTCTTAATTCTGTCTTGAGTACAAAAACATTTTTTAAAAATCTGTAACGGTATATTTTTTCTTTCATGTAATACAAAATCTTGTTTTCAAACATTTATAAAAGCGGAGATGTGAGGGTTTAAAAAGACACCAAATTTATTTTAAGGTTTTTCGTAAAAATGCCCCGATTTATTTCTTAGTTCAAATATCTACATTATAAGAAAAAAACCTTAAAAGGTAGCCTTACAAAGGGACTGTGTATTCATAAACACGTTTTCTAAATTTAACCTCTTAAATTGTGTAATACAGGGAAATATTTATATTCATGGCCACAATGATTATTGAGGTAATAAACATCTAGGGAGGTCAGGTAATAGAAATACATACAAACAATTTATATTTTTTTATAGTTGTATGTTTAAAATCATTCAAAGGTTTTTTTTTTGTATTATTTAAACACTTACTTTAAACATAAACAACACTAGCAGATTAATTAGGCTTGTTGTTGTCATAAAGTCCTAAAAATCGTGCCCAATTATATGTAATTAGGCATAATAATGAGTAACCAATTATGGCAATAAGGAGTAAACACATTAAAAAAATTGTATGACTTTTTTTTTTTTTTAGACTTTCACTGTTCCATGCCATTACAAAACGAAAACATGTGTATTTATTAATGAAATATTTTAAATATATAATAATATTATTATAATGGGGGGATTCGATTTTATCTCTAGCACTGAATGAAGTTTGTTGACCCCCAAATGGTCTGGGTGGTTGCTAAGCAACAACGGGCTTTCCCAGACAGACCCTTGTTAGTTCTCAAAAAATGAAAAAAAAATTATTGTTGATATGTTTCGTTAAATAGATTTTATTTTTTGTGACTGAATTAGATCAGTTTAAACATTTTAAAATTAATTTCTAAACTTTGGAGGTACTTAGGTGTTTTTTACATGTTTAGATTGAATTTTATAGATATTTGTTTTATCTATAATAAAAAAAATAAATTTATTATAATGCAATTGGGAAAAACCACAATGCAAAGCCTTATGTTTCAAAAAATATACACCTACTTACCAGTCGACGTTTCGCCTATTCAGGCATTATCAAGACACCAAAATCAAAAAGGGGTTATGTGAATCGCATCTCGAAGAAAAAAGTGCAATACATCCCAACGATCAACAGCCAAAACATGAGACAGCACCCTACCACCAAGACGTTCAACATACAATAGAATAGAGTTGTATGTTGAACGTCTTGGTGGTAGGGTGCTGTCTCATGTTTGGAGCCTGTTTGGGCTGTTGATCGTTGGGATGTATTGCACTTTTTTCTTCGAGATGCGATTCACATAACCCCTTTTTGATTTTGGTGTCTTGATAATGCCTGAATAGGCGAAACGTCGACTGGTAAGTAGGTGTATATTTTTTGAAACATAAGGCTTTGCATTGTGGTTTTTCCCAATTGCATTATAATAAATAATAGTGTTTCTTTTTGAGTTTTTGGCTCTATTTTAGTGAAAAATAAATTTATTTATTCGTAATACAAAATATAAATGTGTAAGTTGGTGTTAAATTGAAAGAAAAAAGCATTAAAAACGATTTTTTTTCGTAAGATTATTGGAAATTTTTCCTTCTTAATTACTCAATATACCTACATCTTGGGTATCGCTCAATTAAAGTTAAAATTTTTAATTTATCAAATATAAATGAAATAATGCCAGTAAATTAGTTTATATTGCACTAAACAACTGACATCGGTGAAGGGCGATATCATTCACCTCACTTCACAAAATTGACCTTCACAGTTATAAATTATAATAATTGTTTTTAATACTTAAAATAATTTAAAGTAAATTACCTATATTAAAAAACTATTAAAAGTTAATAAATTTTACTTTTTTAACACTATATTGAATTATTGGAGTACTTTTTTGGAATTTCAAATATTAGTTTTGCATTTAGAAATAATGATAAAATACTCTTTTATGTTTCCACGGCCACTATTATTACAAAAGACTTTGTTGATTTCTTCTGGTTTAGATCTTTGGTGAATTTGAATGAGAATTTGAGAGTTTCTCATTTCAGCCCTGAAGAAGTTAGCAGCATGGTTGGCGAACAATTTATCAACAAGCTCTAAACTAGGAGAGATCAACAAAGTCTTTTGTAATAATGATAAAATGTTTAATTAATTCTATATTTAATTCTTTCTGTTTTTAAGGGAGTAAAAAATCCTTAGTTACGCCGTCCTTCCGAACACTGAATCGTCTTTCGAAATTTAGAAGCTTTCAGACGTGCTAATTTAAATTTATTCTACAATATGAAAATAATGAACCTTGTATGTTGTATATGAAGTATATACCGTGTATATACTTCATGATAGTAGTTGGTAGTTTGGTACTGAAATGAAAACATGATCTGTACCAAATATTTTTTTATTAGAAATAAATCTTCTATTGAAGGCGTTATAGTCCTTTCAGTACCTCCCACATTTATGCCTATTGAGCCCTGATGAAGACCTGCAACATGAGTCGAAACGTTAGTTTATAATTAATGGTTTCTTATAATTTTGTAAGTTATTTTGACTTCCACCCGGACTATTTTCTCCTCCATTTTTACGGTCAACCAATAATTATTTGTGATAGATCTTTTCTATTATCAGCTTCAAAACCCTGTATCGCTCGTTTTTTTTTTTCAATTTTTGCGTAATAACTTTCTGCTAAAACAGAAACGAAATATCATTTGATCACATTTATCTGTAACATACACTCACATGATTTCGAGTATATTTCCTCTGCAACCTTGACATTTAATAAAATATGAATGTATTGCTAATCTTGTGAAAAATCGGTTATTATTCGTACAGTATGGAACAAACAATCTCCCACATTACGAAGGCAGTAGCATAGTATCAGTGCTCTCAGTGGTTCGTCATGGACACTGGATTATAATTGTATTTATTTATAATAGATAATAAAGAAACAAAGACTTTGGCTCTCATAATATATTCATAATAAAATACAGTATTGTGATTGAAAAAAAAATATTCAAGATAATTAATGTGGCTTGTTAAATAGAAGTCACGTCACCCCCTAAGGTGATTACGCTAACGACAAGTATAAGCTGCTGATATAAGCAAAATGAAATAAGGCAATATTTCCTCTGCCAAGGTCATCCTAGGTAATTCTTCCTTACTAATCGCTAAAAGGCCAAGGGAAATATACTGTATTTACCAAGTGTCAACATATAGGGACATTTTGAATTACAGCAAACACACTGTAGGAGTATGAATATTGATGAATCGATTTTAAACATTGACAGGTGACAAATAGTCATGTTGGTCTCGAAGGATCAATGTGAGGTGGATTTAATGTAGTGTCACTTTATACCAGTTCTGACCCTTCCTAATTCTCAAAGTATTTATATGTTCTATATTATATAATACAGCATGTTCTATATGCAGCCCTTCGGAAGGGACGTTAAACGGGGGTCTCGAGGCTATACGATGTCAGGTACTCGTTAAAAATCCCTATTCTAATTAAACCTGGATAGGCAAAATTTAGAGCTCCCACTGTAGCATCGTCCGATTAGCCGTAGCAGCATAAAGTGACGTTAAATGAACAAACAAACAACAACAAATTCTTTCTTAAAGATGTTTTTCCAATTATACATTAACTGTGTTAAAAATAGTTCTAATTATCAAGAAATGTTTAATTAATCTTTTTTAAACTAACTTATAACAATAATATCCCATATTTTAAAATGTTATTAGGTTTAATTTGTTTGGAAAATATAATATAAACATACAATAAATATTTGAAAAATATTTATTGCTACAGTTTTTGGTATCAATTAGTATTTTACGTCATCTTATTAAGAATTTACTTATGTATTTTTTAAATAATTTAATTTTTTTCTAATTAATCCTCAGTTTCCAAGAGGCTTTTGTTATGATTAATTAATTTATGAAAATTTTGTTATTAATTTATTAAAATATTCTGGGAATTCGATAATAATCTATAAAAAAGTATTGTGAACGTTCAATTTAAGTTTTTTCAAGTTAAAATAAGGAAGTGATATTTTTTTACATTGTGACCTGAATGCGAAAACTCTCTGGGCTCATTATTTGATAAGGAAATACGACCCTTTTCGTTAAGTATGCTTAACAAGAAACATAAAACACCTTTTACCAATAAATAATTAATAACCGAAACTAATAAAATGAATTAATTGTATATTTAGATTTATAATTATTATTTTTTTTGGATATTTTTTAAAAAGTTGTAATTAACTCATGTTTTAAGTTTTTATAAACAAGATAATTATATATGTAAATAAAATACAGGAATGAAAATAATTGTTTGATATTAAATATGTGTAATAAATACAACACTAATAAGGTGACGCTACACAATTTTCGTCAATGATTTCAATGATTTTTTTTTAAATTTCATTGGGTCAAAAAAATATTAGACAGGTGTATGAGGAGGAAAAAACAAATACTTCTACAATTTGTTGTAAAATAATTATTGTTCTCTTTTGAATAAATGTATTTATTTATTAGTAACGTTTTTGTTACAGCTTATAGCTAATGGCTGAATAGATTAAAAAAAGACAAAACAGCATATATACAATGATATATTTGTTAAATGTAGCGTAAACCAAGACCATTATTCATATTTTATTGCTTTTAAGAAAACTCTTATTCAACAGTTTCAAAGTATCTTAAAAAACATATCCGATTATATATACATGGAAAATTCTATTTCTTCTTCTATTCGTCTGTTCAAATAAAGTAAAAATAAAATCTTTACCACTACAACCCATGAAAAGTATCTGGTAGGAACTGAACTCTTTTCAAGCCAACAGTTTTGCAGGATAGTGATTTTGCATAATTTTCATTCAACCGCCAAGTTTAGTTTCCCCATAATCTCAGAAGAGTCTCAAGATGCCACAGGGCCAATTGACCACAGATGCCACACGGCTGTTAGCATAATAAATTATTTATCTACCACAGCCGGATTTAGCACTCCAAGACCTTGATTCCTTAACTATTCCACACAGTTAAACACAAATTAGGCTTTGATTTAAAATTCTTTATTTCATTTTGATAATTTTCATTGTATTCTTAATTTTATTTTATTGATTAATAACCAAAAGTATACTGTAAATATTATATACTTATTATGATATATACATCGCGAATTAACATATGTATATCGCTAAAACTGCGAGAACTGGGGATATAAGATCTGTGAAGAGAAAGGATTTGTCTGGCCTGGTTTACGACCCCTGCTAGCTCAAATCCCGGCAAGGACAAATCTTTTCTCTTCAAAATAAAAAATATTTAAATAATCACCATCAAATTAAATATAATTTATCTTACATTCAATTGCTTGCCAAATGGGAGGGGAAAAAAATCCTTCATTTAATTTTTTTTAAATTTACTTTTGAAATTTAAATATGTATTATAACAATTAAGCAAGTAACTATAATGAATGATACATAACGGCATGGATAAAGGCATGTAGAGAAACTTCCAAGTTGTAACAAATTCAACTTAGAAGGTCACGAGGCCATCTTCTTTTCAGACACTTCGGAAGATTATTGGGAATTGAAGACGTTGCTAGGTTAGCGTTTGAGAGCGTTTGTCTAGTAAATGTTGAAGTAGCCTGAAACGGCGAACTGTTTCTTGACGTTTCAGTCTAGTATGAAGATTCCAAGTTACCATTCAAAATTTAAAATTATAAATTATAGCATGCAAAATAGCGTATTTAATATAAAATTTTTATTAAACGTTATCCTCCATATTAAATAAGTTTATATTAGCTAATGACCCACAATGTTAGTGACCGAAGAAGAGCAGTGTTGTTGCCGATACAGCTAACTCTGTAATCTTTCATATCCTCCGTTTTGTGTTGGCTTCTCCCTGAGGTTACTGCCGCTTAGGTCCCACTAAGGCTAAAATTAATAGTTTTTTATTGTGAAAATATATTTACTAAAACTAAATTTAACTTTTATTATTATCTGATAGAAATAAATTAAGAAATGAAGGAGATACAGGTATTGTGAAACCTTTCGAAAAGTGGATACGAACTAAACAAATAAAAGGATAAGAAAATAATCTATTTAAATGCTTATAAAAGGCGAATTGTGTGTGTAGAGTGATAAGTTCCTGTGCTAAAGGACCCGGATCCAGCTGTGGCAGATAAATTATTTAATCTGTTAACATGGATAGACCCTTTGGGATCTACAGACCCTCGTGGGACAGCTTCGAGAAAGTAGGTACCCTTCATAGGGGGAAAACCTGGAGGTTGAGTGTGATCTCGGGCAAGTCTCTCACTTCCTTGCACAACCACTTTCTCAGAAACAGTACAACCTCTACCATGTACCCTTCAAGAGAAGAAGACTCTTCAAGAGTTGTGGTACAAGTTCAGAGGTTAAAGATATTTCATACGCTCTTCTGTAAAGTTAGAGAAAAGTCCTAACAGTGTTAATGACATAGTTCAAAAAACGGAAAACAAATATACTAATATATTACAATCATACATCAGTAATAATAATTACAATCATATATTACTATAATAATAACATAAACTAATACATTACAATCATATAAAGACAGCTGGAACGATGTGGTCTTTAGTAGGCCAATATGTAAAAAAAAACAATTACAATCATGCTGTATTATTCATGTTAATGGATAAATTAGAGACCATTTTTCGATTTGAATTGTTAACCTTTAAAGTTGCTGAATCAATCTTTACCAAATTCTTAATAAACCATCTTCATGGTTCCCAAAAGCTTGAAGAATTATAAAATCTAACGCGGGTTTAATAAAAAAATTTAAAATCTGATGCGTGGGGAATAGTATTCTTAAATTGGAGGTTAGTACTAATACTTTACAATGGACCATTCCTATGGTTGTAGAGCAACCTTCATCATTTTTGGAAAGTATAATAATGTTTAGGCTAATTTAATATGTATAATATATATATATATATATATATATATTGCAAATTTCACATTACGATAAGATTTATTAATCATAAAGATTAAAATATATGAATTTTAAAATATCCAAATGCAAAATAAAGAAAAGTCTAAAGTGTCTGACAATCTTAATTAGTATTATTTTAGTCAGTGTAAATTGATCTTCTGACCATCCTTGGCAAAACCAATACATATTAAAAAAAATAATGTTTTTTTACGTTAATATTAACTCCAGATTGAGTGGTGGGGGGTATGAAGAATCTCCTAGCCCGTTCAGTTTGTTGTGAAGTGCCGATAAGTTTACATGTCGTGTGTGGTCTGTTATTCGTCCTTGTGAATTGAGGTAAATAGTTAATTGTTTAATATAATAAATAGGCATGTGAAGCGCTCCAATTATTAATTTAATCATAAATTTAAGCGTTAGCTAATGCTAAATCAATATATCGGGCGATAAAAAAAATCGGAGATGGATAAAAAACTAATTTTAGATACCAATTGGAATTATTATAGACTCTATGAAGTTTCCTGTTAAGTCAGTAGTGACGTTAGTTTGATATGAGTTATAGAAAAGTTGAAGTTAGTTTGATATGAGTTAAAGAAAAAATGGGTAAGATGCAGACATTTCTTCCGGTTTTGGGCGTGAACCACTTTAGTTTAGTGGCAAAAGGAAATAACTCGATTTTTTTTTAACTTGTACTTTTAAATAAATAAAATAATGTTGTAATAGATATATATCAAGCTTGCCCATGTATGAAAGTATATTTTTCATGTTTAATGTTATTTTGTAAGATCAACAGAAAACTATTTAGAAAGTTTTTTTGCGTTTCTGAAAAAAATCAGTCACTTATTCCCTTTTTCCACTCAATAGATCATTATCTTTGAGGAAAAAGTTATTAGTCATTGAAGCCGTGTCAAAATGAATGAGAATACTAAATTCATTGATTTTTTATCAATTATTCTTTGATGGTGATTATTTTATTAAATAATTTTATTTTAATGAGAAAAGATTTGTCTTGGCCGGGATTCGAAGTCGCCCGAATCTCTAGCGCGGTGCTCTAACCAACTCAGCTACCAAGGCTCGCATCCAAGCCAGACAAATCCATTCTCTTCACCGGTCCTATATCTCCGTGTTCTCGCAATTTTTTCTTTGAACAGTGCTTTAATTGGGATCTCGTTGACTTACATCAATTTATGTTTATATAATTATTTTTTATTTATTCTTCTTTGACGGTGATTGTTTTTAAATATTTTCAATTTTAAGAGAATGGATTTGTCTGGCTTGGATGCAAGCCTTGGTAGCTGATTGGTTAGAGGACCGCACTAGAGATGCGGAAGACCCGGATTCGAATCCCGGCGAAGACAAATCTTTTCTCTTCAAAATAAAAATATTTATAAATTCGTTGATATTCTTTTTACTTAAAAGAGGTAATTTTCATTAATACTAAAACTACAAAAGAATGCCTTTTATTATATTAACGTGTTATGGGTAGAAAGAACAATAAATATTTTTCGTTTTTCCATTATTATAAGTAACAACACAGCCCTTTTTATGGAGCAAATATAAAAAGCGAATTTTTAACAACGTGTTAATTTATCAGTTTCCTTTTTATATCTTAGCATAAGCTGTCCTTTAACTTCAAAAAACAATGCTAATTTCCCATATTACCAACTTCCTAATGCTTAATAAGTACTTCATATTAATGAATGATTTGCCTTTAAATTAAAATGCCTTCTAGGTGCTAAAAAATGTGTGATGTATTTATTTTTTCATTTTTATTTCTTTACTTTTCGAATTAGCCTGATATTTCTAGTTTTCTACAGTTTCCCGAGTTTTGCCAACTGTGATGGTCAAAATTTATACTACGGGCCAATCAAGAATATAACTATGATAATAAACATTCATTCATCGATAATGAACATTCACTTATCATAGTCATTTTTATAATATAAAAATATGTAAATCCACTCAAGTTGAAATTATACACAACTATATATGCAGTGCATGTATCATTAAATTTTAAAACATATTCCTACAATATTTTATTGTCAATTATATAATTTTATTCGTTATTTTATATATGGGAGCTATTTTTATATTTGGCCAGTACTCGCTGTCTAAAGGTTTTAGGTTCGAAAACGACAGATAAATTCTTTATTACATTATCATTTACTGTTTATTTATTTACTAATTTATTAATATGTGTATTTTTTGTTTCAGGTAGGTCAATTATTCCCTAATGAATAACGATGTATATCTCAGTAACCAAGGTAAGACCAATTACCTGTAATAAGAATTGTTATTATTAAGTCGTTTCATGGTGCGTGCGCCAAGCTTTCATCGCAGCCCAACTGTTTTCACTGGTATAATTCGTTCAACTGATCAAATAAATAAATCAACTGAATTATATTGCTTGCTGTCTGTCTATTCTTAAACCAAATTTACGTTTATTATAGACATTATTAATTATGCCATCAAATCACCTTTACCCTTCGTAAATCCTGTCCTCCTGTAGAACAAATCCGATACTTAGGACTAAGTCTTGACAAACGTTTAACTTATATCCTCATGCTAGACTGAAAAGACGAGAAACTGCTCAATTAAGCCATTGAATTCCTCTCGTATCCAATCCTTACAATCTAAAATCTATAATGCCTCCTACTTTGTTACCGAATAAAGCATACTTAATGACGTAAATTTCCCATTGGCTGCTGATAAGGTTTGAACCCAATACCAGACTTTCCATGATTATTCTTCGATTCCCGATAATCCTCAGAGGCGTCTGAAAAGAAGAAGTCCTCGTGACCTTCTAAGTTGAATTTGCTATTTGAGTAATACCCTTGTTGTATTGTTATAATACAGTTGCCAATTTTAATAAATAAATTAATAAAAAGAGAAGAATTGATCAATTGTTGAGATTTTAACGATTTATTGTAGTGTGAATAGGACACCTTGAAGCAAAAAGGAACAATTATGATTTCTCATTTTTAGAGTAATGGGTCAATAGAGCCAACACTAGACCGTCTTTCTAAATTTGCTAATTTGCATGCTAATTTAATTGTATTGTACAATAATTAACATTGTACTTTGTATATACTTCATAGATAGTAGTTGGTAGTTTGGTACTGAATACCATTGAAGGCGTTATAGTCCTTTCAGTATCTCCCACATTTATGCCTACTGAGCCCTGATGAAGACCTGCAATATGTGTCGAAACGTTAGTTTATAATTAATGGTTTCTTATAATTTTGTAAGTTATTTTGGCTTCCACCCGGACTATTTTCTCCTTCATTTTTACGGTCAACCAATAACTATTTGTGATAGGTCTTTTCTATTATCAGCTTCAAAACCCTGTATCGCTCGTTTTTTTCAATTTTTGCGTGATAACTTTCTGTTAAAACAGAAACAAAATATCATTTGATCACATTTATCTGTAACATACACTCACATGATTTCGTTTGTATTTCCTGTGCCACCTTGACATTTAATAAAATATGAACGTATTTTTAATCTTGTGAAACATCGGTTATTGTTCGCACAGTACGGAACAAACAATCTCCCACATTATGAAGGCAGTAGCATTGTATCACTGCTGTGTTCTCAGTGGTTCGTCATGGACACTGTATTATAATTGTATTTATTTATAACAGATAATAATGAAAAGACTATCGCTCTTATAATATATTCATAATAAAATACAGTATTGTGATTGAAAAAAAATATTCAAGATAATTTTTTTTTTTTTTTTTTTTATATATTAACACTTTATTGCAATATTACAATCTGCCACTTGTGGGCAATAAGTAATAGTGCTATGCAGCTTACAGTCATTCCATAACAAAACAATAATTTAAACAAAATAAAATAAATAAATATATACATGCGGTAACAGAAATTAATTAATGCGGAAATGATAAAAAAATAAAGTAAAAAAGAAATAAAAAAAAATAATAATAATAAAATAGAATAAATAATAATAATAATACTAATAATAAAAATAAAATAAAATGTACACATTCATACCCTATTTACAATTTGCCTAGGGTCCCCGAACTGAGCTTCTTCCCCAAGAATGAGGGCAAAGCAGGAGTCCGGGAAGCCCCAGCCCCCTTTCCCAGCCGCGTCACTGGCATTAAACGCCAATGGAAGCTGGTTAAGGGCGCTTCACACACACAGGTCGTGAGTGGAGAATCTGGCCAGTGCCAGTACTCCAAATAACTTTATTACAACAGGTCTCGGGGCCATTGCCGGTTTAGACGGCGGGGTGGGTTATATGGATGTGTGGAACTGGATAGTGACTGAGCCAGGGGGTTGGGATGACAGGCAAAGTTTTAGTGAAAGTTTGAAAATTTAGTAGGGATGAGGTCGAGGACGAAAGGAATGTTGAGATCATTATGGAGGGTTTTGTTGGGAACATAATAAGGAGCATTGACAATAGTTCTCAGGATTTTGGATTGAAAGGATTGAATGCGTCTGAAATTCGATTGTTTTGCGGTCCCCCACAGTTCCAGTCCATAGGTCCAAATAGGTTTGATGATGGTCTAGTATATTAGTAATTTATTGTCTATTGAAAGATCGGAGGTCCTACATAGTAATCTGTATAGTTGGCTAAATCGTCTGTTAAGTTCTTGTCTTTTGAGTCTGGTATGAGGATTCCATGTAAGTCTTTTGTCTAGGAGGAAGCCAAGGTATCGTACTGTGTCGGAAATAGGTAGGATGGTTTCATTGAATTGAACAGAAGGACATGTTCCCCGGCGAAGGGTAAAAGTCACGTGTTCAAGATAATTAATGTGGCTTGTTAAATAGAAGTGACGCCATCCCCTAAGGTTATTACGCTAACGACGTGTATAAGCTGCTGTTATAAGCAAAATGAATTAAGGCAATATGTCCTTCTATATGCCGCCCTTTGGAAGGGACGTAAAAAGGAGCCTCAAGCTTGTACAGTGCCCGGTACTCGTTAAAAATATCTCTATCTCAATTATATCTGAGTAGGCTACAGTAATGTCTCTCACTGTAGCATCGTCTGATTTGACATAGCTACATAAAGTTAAATGAATAAACAGCAACTAAACTATCCCTATATACCTAAGTAAAAACACATTAAACTAACCATACACTATTAATTAAATTATTGAAATAGGTACCTTTAATCTGTTTCCATTATTGAACCCTAGCCTTTAATCTGAAAACATTATTGTAATCACTTCGCTAAACTTTCTCAGAGATCAACAAATGGATAGTAAATTACACTATGTTACATTTACATAATAAATGATGCATTTTGCTTATTAATTATTAATTTGATTTCCAAATGGTCTTTGTTTTTCTCATTTCTCTTCCCCTGACTTGCCATCCAGAATCCAATTTCGTTTAACAATGAACGATTCAAGGTGGTGTTGATCGTTCTCTTCTTCGAACTCGGCCATTGACACCTGCAGAATAAACAATGAACGATCTACAGATTTTTTTTTTGGTGTTGTTGAACATACTTGATTACTTTCAAACAAGTGGAATTTTCTAGTCGTGTATTGCATTAACATTAATGTATAAGTATTTTCTCTAACGAATCTTCCAGCAAATATACAATCAAAAACGTATAATCCTACTTCTATTCGCCGGGTTTGATACTTTTGTAGAAAATAAATGGACAGAATGATCAGCCATGAAATTTAATTTTAGATAATAAAGCTTATGAATGCCATTGTTCATTTATTTCTTGAGTAAAATATAATGAAATGTTCTCTTATTAACAATTAAATCCAGAAATGTAGGAGTAAAGATTTAACAGGCCATTTTTTCAGTTCCAGAAGTTACAGAGAGTTCGATTTATCGCTTTTTTTTAATGAACGTTTCGGCCTACGGTGTAGGCCATCTTCAGGGTGTTGATTATGAAATTATTTTATTAACCATTAGAAAATTTTTAAATACTTGAAACTTTTTTTATTTTAACTGATGTCATTATTCCCACAAAACTTCAAGTTCAAACATGATACAACTCGAAATATGACTTAATTAGAAAAAAAAGAAAAAAGATATCCCGAATTAAAAAGTTTCAACCAATAGACTTGCTACTGAAGGCTTAACTTAAAAATTTTAATTTTTTAATTCGTCCTTTTGTAAAAGTTATATCATGAAAATATTGTTAATAACAGTATTACCAATTCCCAAAGGTTACGTCGGGTTTCAGCGCCATCATTCTCGTACGAATAGTGTGTAACGCTCTAGCACAACTTTAGACCCGAAATAATTTTGTAGTTTGACATTATTTTCATCTTGTTATAAATAATGATAACTTGAGAAGTACATAAATTGTTTATAACATTGTGCAGTTGTAAGAAGAATCCGGATCCTACAAAGACACATCATACGATGTCCCACAAACTATCTGGCATCAGCCCTCCGCAAATACTTTCTTAGCCAAAAATAAAATGGACAACCTTGAAATAACACCTGGGAAGTGAACAGAGTCTGATTTGATTTGCTTGGCAATCATTGATAGGTTTAAGAATAGTCTTAAATGTAAAGCCAATTACAGACATAATTACTCAACGCGTACATATAAAGTAAGAAATCTTTTAAGCTGTAACTTCCTGATTATATATTTTCAACGTCTCATATCAAAAGTATATTTTCAGACCATTATAAAGAGTTATTATGATTTATCATGAGTTATTATAAAATAGGTTTTGTAGTATTTTTTTTTAAATATATTTTTATAGGCGCAATAATATTTCTTGATAGACAATAGTTTTCAAACCAAAGCTCCTTGAATCCGTTAGTGGAACTATATACTTATTGTAAGCTAGGAAATGATATTTAGGCCCAAACATCCATTGATATACATTTTTTTTCCCATTTGGATATATAATAATATGAATGTTTAAAAAGATGTCGTCTGATCCTACCACCTTAGCCCTGAAGAAGACCAGCAATGTGGGTCGAAACGTCGGCTTCCAAATCAACCTATACAAGAGAATTTGTTACCTCCACCCGGACCATTTTCTTTCTCTTTTAAATATTTTGATTTAATTAAGTTTTAAGATTCAAAACATGGCATTAAACAATATTTAGTCTCAAATAATGTTAATATAATACATTTTTTCTAAATTTGTGAATATCTTCTACACTACATTTCTAAATCTTTGATAATTTGATAATTCTTTGATACTTATTAAGTAATAATTTGAAATATAGTGTACCCAAAAATTACATGAACACATTTGGTTTCCATTTATTTAGTTATTGTTCCGAATTTTGTTCATATCTCGTCAAATGCACAAAGTAATAATGGTAATTGTATATATATTGTAAAATTTATAAACAAACTTATTTATAGGTATTTAATAAAACAACACCATACTCAGTAGGCTATATTTTGTAATTCTTCCTGGGGTTCGATTTTATATCAAAGCTGAAAACATTATTTTAATTAATTAAAATATTGTATCTTAATATTTATTATTAACATATTGTATCAGTAACATAACCGACATATTTTTTTAAGCCTGTAATCGAAAGGTTATCATTTCAAGGAAATAATTATATATTTTTTATTAATAAGCTTGTTGATTACGAATGAATAATTTTGAATATTAAAAGTAATATTTTTTTTTTTAAAGACCGTGGAAAAATTTATGTAAGGTCTCTTTTTACCTTTCCCTTTTCAACAGTAATATTTTTTTTCCTATCATCTCAGCAGTATTTATCATGTTTTTTCCCCTAATTCTAATTTCGAGCTCACATTTCGTCTTGTTTGGGCTTCAAATTATCTACAAACTACCGTTTTGGTTCAAATAATAATAATTGTCAAATTTCGTGAGATGGATGCTACATTGGTATATGACATTATATTATACTGGAATATGAATATGAGGCAACAGCCACATGTTTACAAAGGCTGATGATAAACATTTAATTTATTTTGTCAGAAATATTTAAAACATTCTTTTAATTTAAAAAGTATAATTACACAGTATGTAGAGGTTCGGTTTTTTATTTTAATAACAGAAACAGTATTTTACCATGTCGTTATAAAGAAATATTTTTCACCAGAATGTTAAAACGGAGTAAAAGAGATATAAATCTTTTTGAGATTTTAATTTTCATGGATAAGTTTTTTACAAGTATCCGGTGATTACAGCATTATTAACAAAGAGTGTGTTAAATTGCGAGAATTTTTATATCTCTATTGATATTTTTCTCACCCAACATTAAAGGATATATTAAAATTTAATGGACATTGGATTAGCAACAAAGTTGCAGTTAGGTAATACTTTATAACAAATTAAACAAAACTCTGCTTTTGCCTGTATAGATGGTGTATTTCTTTATGTGTAACGCAGCGGCTCTGTTAAATCTAAATTGGTTATGTAAAGGAGATAGTTGGGGGGGTGCAGTCAATAAGAACACAGTGTAAGTGATGAACTTATATTATGTGCCGACGTTTCGACCTACAGTGTAGGTCATCTTCAGGGCTAACAGAGAAACAAACAGAACAAAAATTATGAATAAGAAGACCGCAACGGTCTTGTGCTCAGTACGTACCAGCCGTTAAATCTAACGGCCTCGCTCTCCAAAATCGCCCTGAAGATGACCTACACTGTAGGTCGAAACGTCGGCACATAATCGTCGGCACAAGTTCATCACTTATACTGTGTTCTTATTGACTGCACCCCCCAACTATCTCCTTTACATTAGATCATCCAGTCAACTATTTTCATCTCATACCTAAATTGGTTATGTTTATTGTATAAAAAAATTTGCAATGGCAAACTAACTTGCACCTGGTACAGTTAACAACTAAAACTAACAGTGAGTGTTACCCGCATCACTATTCATGACATCATGAATTTAATTGAGTGAATTCAACTGAAAGTTTGCATTTATTTATGACATATTTCCTTATTCGCTTTACATTCATTCAATTTTATCTGGCCATTTAAAAAAAAAAAAAAAAAAAGCATACGTAATTTTAAATAGTTTTCGCCTGAAAAATATTCCTGGACTAATTTTTGTTTAGTTGCGGTTACCTGATGCACAGGACTGCAGAAAGTAAAACTGTCGTAAAAGTTTATTACGACACAATAAAATTTAGTTATGTACATTGCAGAGTAGCCAGATATAGATCCACAGATATTCTTCGGGTTGTTAGTTTGATAAGATCTTGCAGAGTATCTTATATGAGATGAAAATAGTTGACTGGATGATCTAATGTAAAGGAGATAGTTGGGGAGTGCAGTCAATAAGAACACAGAATAAGTAATGAACTTATATTATGTGCCGACGTTTCGACCTACAGTGTAGGTCATCTTCAGGGCGATTTTGGAGAGCGAGGCCGTTAGATTTAACGGCTGGCTAGTAGTAGTAGTTTGAGTACTAGCCAGCCGTTAAATCTAACGGCCTCGCTCTCCAAAATCGCCCTGAAGATGACCTACACTGTAGGTCGAAACGTCGGCACATAATATAAGTTCATTACTTATTCTGTGTTCTTATTGACTGCACCCCCCAACTATCTCCTTTACAAGAGTATCTTATAACTTTCCGAACTCATTAGAGAAATTATGGTTCAAAAAATCTAAAATTCCTACCAATGATTAAAGGAATTCTAGCTGAATCTAATAACGTTCCTTAAAAAAAGTCACAACTCAGGGCTTCGTATGTGAAATTAAGTTAGAAAGTACAACTTCGCTTACACAGATTAAACTTCCGAGTTATATTCAAGTAGCAGATGTCAGAGGTTCTTTCTTTTCATGTTTTTTTTTGTTCAGAAAGAAAAAAGCTTGAACAATGTGGGAGGATTTTCGATGGGAAATAAAAAATGTGAGAAGGAACCATTTAATGTGTGGTTACTGTATATCCTGAATATCAAAATCATCATCCGAGTTTTGTAGCTGGTGCCAGACATTTTTAGCTAATCTGGTTGAATGACGAAGTTCAAAGAGTGCATCAAAGCAATCATAACCAGTGAATATAAACTTAACTAGTTAAAGAAGATCTGCAGTAACTAAAAAAAAAAGAAGTTATTTTCTCAACTTTCAAAAAAAATTTGTAAACTATTATTCGAAAGAGCAATATGTGCATAAATAAACTCTTAAATTCACAATAGCGATGCATTTTTTATATGATTCGCCCATAGAGATTACATTTCCACGTTCTGAGAAGTTCTAATTTTTGTGGATAAATTTTACAATAACGTTTGTGAAAAGTATCAAATTCATGATTAAATTATTACTTTTTTTTCAAAATCCAGAAAATCGGTATTAAGCATCGAAAACTAAAAGCACATACCAATTGATGTTGACAGCAGCAATCTTCGATCTCCCGCACCAAAGCTCTATCCGAGTATTGGGTATCAGTTCGGCTGGTCGTATCTTCGAGTTAAGTCACAAGTTTTAACTTTTAATCGTTTCCTTTTTAAAAATTCTCGAAAATAAAAATAATCATGAGTTCTAATATGAAAAAAAGAGTGTAATTATCGGAATTGTGTATTTTTCGTTAATCCTTTCATCAAGAAATGAACATTTCAAAGTATTGATGATGATTAACCTAAAAAGTATGTGTATATCTGAAAAGTCATAACTTGCGACTTAACTCGAAACGAAAACCTGAGTTACTGATACCAATAAGTGGGCTGCAACACATCTTTCAGTCTCATCAAACAAGAAGGAAGTTTGACCAACTGTCTTTCAAAAGTTGAAAAAAAAACATACTTTTAAGATTTTTAGACTTAAATGTTACACACGACGGGGAGGTTCGTGGTTTTTACGAATTTTAAATTTCTTTATGGAAGTTTTTTAAAAATAAAATTAATTATTACTTTTAATCAATAGACCTGTGTTTTATACACCGTTATACAGAATATTATAATTATTCGTCTTGGCTCATAGTTATGCTATTTTAATGATAAAGGTCCTTAATATAACGCAAATGAATGTTATTTATAAAAAGGGAGCGAGATACGCAAGTTTTTTCTACTATAAAGATATTATGCAATGAGGTGGTGTGATTTCAAGAGTGGGTGTAAGTTTAAATCAAAGTAACCTGATCTGAGGATAGCAGTTGAGAGAACCTCAGCGTTGTTAATGTGTTGGAGATGAGAAGACAGCTTTCTCTCAATTATTATTTTCATTATTTTAGCATTGTTAAATAATTAGGTAATATTATGTTTCATGTATTTGGTATAATAAATTAATCAATTAAATACATTTTACTACTAATCTTATCATAACGTTAAGTTTTTTTCCTGTTAAACGTTAGTGTTTTTAAACGTGTTTATCAGAACTGATTTTATTTAAAATATTACTTTATAATTTTGAATTATAGTTAGCCTCTTTTAAAATTTGATTTGTTTTTTCATTGGTATTGATATCAGTTATGTTCATGCAGCATTTATATATCTTATTTTTGGTTGTAAATAAATGTGAATGACAGTTGTTTCTAAGTTGTCTTATCTTCTTCAATGTTTTAATCTAATGGAGGATGATTAAGTTATGTTACCTAATTTATTAATTCCATGGTACACTGTCGATAATCTTATCTAAATTTTAATACTCAGCATTAAATGTCCTCTTGGTTCTGTAGTTATATAACTAATTTTTTGCTCAAAATTGTTCATATTATCTGTAGCATATTTTCCAGTATCGCAAGATATTGTCCATAATTCTGTTTTGCTGATTTTAACCTTTCTTTGTTTCTTTTATTTCTTATTCATTTATATGTTTCATTATTAATCATTCAAAAGCTTTTGAGTTCTACAATCTTTTTTGCATGTGCCGTTGTAATGTTTCAGAATCAACTCCAGTTGTCTGAAATTATACAAATGGTTAAAGTTATTGAAAATAAATAATAAGTGAAACAGAATATTTACCTATATTTCATTAATTAAGGCTTGAGGCGTAATTTTCAAATCATATCATAACAATAAATTTCCATAATTAATTTTTCATTTTTTTTATTTGGTATTTTATTGTAAAAGCAGGATAAAACTTTAGTTTTTCAAACCTAGCATTGTAGGCAGGTTCAAAAATGGATAAGTATTTACTAGTAGTTGCAGAATGTATCAAACATGATATTAATTATTTGAATTAGTTATTATTTGCCTTTAGGAAAAGGCATTTATTGCATTTAAAGAACAGTACTTTAGTGCGTAGTTAAGTTTTGGGTCATAACCGGATTTGAATATTTTGGGGACTGAACAATCAAATTCACTGAGGTCATATTTGATTTGATTAGATTACTGCTGTTGATTTCAATTCACTGCACTTCTTCAATAGGTTACATATCTCCAATAGATGTTTTTTATTTGTGTTTGGAGTCTGACCGAAAAATTGGCCAATATTACAGTGAATGTTACAGTATTACAGTGGAATGATCTAGGCTTGTGGCTAGCAACCTTATTGAACTGCCGAAACTAGAGTAATAGCAGACAGTTCATTACAGTTTCTTTTGAGACAGCCCATATCTTTCAATATGGCCAAGCCTAATATACAAATGATATAAACTTTATAATTTAGGTTTGATAAGTTGGTGTTAGGTATAATAGTCTATTTATTTATTTTTAAAATTGAGTTTTGATGTTATTATTTGTAGTATTTTGAGATTTGATTTCCTATTGCTTATTATGAATTAGTGCATGTGCAGGAAATAGAAGGGTTAAGAATGCTCCTTATAATTGATTTAATTTAGCAAGTATTACTTTTTTAAAGTTATTTTAAAGAAATAAATTAGTAATTATTTTCCTGCCCATTTTACAGAGTGATGGCGATGATGGAGCTTATGTCCACAAAGCTGTACGAGGCATGCTCGACCCCCAGCTATAATGGCAGCCTCAAGCAAAGTTCTTCTTCATTACACCATCAACTGACGCAGTACCAGCTTCGAAAAAGGGAGCAAATTGCACAGGCTAAGAGTTTATCGGTACATTCATTTGAATCTGCTTTATATTCATTAAAAGAGACTCCATGGAATATGGTTCTGGAGCAAGAAAAGAGGCCACTTATGGGATTGTCTTGTAATGATTGTTGTCCACGAAGTAGGGTAAGCGCATGTTAGACTTTGGGTTTTAACAAATGCATAGCAGTTGAATAAGTATTTGGAAGATCTAATGTGAGGTATAGATAGTCTGGGGGTGCAGTAAGAAAAACAAAAAACACTAAATAAGACAAACGAATTTATTGTAAGTGCCAACGTTTCGGCCTACGTTGCACGCCATCTTCAAGGCTAATACTATGATACTATGCTCTTCCTTCTCTCGTAGCACTACAACGTTGGCCGAAACATTAGCACTTACAATAAATAAGTTTTTCTTATTTAGTTTTTTTTTTTTTACTGCACCCCTGAGACTATCTATATCCCACTTCCTTATTTTATAGTTAATCTGATTAATTACATACACCCAGCAGTGTTTATGAAAATTAATACAAGAGGTTACTCAAACACAGTTTTAGTAAACTATAAAAAAGTAAAAGTCTATTTTTGGTATCAGTTTCGAAGGTTGTTGCTTCGATTTAGGTAACCTGAAAATTGTAACTTTTCAGTTACTTCCTTTTTAATATTCTCAAAAATAAAAATAATCCTAAGCTTTATTATGAAAAAAGGAATGTATTTATGGGATATTTGTTTATTTTGGTAATATATTGGTCAAGAAACAAACGTTTCAACAAATGTTTCGAAGTATATATGATGATATCACCTAAACAGTACGTGTAAATCGATTCTTTAATCAATATACAGTCATTTATAGTTAGTTATATTTAGGCATTAATAAAGTTATTTATATTTTCATGAATAATCAAAAGGAAACAATTGAAAAGTTATAACTTGTTAAAAAAACTGAAAGCGACAACCTGTGGAACTGATATCTTCTTTTTCGTTTTTATTGTTAAACAAACTTGCAATTTCTTATTTTTTAAATGTCAATGATACTTATGAAACATATGCATAATGATGTGTTGCATGTTTTATCTATGTTTGTTATTTAGCTTAATAAAAACAAGATCACTACCTTTGAATGGCTTTGGGGCATTAGAAAGTTTTAAAATACGATATGTGTCTTATCACTCATTTTACTTCAGAGTGAAAAGTAGTCCACTTTTTGTGTGTACAATGGGTCGTTATTAATGCTTTTATAGATATTTTTAATTTAATCTATCTGGTTTAATATTTACTACAGTTTTTTAAAAACATTTTGCATGTTTTTGAAGTGATCTAGTTTACTGAACTGTTTCACAATTTCTTTTTTTATTTATATATATATATATACATATATATATGTGTATATATATATATATATATATATATATATATATATATATATATATATATATACATACACACACACACACACACACATTCTTTTAAAAAAAAAATATATTTATCCATTTATTTGAAAAAATGGCTACCTAAGGTAAGAAATGAATAGTAAAAAATGAAGAAATAGTAAATTGGGTTAAACTATGTTTTATCAGCACCATTTAAAACAATTTAAAAAATATTTTCTCTAATAAAGTATCAATAAATCGGTAAATTATATTGTATATATAATAAATAAGTAAATATTGTATACAATAAATAAGTAAATTGATATTTTCCTAGAATAAAAGAGAAATTAATTTTAAAAATAAAACAATAATTGAAAGGACTTAATGATAATAATTTGAGGTTTTAAACTTATTTTAACCACGGAACAGTTTAAATATAGACTAGCTCTGCATTAAAGTTAGATTCCTGGGATGTTTTTTGTTGTGAGGGGGTGGTGTTTATGCCTGGTAATGTTTTTAAAATTTTATTATTAATTTTGCTGTTGTACTTATTATTGATCTTTCTTTGTCTACTATTATAATCAAATAATTCATTCATATGTCATTAAATTTAAGTATTTACTTTTTATTAAAATTTTCTGGGCACATTAATTTATTCATAATATTTAATAAGTTTCTCTTTTTTATTTATTTACTGAAATACATAATTAATCTATATAAAGTGATACCTGGTTGCTTACTGTATTTATGATGTGAGCTTTCCTGTTATCACATTTATTTGTAGTTACCAATATCACAGCAAAAACTAATAATTGACAAGATGAAACTAGATGGATGTAAATGTTACAATAAATAATTTATTTTCTGTTTTATAATTTATCAAATCTAAATAACTTATAAATTAGTTTTAATTTTAATATTAATAATGGTTTTTCGAGAAATAAAGCTTAAATAAAAATATAATTGTTGTTTTAACAGAATGAGAATGTTTTGGTTACTATTAATTACTTACAACTTAGTTTTTGAAACTATAAAGTGGTTAACATGAGGGCTAAGAGTAACAACCGCGTAACTAAAAAAAAAGTCTATTTCTGGTTACTGCACCACGTAATTCATCAAAGTGCATATTTTTGAGGGCAATTATCACGTTTCTGATAAAAAAATATCTCAACGTTTTTTTCAAATTCCGTATCGCATTTTTACCCCGAAAGTCAGTGTAACAAAGTGTGTTCTTTTGTGATTATCTCGGAATAATTGAAACACTAGTTACACTATTAGTAGTGGTTGTTGCTCTTAGCCCTCGAAATATTATCACTCGTAAAATTATGGAGAAATTGAAAATATGAATATTTGACAAAAATATTTAAGCCTAATTCTTTATAAAACAGTTTGCATATTGTTATAATTACAGTACAGCTGTATTTATTAATTTTATAATGAAGGAATACATTTAATGATTTACAGAAGAATGGAGGAATCGGCAACGAACAGTTTCCAATTGTTGATCTGCTTCGAGTAGAAACATTAGGGAAAATCAGGCGTCATGGGATTTTAGGCACCGTATTCCCTACTATCCGGCATTGTCTGACATTTAATAAATATGAATACCCTTACATTTATGATTCGGTAAGTGTGTATTACTACATCTATATGTTTTTATTCTTTAGTTTGATTATCTATTCTTAATTAATCTAGTTTTGTTTCATCAATACAAGTTAAGAATAAATGTTTTAAGTATATAAAATTATTCCATTAATCATTTGCCATATTTTATAAATATTTTTAATTTTAATTGTAGGTATTAAAGGATGAGAGTGTACAGCAGATGATCGAAGCTACTGCTGCTGAAGAAGCTATCGAAAATGGTATCACAGATGCGGATGGAGTCGAAAAGTTCGTTGAAAGACAAACAAAACGTGCTGTTGAAATACTTAATAAAATGCACTCAAAATTATCTGATGTTGTTCTAAGGTAATGATTTTATAGAATTTTATCGATAACATTTGGTTATGTTATGCAACAGTTTGTTGTGGAAAAATTAACTTTAATTTTTAGATAAATATAAAAGAAAATTTTAAAATCCTTATATGTATTCCTATTTTTTATTTTCAATTTTCTTCTATTTTTTTATTTATTAAAATGAAATACATTTTTTTCAAAGAACTTTCTGCTTTCATGAAAAATTATGATTATTGAGTTTTTCTCAGGCATTGTCTGTACGTAAATGGAAGTTAAGATTTGCCAGACCTATAACAATGCTCAAATTAGTATTATAATTTATGTAATTATAGTATAATATAAAACAACTATTTTCTCAGTACTAATTTTAATTTTAATTCTATTAATTTTATGCATGAAATAATAGCCTATAGTGATGTCGATGACTATAGTCTGAAGAGCAGAAAAATAAAAATATTATGAAATTATTCATTGTGTGCCTACTTCTTCATGAAAACATTGCCTATCCTCGCTACATTTAACAGACTTCCTTCCTGCCCTAACATTTTTACAGGATTTAAGGTTTCATTTTTGTAAAGCATATCAAGGCTCTTAACACTAGAACTACGAAGATTATCGTATACCTATTTCTACCAACCGGTCAAAATGATCGGTTTGTTTGTTTAATTAAACAAAATAGTAGAATTCAAGAAATAAAACTATAAATTCATGAGATAATTTACGTTTAAAGACAATAAAATATATTTCATTTAAATATTTTAGTTGAAAAGAATTGATATGGCCAGGACCTGGGATTCGAACCCGGGACCTTCACCTCTCCGTGGTGACGCCTCAACCATCTCGGCCATCCTGGCTTTGCTTCACAGCCAGCCATATCCCCTCTTTTCACTTGATTCTACATCTCTGTGTTCTCGCAATTTGCGATGCATGCATGGGGAGAATGTTAATTGAACATTACTTTATTTTGGATCTAGTTGACTTTAAGTCGTTAATATTATTATAATTTATTTTATTTTTATATGATATAATTTTTTAAATATTTTATTTGAAAATATTTAATTACGGCTGGCCATTTTATATATATAATTTGGCCATTTTATATAGCGAAGCCAGGATGGCCGAGATGGTTGAGGCGTCACCACGGAGAGGTGAAGGTCCCGGTCCTGGCCATATCTTTTCTTTTGAAATAAAATATTTAAAAAATTATATCATATAAAAATAAAATAAATTATAATATTTCATTTAAATTTTGTAATTACATAACATAAAGAGTAGTGCGTGCTGTAACTTGCAACTGTACACGGCAAGCAAGAATACTAAATTGAAATTTTATATATTACATATGCACAAATTTATGCATTATAAATTGAAAATGTAGAATTTTTAAATTCCGTGAATTTCCCGGAATTGTTGATGTATGAAAATTCCGGGAATACACATCATGATATTTTCATGACCGGTCAAAATGACCAGTTCGTATATTTAGGATAACACATATATATCTCTTCTAATTTTCAGAGATATATAAGTGTAAGAATGAAATAATTTATAATATTTAATTCATAATTTATAAATTTATAATATGTATTCACAAATTTAATAAAAATCATGACATTATCATAAAATATTAAATAAGACTTAAAGAGGAAATGTTATAAATAAATGATGCAACCGGTCATTTTGACCGGTTCGTAGTTCTAGTGTTAAGCTTAATGGATTACGTATAAATTAAAGCATTGATTGATATAGATTAGGATAGATTATTTAAAATATTTGTTATTTTTACTAATAATAGTTTATTTTCAGGATCAGCTCATGGGTGTTTTACAAAACATTGCCTCTCCTGTTTACCAGCATGTCGATTCCTCAAGGTCAGTTGGAAATGCTTCGTAAGGCCGCTGAAACGGGCTTACCTCTCATTTTCCTTCCACTTCATAGATCACACCTGGACTACATTGCAGTGACATTCACGTTGTGTAACAGTGGCATTAGATCGCCTTTGGTAGCTGCTGGAGAAAATCTTAGGATACCAATCTTTGGGTAAAATTATCTGTTCTTAATTCTTTTCTTTTTTTACTGTCAATGGCCTTATCACTGTTTAGTTTTACAAATTTTTTTTTTTAATTTATAGGAAAATCCTTAAAGGCTTGGGTGCTTTCTATATCAAACGTAGGATGGACCCAGTCTCGGGAAAGAAGGACAAGTTGTACCGTGCAGTACTCCACAACTACATGACACAGTGCATGCAAGCTGGACATTATTTTGAATTTTTCATCGAAGGTGGAAGAACTAGAACTGGCAAGCCGTGCATGCCGAAAGGTATATATATATAATCAAAACTATAAAAGGGGGCGTATTTTAAATTATATAATTTTTTGTTGTTGTTATTTGGATTTCATGCCTCCATATGTCCTCTATTCATATTTGAAATTTAATAAGCTGATTATGTTTCAAATATAGAAGTGTTATCAATTTATTGTTATGGCAGCAATCTTACTTTATCTATATCTGTGATCTTTAAGGTTTTTTTTTTATTTGACTAACAAGTATTCAAAACTATTTTTTTAAAAACTAATTATAGGGCAGAAACGCCAGTGGATTAGTTTTTTGTTGTTCATTTCATTAATTTCACTTCAATTTAAAATGTTATAATAGTCGGTTCAGGACTTTTCTGATTTTTCACTTTTATCGTTTGCCAAACAAACCCCAATCAGGGATTTAGTTAATTTTAAGCACATATGTAAATATATTCAAAATATTCAGTAAACTTAAACTGCTTTCAAGAAAATGGAAACAAAAAACATGAAAGAATTTTCACCCAGCACTGCAGAGTGATGGGATCAAAAAGTACTGGGAAGACAGAAAGAATTAATATCATAAATAATTGGTTTTACCTGGTCCAAAGATGACCAGTAGTGTATATAACAATTTCTGGATTAGTGTATTTGCTAAACTTACTGGGTCTATTAAAGGACTTTTTGCTCTAATTTTTACCTTATATCTTTTTTAAAAATTTATTTATTGATAATAGACCAAGTGATTAGATAATGACCAGTAGAGAAACTACCCACTGGTAGTACTCATATCACAAGTTCAACTAAGAAGGTCATGTCATCTTCTTTTCAGACACCTCGGAGGATTATCAGGAATTGAAGAGAAAGCTAGGTTTGAAACTAGAGGGTTTGTGTGGGAATGAAGTTTGTTATGAAAGGATACATACCGCGATTGGGCCAAATCAGCAACAAATGGAATATTAAGGTCATTATGGATGACTATCCTTAACAAAATAAGGAGTATTGAGATTTTATGTAGGATTTTGGATTGTAGGGATTGGATATGAGAGGAATTCGATGGCTTAGTGGAGCCCCAAAGCTCTACTCCGTAAGTCCAAATAGGTTGGTTATGTAGATGAGTCTTTTGTAATTAATTGGAAACTTAGAGCGTTTGTCTAGTAAGTGTTAAAGTAGCCTGAAACGTCGAGTGGCTTCTTGTCTTTTCAGTCTTGTATGAGGATTCCAGGTTAATTGTTTGTCGAGATTGTAAAAGCCTGTTACCTTATATTAAAATCAAAATATATCATCAGAATCAGAAAAATTAAAAATCTATGATCTTGAAGATGTAATTTAAATTTTTACTAAAGAAAAAATAATTAAAATAGTGTGCTTGAATAAAAAACTACTGGTTATTTTATTTTTTGTTAAGAACACATTAGATATTATTTAATAAAATATGTTTATTTATTTAAAAAAAGGGGTACCCCTGCATGGTAGCAGTGGATGAACTGCATTTGTTCTAATTATATAATTGTTCAAATCCTTCCAACTCCCATTGTTTTATTTTTTAATTGCATATTTTTCTGTCTATTGAAAGTAAAAAATAAAAAAAATAATTGAAACTTAGGCATAAGGTCGAATAATAAAAATGGGCCATAAAAAATTGACTGAAAAATTGACGTGAGGAAGAAAATAAAATATTACACAGTGATCATGATCACTAAAAACTTTTTTTATATAATAGAGAGATAGAATAACTAGCAAATAAATAATTTCTAATTCTATTAAACAAATGTGTATTTACTATTTCTTCTTTACCTTCTCTTCTTCTTATTGAAACTGTTGCTCTAATCTTAATACATTTTAAAGACTTAAAAAGTCCATAAAACATAATTATGAATTATTCAGCAAAAATTAGTTTTATCCATTACGTGGTATATTTTTTATAAACCGTGTTACAATTGTATCCTTTTTTTTTTTTCAGGCGGCCTAATGTCTGTTTTTGTTGATGCTTATCTTTCTGGAATCTTGGAAGATGCTCTTCTGGTCCCGGTTTCCGTTAACTATGATAAGATTGTCGAGGGAAACTTTGTCACTGAACTGACGGGTGAACCGAAAAAACCAGAAAGCCTCATGACTGCCCTGAAGGGGATCTGGACTGCAATTACTAGTCACTATGGCCTCGTGAGGGTTGACTTCAATCAACCATTCTCATTACATGTAGGTTCATTAAATTTTACTTCTTACAAATAAAGAACACTTCTATATTTATTATTAATGTTAGAGAAGAGATAGTTGACTGGAACTTCTAATGTAAGGAAGAAATAGTTGAGGGTGCAGTCAATGAAAACACCATAATAAGTGTATACATATTTATTATGTGCCGACGTTTCGACCTACAATGTAGGCCATCTTCAGGGCTATGAGAGAGAAACAAACAGAATTCTGTTACCTTACATTTATTATTAATGTTTATTTAATAATAATAATTTTTATAATATTATAAGTACAGTAGAATCTCTCTAGTCCGCCTAGGCTATTCCGTTGCTCTGCTTATTCCGACCATGGACGGAATCTGGGGACACTTGTAAAGCGCAAGCTTTGGCTTGAAGTATGATTGAAAGTGATCAGATTGAAGACAAGCAAAGATGGCATACAGGAAATTGTTAGAGGTCTACAAACTGTACAAGTAGATGTCCCTGCCAGTGAAGTTGAGGAGTGTATTGCAACTGTGATATAGACTATCGAACCAATGATAAGCTCAACGACAACCAGGTTACTGCTGCTGTTTTGTAAAATGCTGAAGAAACTGTGAACAAGGATTTGGATGGTGATTACAAACTCCCTATTCAGATTTCACACATGAATGCCATAAACGCTTTTGATATTGATTATATCAAGCGGAACTTCAATATCGATGGATACTTTGCAGATCAAGAAATTAAGGAAAACTGCAGCTAAGTCTAGATCTGCTAAAAAAACAACAAAAAAAACTTGTTTTCAATGTAATTTTTTACTACAGGCTACCATAAATTTTTATAGTACTTTATGTACAATATATAAAGTATTGCTTTTTTTCATTTTCACTCAGCTTTTGCACAATGCATTGTAATATTTTACTGTTGAGGACTAAACAGTTCTTGAATGAGTTGAAAGATTGTTTATTTTATTTTTTCTGATAGTTCGACCTTTTTTTCATTCCGACCACCCCCTAGTCTACTAGTCTTAAAGGTGATGGATTAGAGGTGTTCTACTGTATTATACATATTTTAGATTAATGAAAAAAAATCATAAAACATAAGTGTTTTATGTTATTTAAGATATATTTTATGCTTCAGGAGTTGGTGAGGTCTTTCCAGAATAAAGTTATGAACAAAAGTGGTACATTTCATATAGCTCCATCTTCGGCTTCTCTCTATGGCACAGATATTGTCCATGAAGAACAAAGGCAACTAGTAGATAACATCACAAGGCACATTTTATATGGTAAGTTAGCTACATGAATATTTAGATTTAACTTTAGGATTTAGCTGAATCCAGTTCGTTATAACTTTATCTTTGCAGATTGCACTCAGAGCACGGCTGTGATGTCAACGAATGCCGTCGCGTTCCTGTTGCTCTGCTACTTCAGGGATGGAGTGCCTCTTTCTAAACTCACCTTTGCTCTGGATCGGCTCAGGGATGAGCTTAGCTATTCTAAGAAAGACACTGGGTTTAGCGGCGAGAGCAAGGATATCATCGAACATGCTGTACGTCTATTTTTGTTTTTAATCAATTAAGAAAGTTATCTGTATTACAATATTTTACTTCAAAAGGCTTTAAGAATCTATTATACTGTTCCCAAATTTGTGATAATTGTTTTGGCTCCTTTCTTTAAAGTTCACGTAATTTTATAATCGATCACTGATAAAAATACCAAAACCTATATTTTAAATTAATGATTAATTATCAAGAAGTTGTGAAATTGAATGAGTATTAATCATGGTTTTTGCCTTCTTGGACCCTCTATTGAAGCCATTAATCATTAAGAAATTAAAAGTAAATGTAAATTTTTAAGTGAGGCATTCTAGATCAAAAGGGATAACACAAAAATTTCAAAAATTGACTTCCATATTTTTTGCTTATCAAGCAGTTTTTTCTTACACAACATTTTGCCACCTTATTTCTCATGGTTTTAGTTTAGCCCTGAACCTGAAGTTTTGGGAGCATAAATCATTGCTTGAACAAAGTTGTGAAAAAGTAAATTTTTGAAATTTTTAATTATCTGCTTTTGACCCTGAGTGCCTCTATAATGATTTTAATGAGTTATGTTTCTGTCTTGTCACTCAATAAAAAGCTTATATTAGAAGGCAAATATAAAAGATTAGTTAATTCATAATTAAAAGTTTGTATTATAGTTCTCTTGCTCTGAGCCCGATAACTCTATAATTATCAGTATGACTAATACTAATATCATCAGAAAGATTAAAACCGCAGATATTAATACAGTCAGTCTAATTATGAATGACTTATCTGTATGATACATGTCAGCTGATTAAAAAGAAATTCTTATTTATTTTTAATAGATACATAACCATAACATTGATAAATATTTCTCCTTTTGCTTTTATAGGTCTCTCTACTTGGGCCAGGATTGATTCAGGAAGAGAAGAAGGACGATGACGTTTACTACAAACCTGTTACTATTCTCCCTAATGTTTTGGAGCTCAACTATTATAGCAACACTCTTATTTCTCATTTCTGTCTTAAAGGAGTAGTTGGTGAGTGAAATTTTCTTTCTTTTATTTTTTAAATATTTCTTATATCAATTATCATTATAATTTCGATTTTAGGACGGGTTCTGCTAAGCCTAACTACTGACCAAAGAGATGATAAAATATCTATGGAAAAAGTGATTGACGTTTCGATCTTGCTATGTGAGATCTTACAATTTGAATTTATGTTTTCTAAAACATGCCAACAGTTAAATAATGCTGTTTTCGAAGTTCTAGAAGAAATGACAATGCATGAGATCCTCACTGAAGTTGCGGTAAATTTAAATTATAAATATTTTGTTAACTTTAGGCTCTTTTACTCATTTTAGAATAAATAGTGCTTCAATATCGTTTATTGTGTGCGTTATATTTTAAAGTTTATCGCAAGATTTTTATTTTACTTTAAATTTAAAATCTTCAATTTATTTTATTTAAATGACTAGGACCATTCTTCAATTTAGTTTCTATTCCAATTAATGAATCTTTTAAAAATGGTCGTTATAGGATTTAATTTTTACAAGTCAATGAATTTTTACTCGCCATTTACTTGAACAAATGCATATGGTATAGAGGATAGCCCTATATATTTCGCGTTTAATCAATTTGTAAAAACTTTAATTTTATTACAACAAATAATTGCAGATTGAGTTATACTGAACTGACTAACTAATTTATTTGTTTGTTGTTTATTTATTTAACATCACTTTATGCTGTTATGGTTAATCAGATGATGCTACAGTGGAAGTCCTGAAGTTTGCATATCCAAATGTAATTACGATAGGGATCTTTAATTGCACAGGCTGGGGACCCACATTTTACGTTCCTTACAAAAGACGGCATAATCAAATATTTTTTACTCTCTTCAAAAAATCCTAAGGCCAACCCACCATCTTGGGCATAGAAGTTTGTTATGTTAACCACTGCACCACAGGTGTCCCCTAAAAATTGTTTGGTCCTAATGTTTTACAGCTTTAGATCATAATTTATAAATCACCAAACTAGATATTACATTTATATAAATATAATATTTATATTTGTAGATTTTATAATGATAGATTGAATTTTAACTGAAAACATCGATAGATATATTGAATTTTTGTACTGTTAATTTCCTTTGTTTTTTTCCCATGAAATGTATTCAGGTTTGTTTGTTTGTTTCAGTCTCATCGAAATAGATCCGCCTATGGCTGCCCGAGGAATTTAGAAATAATCGATGATGAAGATGAAGAGTATTACGTCCCTGAAACATTTTATAGGGTATAAAATACATTTATATTTAATATGTTGAGTTACTTTCATATTAATATGAAGGTTTTACATCAGATTTGTTAACATACTTCTATAAACATATTATTTTTAATATGGTTAAGTTTTCATTATGTAACTATGTCAATATATGGACTGAGTGAGAAGACCAAGGGCCACTCCGGTCTGTAGTGCCAAGGATGTTGATGATGAATATATGGATTGTGTTCATTTTAAAAAGTATCATAAAATAATTGCAGAGCTTACTTTCAAAAGAGCTTATATAATACAAATAAAATCTTCATTATTCTAAAGTATTTTTAGAGTAAATTAATAAATCTAGTTTATAGCATGTCAAACTTTATTGTTTTTAAGTTAACAATACATGAATTAAATTTTCTCATTTTATTTTTATATTAAAAGAAGGGAGATGGCTATTAAAAAAAATTGGATAAATATGCAATTTATTTACATCTAATTTTTCTTTTCAGGTGAACAGGGAAGAAGAGAAACTGTTATTTTACGGCAGGTTGCTCGATCCTATTATTGAAACATACTGTGTTGTTTTCTCCAATTTACTGTGTATGATGGACAAAGTGGTTCCTGAGCAGATATTAGTCAAAGAGCTGCTGGGCACTGTCAAGGCTGGCTTAGATAATGGCAGCATAAGTTATGGTATGTAGAAGTGTTGGATTGGTTAAATTTTATTTTACTTTTCTTAAATTTTAGTAAAATCTGGACTTGCTGGGATAAAAATGAAGTTAATATTCTATTAACACTTTACTGGCCGCATGACAGTGTTTTATAAGAATTATTTAAAAACTTTATGTATATTCATGAAATAATTCAACGTTTGCGAAAAAACAAAAAAAAAACAACAAGAACAAAACACATACCTATTTTTCACGGTATTAACCAAATACAGTAACGTATTAATGCAAACATTTATGTATTAAGAAATATGTACAATGTGGTATGAATAAAAACAACGAAATAAACACTGCTTTACACTGAACTATGCAATAAACACTAGCAACTTTAACCAGGCATGATTACGTGTTATAACGGTAACAAAAACGAGACTGAATTGTAAATAAAAGTGTGATTGTAAGAAAAGCTTAATAAAATTCCTAGAACTTCCCCTCTCTACTCCCCTCATTTCCGCTGAGTAAAAACAGTAGGAATTACTTATTAGATTTCTTAGAAGACTTGTCTCTCTCACTTGCTCTCCCGTAAATAACAGTAGGATCTACTGTGCCTCTATAAAAACAATACAAATTGTGTGATTTTCTAGAAAACATTTATTCTCATTCTGCTCTCTGGTCTATCACTGTTCTCTCTTCCCCTTTGATATCACTACTAATTAACGAGATTTTAAAGCTGGAAATACGAATTATAAGACGTTATAAGAAGTGACCTCGTGCATATAAATAATACAAATTACTGAGGGGTCTGAAATGCATTGTTTTTATACCATTTATCGGGATTTTCTCTTGGGACCGGCAACTTTGTACGAATTAGCCGGAAATACGTATAACCGGGATACGAAATATCGGGATTCCATTGTATTACACATGAAATATATAAGTTTTCTAATTTTATGCCCATAACAAACACGGTAATCCCTTCATATATCCACTTTATTTTTTTCATGTTTCCACTTTAATTTTTTAATACAATTGATATTCAGATGCTCATATACACAAAATGAGTTAATCATAGCACAATTTATTAAATAAAAAGAAAGTTTATGTTGAAGAAATTGGTCCGGGTAGAGGTCACTGAATGAAATTCTCAAGTAATTTCAGATGATATTTATTGTTAGCCAACGTTTCGACCTACGTTGTAGGTCTTCTTCAGGGCTATAAGCAAAATACAGACAATTTAAGAAAGCGGTATGAATATAATAAAACATTTTAAATATAGATAAACTAAAAGAAGGTGAATACAGGCAAAAATTGATAATTATGTGTAATAATGATGATAAAAATTGATAAAGGTGCACAGTAAAGTAATTATGAAGGTTAAAATGTAGAAAATAATAATAAAACATGAAGAAAATAATAATAAAACAGAAAGTGTTGACAGTTAAAAAATTAAGGTATTACAGATAAATAAAACTGAATATACAATAGGAATGTGAAATGATATGGGTAAATTAGAAAGTGATAAGAATTACGCACTAAAATTATAGGTAATAAAAAAGAAGAAATAAAAAATGTAAAATTATAAAAATCTAGAAACGAATTATATAAAATAGAATAAAATTGAAAATAAAAATTATTTTAGAAAATACAGTATTAATATTAATAGGTAGAAAATACTTTATACTAGTGTAAAGAATATTAATTACATAAGAGAATGTAAGAAGACAGTTTATAAAAATGTAAAATATCAATTGTATAAAAGTAGGTATGTTTTAAGTAAGGTACGTGATAATATAATCAGGCTATATTGGACTAATTAACAGGCTAATAACAGGCTATATTGGAATTATGATATATATTGATGAATATTTAGGGTGGTATATAGATAACTAAAACAAATAAACGCCTTACAGTAATAGTGAGCTTGGAAGTAGTGATAATAACGGTAAATTGGGTATAGTACTGTTTTAGGTTATGAGGGAAAGAAATTAAAATGAAATGGAGGAGGGAGGGTGAGTAAATAGTGCAAAACATAAGTTACCTGTGGGGGTGGGACGGGGGGTGGGTCCTCTCTGGCTATGAAACACTGACTGATATAATTGAGAAGGAAGGATGGTCCCCTACCCTTACTAAGTGTAAAAAAATTTCTCAGAATATAAAAGCCGTTACAATGGCTATAAGTAACGTATAAAGGGAAAGAAGCAAATAGTGTCGAAGCCTCATATAAAGACTTGAAAATCCATACACACACACTCACATACACATATTCGTATGTATATGTATATATATATACACACATACACATATATATATATATATATATATATATATATATATATATATATATACATATATATATACATATATATATACACACACACACACACACACACAGACACAGACTAACATACATACTTATATATAATATTGGCACGTATGAGAGGGGGGGGGAGGAGAAAGTCATTAGGAAGCGGGGGTGGTTAGTTATTTTGTATTAGGTCTAGTATGTGTCTGTAAACTATTGATAGGTTATTTTTGTCAGTCTTTGTGTTTAACGGATTTTTTTCTAGGTTAATGTATAATGATTCTGTAATTAGTCTTTTGGTATAATTAGGAACAGTGGCGAGAACAGAGGATTGGTCAAAGTTAAAGGTGTGGTTAAGGGTTAAGGCATGTTCTGATAGTTTGGAAGCAGATATGTTCGGGGTAGATATAGAGGTCTTATGTTGTGATAGTCGTCTGTAAAAGTGGTTTTTTGTTTCCCCAATGTAGGAGGAGGTACAGTTTGGGGCAGAGCAGGAGATGCGGTAAACAATGTTGGAGAGATTTTTAATGGGGATCGGGTCTTTTAAATATGTGAATAGTTGGGATAATTTGTGATATGGCTTAAAACCAAGGCGAAGGTTGGGAAAGGTAAGATTTAAGACTTTTTGGATATTTTCAGACAGACCAGGAATATAAGGAAAAGATCGGTATATGAAGGAACTGGGGTTCGGTACTGTTGGGTACGGGGAGGGGTAAATTACATTACTAGGGTGTTTAAGGGGGTCTAGTAGTTTATTGGTAATGTGGGCTGGGAAGTTGTTAGAGAGTAGTATGTTTTGGATTCGTAGGATATTGGTTGGTCGAAATTGGGTGTCTGATAGGGATAAACACCGGTGAATAAGGTTTTTTGCTGTATTGATCTTCTGGTGGTAAGGATGCTGTGAGAAAAAATTGAGGAGTCTGCCGGAATATGTGGGTTTGGTGTACCAATTAAAGGACAAGGAGCTATCATTATTTCTTATAATGAGGAGGTCAAGAAAGGGGAGGGTGTGATTGGTTTCAGTTTCTATGGTAAATTTGAGACGGGGATGGTAGGAGTTAAAGGCTACTAGTATTTCAGGGATTTTTTCAGGATTGAGAACTAAAAGGAGGTCATCGACATATTTCTTGATGAGGAAGATGTCATGGGGGAATAGAGGGATGATGGAGTCAAGAAGGTCATTAAGAACAATGTTAGAAATGTCTGGAGCAAGGCAATTACCCATGGCCAGGCCTGAGATTTGATTGTAAAATTTACCATGGAAACTAAGATATCCGGATTTACAACACAGTGTAAGGGATTCAAGGTAGGAAGTGAGGCAAAGAGTTGTGTGTGGTTGGATGATATTCCAGTTTTTTTCTATAATGCTGAGGGCTTTGTCAATGGGGATATTGGTGAATAGACTAGTGGCATCAAGGGAAGCTAAAATGAATTGGTCAGGAATGTGAACGGAAAGTAGTTCTTGTTTTAGATGAAAGGAATTAGTAATGTCATAGGTGTTGTTATGGCTGAGGGTTTGCAGAGAAGGAAGAAGAAATTTACTAAGTTTGCTAGATGGGGAGTTTATGTTAGAAATAATGGGGCGGAGTGGATATCCTGGTTTGTGGATTTTGGGTAATCCATATAAACGAGGAGATATGGAGTTATAAGAGATAAGATTGTAATATGTATGTTTATTGATTTGTCGGGTTCTATGAAGGTCCTTTAGGTGATGGTTGAATTTAGTCATGAGAGAGAGGGTGGGATCACGGGGGATGGGTGTATATGTTGTCGTGTCAGATAGGAGGGAACTAATTTTTTCAGTATAGTCATCGGTGTCCATTATTACAGTCACGTTGGCTTTGTCTGCTTTGGTAACTGTAAGTTGTGGGTTTGCTCTGAGGAATGTGCGAGTGGTGGCAATGTCTTTAAAAAATGAGGGGGAAAGAGGAGGGGGCTGTTTTTGGGAGCGTTGTAAGTGATTGGTGATTAAATTGGTGATGCGGACACGGGATACTTCTTTCTCATTGTCCGGGACTGTAAAACTGTCATCTCTGTATATGTGTTCTAGGTCTGTGATGAGGTTGGGGATGAGTTTGGTGGAGTTGGAAGAAGGAGTGGAAAAGTTTGGGCCTAAGCTTAGGATCTTTGATACTTGTGGAGGGATGGCAGTAGATGATATATTGTGGACCCATTTTTCGTTACCTGTGGGGTAAATTTTTTTGGCTGTTGATGTTATATAGAGGTCTTTAAATTTAGATATGAGGGACTGTTTTTTGTGTTTTTTTGTTCTTAATGACCTTCTTGACTCCATCATCCCTCTATTCCCCCATGACATCTTCCTCATCAAGAAATATGTCGATGACCTCCTTTTAGTTCTCAATCCTGAAAAAATCCCTGAAATACTAGTAGCCTTTAACTCCTACCATCCCCGTCTCAAATTTACCATAGAAACTGAAACCAATCACACCCTCCCCTTTCTTGACCTCCTCATTATAAGAAATAATGATAGCTCCTTGTCCTTTAATTGGTACACCAAACCCACATATTCCGGCAGACTCCTCAATTTTTTCTCACAGCATCCTTACCACCAGAAGATCAATACAGCAAAAAACCTTATTCACCGGTGTTTATCCCTATCAGACACCCAATTTCGACCAACCAACATCCTACGAATCCAAAACATACTACTCTCTAACAACTTCCCAGCCCACATTACCAATAAACTACTAGACCCCCTTAAACACCCTAGTAATGTAATTTACCCCTCCCCGTACCCAACAGTACCGAACCCCAGTTCCTTCATATACCGATCTTTTCCTTATATTCCTGGTCTGTCTGAAAATATCCAAAAAGTCTTAAATCTTACCTTTCCCAACCTTCGCCTTGGTTTTAAGCCATATCACAAATTATCCCAACTATTCACATATTTAAAAGACCCGATCCCCATTAAAAATCTCTCCAACATTGTTTACCGCATCTCCTGCTCTGCCCCAAACTGTACCTCCTCCTACATTGGGGAAACAAAAAACCACTTTTACAGACGACTATCACAACATAAGACCTCTATATCTACCCCGAACATATCTGCTTCCAAACTATCAGAACATGCCTTAACCCTTAACCACACCTTTAACTTTGACCAATCCTCTGTTCTCGCCACTGTTCCTAATTATACCAAAAGACTAATTACAGAATCATTATACATTAACCTAGAAAAAAATCCGTTAAACACAAAGACTGACAAAAATAACCTATCAATAGTTTACAGACACATACTAGACCTAATACAAAATAACTAACCACCCCCGCTTCCTAATGACTTTCTCCTCCCCCCCCCTCTCATACGTGCCAATATTATATATAAGTATGTATGTTAGTCTGTGTCTGTGTGTGTGTGTGTGTGTGTGTGTATATATATATGTATATATATATGTATATATATATATATATATATATATATATATATATATGTGTATGTGTGTATATATATATACATATACATACGAATATGTGTATGTGAGTGTGTGTGTATGGATTTTCAAGTCTTTATATGAGGCTTCGACACTATTTGCTTCTTTCCCTTTATACGTTACTTATAGCCATTGTAACGGCTTTTATATTCTGAGAAATTTTTTTACACTTAGTAAGGGTAGGGGACCATCCTTCCTTCTCAATTATATCAGTCAGTGTTTCATAGCCAGAGAGGACCCACCCCCCGTCCCACCCCCACAGGTAACTTATGTTTTGCACTATTTACTCACCCTCCCTCCTCCATTTCATTTTAATTTCTTTCCCTCATAACCTAAAACAGTACTATACCCAATTTACCGTTATTATCACTACTTCCAAGCTCACTATTACTGTAAGGCGTTTATTTGTTTTAGTTATCTATATACCACCCTAAATATTCATCAATATATATCATAATTCCAATATAGCCTGTTATTAGCCTGTTAATTAGTCCAATATAGCCTGATTATATTATCACGTACCTTACTTAAAACATACCTACTTTTATACAATTGATATTTTACATTTTTATAAACTGTCTTCTTACATTCTCTTATGTAATTAATATTCTTTACACTAGTATAAAGTATTTTCTACCTATTAATATTAATACTGTATTTTCTAAAATAATTTTTATTTTCAATTTTATTCTATTTTATATAATTCGTTTCTAGATTTTTATAATTTTACATTTTTTATTTCTTCTTTTTTATTACCTATAATTTTAGTGCGTAATTCTTATCACTTTCTAATTTACCCATATCATTTCACATTCCTATTGTATATTCAGTTTTATTTATCTGTAATACCTTAATTTTTTAACTGTCAACACTTTCTGTTTTATTATTATTTTCTTCATGTTTTATTATTATTTTCTACATTTTAACCTTCATAATTACTTTACTGTGCACCTTTATCAATTTTTATCATCATTATTACACATAATTATCAATTTTTGCCTGTATTCACCTTCTTTTAGTTTATCTATATTTAAAATGTTTTATTATATTCATACCGCTTTCTTAAATTGTCTGTATTTTGCTTATAGCCCTGAAGAAGACCTACAACGTAGGTCGAAACGTTGGCTAACAATAAATATCATCTGAAATTACTTGAGAATTTCATTCAGTGACCTCTACCCGGACCAATTTCTTCAACATAAATTATCATAGGTCAACAATTATTATCAAAATAAAAAGAAAGTTTATTTGTCCTTTTTTTTTAATTTGATTAGTACCTTGAATACACACAGAAAAACTGAACTTCTCTTAAATCGGGCCAACTGTTTAAGAGGAGTTCAGTGAAATAGATACTAGAAATATTTTTATATATTAACATTAATTTGAACAGGTTTATTTTTTTGCGTTTATGAACATCATTATAGATAAATTAAATTCTTCATCCTTTCTTTATTTTCAATCCACTTTAATAGGTTAAAAATATGTATGTCAAAATTCCTTTTTGAGCTATCAGTTAATTTACCTGGTTCCGAGTTTCTTGATTTTGAATACATAAATTTTTCTATTCTCCACTTCTGACTTTTTTTTGAAACTTTTAAAATGATTAGTTAATTTGCTGAAAGAGAACTATAATGTTTGATTGAGAAACATAGATAGTGAAAGTATTAAGTTTGATTTAATTTTAATTACTATTTTCTATTTTAATTAATAATCTTGGTTAAATTATATATGTATGCATTTACAGCTGAAAGCCTATCAACTGACACAATCAAGAACTGCATAAAACTTCTTGAAAAGTGGTCTGTCCTAGAATGCCACATCCAAGATGGTACAAAGGTCTATTATCTAAATTCGAAATACGAAAGCGAAGAAACGTTGGTTACAGTTATTGGAAAGGTTGAACTCTTCCGAAACCGCCTTTGAATTTCACCTCAAAATTCAGTGTAGCATGAACCCAATTGCCTCTCTATCTACAATGCATTCCTTATTTTATTGTTGATAAATATTTAATTTTGTTATATATATTTTTTTATATGTGTACAGACATGGCATATGTTTTAGACGAATATTCTCTTTGTTCTTTCTTATTTAGTCGATAGGGCATAATTTTTAAGTATTTATATGTTATTAATTGTGATAATTTTAATAGAGTGTCTCTGTTTGTTTTTCTTTTTTGTTATTGTAACTGTAGATTTGTATATTCAAGTCAGTTACCACAGGCCTCTGTGAAATGTAAATATGTTAGTTATTACTTAGTATTCATACTTCATTTTAGGATGGAAGAAGACCATAGTTTTGCTCTATCACGAACCGCAAAATGGTTAGTCCTTCATTGGAAACAGACCAAAGAAACTGTTGTTTTTAAAATTCACTATATATTGTATCTTCCAAAGGAAGTTTTGTAGGCCAATTTTATATTTTGATTTATTTTTTTTTGGTAGCTGTGATCGGCTCATAAATACGATATATAATGATTTTTAACACAACTAGAAATTAAATGTGTATATATATGTGAATGGTGAAACAAGACTGACGTTTTGTTGCGATCTTGCACAATTGAAAAATTGGTGTTAAATTCTTTAAAGGTTATATTTTTTTATAAATATGTCTGTTCAACTTCAAGTCTAAATTTTTTATATAAAGTGTTAAAATTTTTTTTTAGTTACAAAGTTGTTGAATATTGCACAAAGAAATTTGTAATAAATGTTTTGTTTAGTTTTTTATTTTGTGAGGTTGAAATTATTTAAGTATTATAGGACCTAGTTAAGTGGTTGGTTGGAATATTGATTCATTAGTTTAGCTCCTCTTAAAAAATTGAATTGGAGGATACTTTTCTTGTGTGATTCTGAAAATGTTACCTTTTGAATTTATTATTATTCATAATGTTTAAACATTTTCAAAAGTATGGTTCGATATTTCTTGTTAATATAATTAACACTAAAAAGTTAACACTAGGGAAAACACTGCAAAACACGAAAAAAGAGAAAATGTTTATATTAATAATGACAATATTAAAGGTATAAATTTTTATGGCATGACATGATCCATCCTACTAAAGATCCTGAATATGTTCAATTCGCTATTAGGAAATTATTTTTTTCTAATTCTTATTCTTTTTTAAAAAGATTAATTTCTATTTAGTTCATTGTTAAGTATCTTTAAATTTACAAATTAATTAACTGTGTTATTTCTAGAAATATTACTTTTTGATCAGTTTGGTTTATAATCTTACACAAAATAAATACATGTTTTATTGTATTAAAAACTAAGTAACTTTTTATAACAATAAAATATTTGTGATTGTTGATGTGGCCGATAAACTCTTGACTAGGTTGTGCATATTTTCTTATCTAATCTAATTGTCATTGTTTAGAAAGAATAGTCATATTTTTAATAAAGCCTTTTTATTATATCCTGAGTATTAATGACATTTTTCCATTTTGTTTATACTGTCACTCTCCTAAAAAAAAAAAAAGTACTGTGTTTTAGAAGTGTTTATTAATATTTTTGTGTAGTATTTAATTGATTAATTTCGTAAAGTCATTTAAGCTTATGTCATATCTTTATGGGAGCGGAGTGGCTCAGTGGTAGAGCACTGAGTTGCCATGGTAATGGAGCGGAGTGGCTCAGTGGTAGAGCACTGAGTTGCCGTGCCGAAGGTCTTGGGTTCCAATCCAGCTCGCTTAGCAGACTTTTATTTAATTTGTTAGCGGCCAGAGATAGATTCTAATGCCTAGTGCCTAGTGCCCCTAGGTTGAATGTAATTATGACTAATTGCCTCACTGCACAACTGTTAGTACTGAACTTGAGACCCTTCGAAGTCTCTTGTGATGTTGGTTTTTTATTTCCCTAATTAGTAAAGTCTATTATCTTTCAATTATTTTAGCAATGGGTGGGTACCATAAATATTCTGGTTAATCCCATCAAATGAGTAACGATTCATTAATATTTTGAAAGAACTTTTACCAATCTAAGTGAAAAAGGCACATTTCAACAGTATGATTATTGTTAAATAATTATAAAACAAACTGAGATAGGATTAACAAAAAATGATTAAAAGAGCTTTTGAAACAATGGCGTAAAATTTCATCATTACCTTATGTGGTTCTACAACTCATGTTGAGTCAGGGCCTCTTGTAGTTTTAACTGTATAAATGCTGCTGTCTTGGACAATTAAGAACAAAAATTTACTTATCATCAGTTTCTATTGTATTAAAACTTCTAAATTCCATTTTGCCTAATTATCATGTTGTATTGATAAGCTTTTTCAATATTTTTTTAATTCCTTCAGGTATCAGATTAATAAACATACTAATCCGTACTATAACCCTTATAAGAACAGTATAAAGGTTCTGTACAGTAACTATGGCTATTTTTTTATTGCAAAACATTGGACCAACAATTATTCTTTAGAAGGGCATTCAAATGGAGGGATTGGGTTCTTGAAATCAGAAAGAATTCTTACCCTTATGTTAACACTGATTTGAATATGATTTTATATATTGTTTTTGAGGTATCTTTAATATAACCCTATAAAATATATATAATCATTAGTCTATTTCCAATATACTGCATAAAATTAGGTTTACTACCACTAGTTCTGGAAATAATAATTTTGGACCAATATCAGCTCATTTTCATTTGAAATATATATTCAATATAGTGATCGAATCTTATATCCAGACATCGATTCACATCAAACATAATTCAACATTTATTTATTTTTTATGAAGTAAGGCTTTAGGTATTATTAGGAGACAGATAGTATTTAATAATTCCAAATTTATTTACTGGTAATGTTCAGTAATTTTTATTGTTGTTAACTAAAACAAGGTTCAATATTGAAAGTTATTGGTAAGTGAAAGTATGACTGAGCAAATACAAATTTTGATATATATGTGGCAAAATTAGTAAGTAACCAAGATAATTTGATGAATTTAATAATCTGCAAATGTAAAAAAAAAAGTAATTATGCGATAGGTTGTCGCTTGAGTTGAGTATATTTCCTTTTGTTAACGGTATATTAAGCTTTTTGTTTAGATACTCATTCATAAATTTTTTTTTGTATCAGTTCCACTGGTCGTCGCTTCGAATTGAGTTACAACTTTTAACTGTTTTTTCATTTTATTTTTAATATTTTCCAAAAATACAAGTTGTCGTAAGCCTTAATGTAATTATGGCAAATGTGTATAGTTTGGTAAGCATTTCATCTGGAAATGAACATTTCAACAAAAATATATCACCATAACTTTGAAATGTTGAAACTTATTTCTTGATGAAATGATTACAAAAATCTTACATTCTTTTTTCCATACTAAGGCTCAGGATAACTTGTATTTTTGGAAAATATTAAAAATTAAACGAACAAAAAGTTAAAACTTGTAGCTCAATTCAAAGCAACAACCTGTGTAACAGACACAAAAAAAAAAAAGCATGAATGACTATTTTAACAAGAAGCTAAATATATCATTAACAAAAAGAACAATAGCTATAATACTGAACTTAATTCTTTAAGAAGCTACAATGATAAAAGGTGTTTACACTTGGTAATATAATTCAAAATCGTATTAATCTGGTACTTATGTTCATTTTCCTAGTTACTATAGCCAATCTATCAATAACAATAGCGTATAATAAATATGTGGACCAAACAAAGCAATTAGGTGACTTTTTTATAGTAAAATAAGCATTGCATTATCTTATCAAATACTGCCTCCTTCATAATCGATAGCCCAAATATAACAATTAACTATATCATATTTTTGTTTATAAATGAAATTTAAAAAACTGTACCTTTTTTGTGTAGTAATGATTCCGAATTTTATGAAATCCTTTCACATACTATGCAGGGGATTTTCTTATAAATTGTACCGTAGACATTTTTTAAAAAGTGACAATTAGTTGGCTGCACTTGTGACTTATCAGTTGAACTGGGATGCCATTATTATTTAAGTGCAATTATTATAATGTACGTGAGTTCTCAGTTTATCTTCAAAAGTCGCATGAATCTTGGGTTCGGTGAGTACAAAACACATAAGAAAGTTTTACAAGTTATTGAAGAAAGTTTACGAACCGGTGCGATTTATCAATTAAAGCCGGACAGTTATTTTTTTGCTAAACTTTCTTAGCCCACATTAGCTTACCTTTATTCTTGTTCACTTATTGTTATGCTATATTTTGATTTTACTAATCTCATAAGTATTGTTTTTATGTTATCAATATAGTAACCACTTTGATATTATTTAAGTAATTTTTAACAAGAAAAGTTTTACAGAACATCGTTTCTTTGCCTCATAGTAAGTTCGCTATAATATACTTCTTTGCTAAAGCCGTTTGATTTCTTCAGTTGATGGTGAATATTTGTGCAGGCACAATTTCGCCAAGTAGTTATATTTTTAAACATTCAGTTCAAAGAATGAAACATTGTTATTTGAGTGATTTAATTCCAAAAATCATCCAAAAGATAAAATCAAATTTTCAGGAAATTAAAAATCGATTGGCAATTGTTTTATAAAAAATAAAATTAAAAAAAAAACAACAAGAAAATAAAGCCATTATTTTGGATTTTTTTCTTTTTTTTGCGTGATTATGGGAATAAGCGACTCATTTATCTTCTTTTTTAAAACGTGTTTTCAATTTTATTGTTTCTAATATTCATTGAATATACCCTGATTCTTAGCTATGTAAAATTAAAATAGAAGTAATTGTAACTCAATTGTATATTATGGATTCTTATTAACAAATATCTGAAAATGACGATCCATGTGGGACCAATTCATGATTTAGATGGGTAAAACCTAATTTTATTTGTGTGGGGGGGGGCATTTTCTTGATTCTTGAACTTTTTTTCTCCGATTAAAACATTTCGATTATATAATTATTATATAATATAGATGATAAGCATTAGGATTAAAAGTTGGATCAATCTTGGGAAAAATATTTTTTTGTTGCATTGCAGTTTTTTCATTTTACTCATAAAGTTAGCAAGAATGGCCTCACTGGCCTCACTTCACAATTCGTTTTTCAATTTTTCACCTTTCAATACTGTAATAAGAATTACAACTTATTAAAACTCATATATTCATAGTAAAACACTTTATGTTCCGCATTTAGTAAACTGATACCCTATTGTTGTAGAATTGAATCGTCTTTATATAAAAAAAATGTTGCAATGGTACAGTCACTACATTCTTGTGACATAGCCTCTGAAGCCTTAATTTATTCTGCTGGTTGATCTTTATCCTAATCTGATCGTTTTTGTTGTTTTTAACTTATCTAACATTAGTTTAATATCAATGATATATCTAACATTAGTTTAATATCAATGATATATCTAACATTAGTTCAATATCAATGATGTATCTAACATTAGTTTAATATCAATGATATATCTAACATTAGTTTAATATCAATGATATGCTGTAAATTGTTAGATTTACTCTCGTTTTCTTCTTCTAGTTAGTTGCCAAGCATTGGATCCTCGATCATGTGATTAAGAAGATTCCTGAAATAGGTTCTTCATCCTTTTCGTATATACAGTTGCAGAACTAGCAGATTGTCTTGTGGATTCATAATTAGCTGCATCGCTCAACTTCCTCATAGAGAATTTGCCTTGTTATCCCAATTACCTTATTGTTTCATCGTTCTCTTCCCTTGTCATCCCAGTTCAAGAGGCTGATTTCTTTGTTTCGTTCCACCACCATAGTTTTATATTCCTTCTCAAACCAGATGTTTTAGATATCCCTGTCTTTCTGCTAACATTCATTAAAATCATAAATATCTTCCTATCTATGATTACCCTTGGGCTGAGTGTATGTTTTTCTTATAATGTTCACAGTTTATTGAACAGCGATTTTCCACAACCTCCTTGACAGTAATACTGTAAATCCAACTTTGCCCGTACTTATTACACTACTATAATGTTGACCGTAGGATTCGCGAATATCAATTAAAGGTTTTCAATATGGGGACGAATATTTAGCGAGTGAATTGCTGGCAATTGACAGCCCTGGTCACATCAATTAGTGGCCAAGGGAGTGGAGTATTAATGACATTATTAACATTAACGACATGATATTACCTTCTCTTTAGCATATCTTGAGCTTTAGCCATGAGCCATCTTAACGGTACCTAAGTCTTCATTGTAATCGCTTTAAAAACAGTTTAGCACGAGGATCGATAACTGTGCGTCGATTAGCTACTCAGGAAACAACAATTGGCAATTAAGGGAGAAGTGTTTTAAGTGCTTGGCGTCAAAAATTTTTTCTTTAACCAGCTAACGTGTGTTAAACAGAACAAAAATCATTTAAGCAAACCCCACCTAATTTCGGCCGAACTGAAAAGCAACATGAAGTCATATATCCAGGACAGCAAAGCTGCTCGTAGTTTCAAGTTTCAATATGCCATTGAACTCATGCCAACAGAAATTTTGGTGAAGGGGACTGATTCGAAAAGAGCTTATAACCTTTTAGTAGTTTTCGCATTGATTCAGCCCAAGTAATTTTTTTGTTGATTCATTCGTTTGGTTACTGAAGAATTTCTGATAACATATATTTCCATAAATCAATCTAATATTTAATTCGTAGCGCTATACCTAAAGCCTCAGTGAATAAGAGGTTAATTTAAATTTTCCCAAAAATGAATTTCATGTACTTAAAGAAGCGGAATCCTGTTATTTTCGTAGTGAATAAGGAAGTAAGCCAGGCATAGGCTTGAAAAGGTGTTATATTACAACTTATATATTACAACTTATATATTACAACAAGGCTTATATTACAACTGTATATATTACAATTCCCTTCCAAGCCAAAAACTATGAGAATCACACAATTCCGCTGTATTAACTCTGACTAGACCTAATTCGGCTTGGCCGTTTCTTCACCAGGGCTGCAGATATATGTTGTGATCTACTTTTACCACATAAATTACCTCCCCGGTTATCAGTCGCGTATTATACGAGCTTTAATTACAATTAAACTCGTATCCCGGCAATATGTATCGTATGACATCCTTCGGAAGTGACGTAAAATGGGGATCCCAAGCTTGTCCGGTGTCAGGTTAAAGATCTCAATCCTAATTATACGTGCATAAGCAACATATAGCGCTTCCACTGTAGCATCGTCCAATTAGCCATAGCAGCATGAAGGGATGTTAAATGAATAAACATCAGTTTCCTAAACGGTTCATGAAAGTGGAATATTTTCAGAGAGTCGTATACTTTTACATATTAATTATGAACACGATGATCCTCAACGTAGATCGATTTACTAATCGCAAAAGGATCAGGTATCATTTACACATGTTCTTATTGGTTTCTATGCTGCTATGAATGGTTTAACGATTATCTATGATTGCATTATGAGATTTTGATAATTGAAAAAGAGAGCTAATATCTTTCTCAATTAATGTAAATTTTTTGTTTTTATTAATTGTCTCTATCACTGTTTGTTTATCCGGTGTCTTACTCGATGAATGGCATGATGATGAATCGAGTTGGATACAAACACCATCCATCAAGCGATTTTCTAATTGAATAGGAGTGTGTACGAGTATCCATTAAATTATATCCTCGATTAAACATTAATTACTTCTACGATCTTTCTCGTAATGAACTATTTACCATATTTATTAAAGCAATTATTCCGGTATCTGTTCCGCTAGTTGTCGCTTCGAATTGAGTCTCAACAAGTTTTAACTATTTATTCATTTCATTTTTAATATTTTCCAAAAATCCAAGTCATCGTGAGCTTTAGTATGGAAAAGATAATGTAGTTATGGATTTTGAGTACATTTCGGTTGTCATTTCAAAAGTTTTAAGTGACATTTCGAAGTGTAGATTATATATGTTTATTAAAACGTTCATTTCTTGATGAAATTATTACTGAATTATACACTTTTCCCATAATTTCATTCTATTTTTCACACTAAAGCTCTTAATAACTTCTATATTTGGAAAATAATATAAAAATATATTAAAAGGGAAACGAATGAAAAGTTAAAACTTGTCGTGACTCAACTCGAAACGACTACCTGCGGAATAATTACCATTATTCCGCGAGCATTTTTCAGTGTGCTCTCTATTTTTCTCTCACAAATTCTTCACAAAACATTCTCCCGATATAGATATATTCCCACCATTCCTACTCTTTTTCTTTAAATTAGAAAATCATTAGCTTCCAGTTTCCCTGGAACATTAACAGCAAATTAAGAAATCTTAATCGTTAGCTTGGTGACCATGGTATCCTTTGCATAGCTTCTTACTTCCATCCGTGGACTTCTACCCAACCCCAAATCTGTAAGATGACTCTAAAGGAAATTCTCCCATCTATGCCTCTGTCTTCCTTTCAGACGTTTACAAGTCAGCTTAGAGCTTATCTTTTTAGTTTTTCCGTATTAAGCACTAGACTTTACAAGCCCATTATGACTTTCGCGAAACTATCACTCCAATTAGGCCTTCACAAGGACAATCCTTCAGAAGTACAGCATAACCAAGGATTTTTCACTCCCTTTAAAGGGCGCCTGCCAGGTTGCGAACCCCAGGTCTTGGGCATAGAAGGTTCTTATGTTAACATGTTACCACTCAACAAGTTAGTGGAAAGTTCAAATCCACGGATCATACAAGATCATACAATACTAGTAACGATTAAAATATTTATCCCCTTGACACTCGGATTTTTTCCCCAAAAATGTAACCAAAACATCAGGTTTTTTTATTTTTTATTTAAAAAGTTTATATTGTTAAAAAAAAATAAAGTAAAAACAGAATAAAAAATAGTTTTATTATTTCAATATTATTCAATATAGCTCAATTATTTCTAATCAAAGTAAATAGAAATTAACATATCATACGAAATTGAGTAAAAATGTATTTTTTATACAATGGAAAAATCATTTTATTATAAATTGAAGAAATCATTTTCATTTTATTTTATTATAATATATATAATTATAATCGTTCATTTATTATTTCAAAAACCACATTTGAAATAATATTCAAAAAACAACATAGAAAAATGATTTTTTCATTTTATCATACAATGAAAAAATAATTTTTCATTTTATTATAAATTCAAAAAAACATTTTCATTTTATTTCATTATAATATATATATATATATATATATATATATATATATATATATATATATATATATATATATATATATAATTATAATTATTCATGATGTTCTAGGAAATAACTTATTCTCGAATACCATTTTTTTTACCAATGATTACCAATATATCATTCATCATTAACGGCTTCATTCATGTTTATCACCCTTCGAACATTTCGAAGTGTGATAATTCTAATATTACCGAACTTATTTTATCTTCCCTATTAATCTTTATCTTGTATTACCAATTTGATTTCAGTTCGGATATCGGTTTAGTAGTTAGAGTCGAATTATTAACTCTCAGAACAATAAATTTACATGGACTGCACCTTAACTAATGTTTCCAATTTTTTTCCAATGTGTTCTGCTGCAACAGTTGTTTGGTCGGAGATAATCTCTGAATGAGGCCCAACATTGTAAACCTGGCATCTTATTACGTAAATAGTAACATCGATTGACCTTTCCACCAACACTGACCCTGTGGTATTCCTTTACCTACATTATCCTTTCACCGATTCGGGGAAGAGCTTGACTTTGGTAACCAGATCTATAAAAGTAGTTTCGAAACAACATATCTGTGGTATTAGCAACATACGTTATGTAAAACCATGAATATGGAGCTCAGTGGCAGATTCACATTATTGACTTCCGATAATATGAAAATTTTCGTATCTTAACCTATCCTCGTCTAACGTCTAAGCAGTGTATGTGTGTGGATTTCTTTCTTTAGTTAAAAAGGCAATAAATAACGAAAAGGGTTTGAATTTTATTATAAATAGTAAAATATCCGTGCTTGGGTATGGGTACTGTTGGCGAAGACACGGAAACTTTAAAGCTAAACACAGAAACGTTGTTGATTGCAGGTAAAGAAATAGGGCTGGTAGTAAATTCGGATGAGATTAAGTACATGGTTAGTAGCAGAAAAGGGAGAAATTTTGGCGATATTGTTGTAGGAGGGGATAAGTCCAAAGATGTGGAGAGGTTTAAGTATTTAGGGTCTATGGTAAGTAGGAAAAATGGAATTCAAAAGGAAATAAAAGCGCGATTAAATGTAGGAAATGCTTGTTATTATTAGGTCTCGAAATTATTAAGCTCGCGTCTTTTGACCCGAAATCTAAAAATCAGAATTTATAAAACCATCATTCTTCCAACTCTTGTATACGGATGTGAAACTTGGCCGCTGACGCTGATGGATGAACAAAGTCTTAAGGTATTCGAAAATAAGGTGTTATGTAGAGTATCCGGTCCAAAAAAGGATGAGACCACTAGGGAACATAAGAGATTACACAACGCGGAATTGCGAAGCATGTAACTGGTTAATATTATTCAAGTGATAGCGCCTCAAAGATTAAGATGAGAATGTTAAGTTGTTAGACTTAGTAACGAAGGAATTCCTGAAAAGTTAATAACCGCTATGCCGATTTGGGAATCGTCTGGGAGGTAGACCGAGGCGAAGGTGGGAAGATTGTGTTAAGAATCATCTGGCGGATTTGGGTTTGGGTAGAGGCCCGTGGACAGAAGTTTGTAAGCATAGATTTGTTGTATCGGCATCCAGCCTTGGGGTTCTCTAAGCCTTATTATTATTAAAAGTTTAGGATGTGCAGGGAACTGGCCTGTCTCATCCTAGTTCAGCCGGAGACTGACCCTTTAGGCAATCTGGACATCTCCTTTAATATCTGTCCTAGAGCAGAAAGGTCACTTAAAGAAGGCAGCAAGTGTTCTGTCCGTGCCTTTGTCTGTTTGTTATGAATGAGTGCGTGTTTACTTGTGTAGTGTGAATGTACTATGCTGCTGCATTGTGAGTGTATTGTGCATGGTTTATTGAGCCCGGGGAACTGTAAGCAGCAGAGAAGTTACCCTCTAATTTTTATGTTTTTTTTTTGGGAGAACTTCTTCATTGCCGTCCCTAAATATTGCAGTTTGTAGCTCCTATAGCCACTCCTTGTACTCATCGTTAGTTAACGCTTACTTGCATGTTACGGTAATACGAGTGTTAATAAAGTTAACACCTTAGGCCTTCAGAGTAAAAATATATCACACAGACTGCATACTCACTGTTTATGCTTAATTAGTGATGTGTCTGTACGTTATTAACTGTTAGTTATTAATTGTATTAATGTAAATAATGTAGGTTGATAATTTATTTTATTGTTATAAAGCCCAACTCGAGCTCTAATTTGATCAAGGCCCTTGGCATTTTCCTTCTTGCCATCTGATATTTATGACCTTGACCCTTAATAACACCTTGAAGAATATATATGTCAGAATAACGGTTTGATATCGGTTCACTTGTAAAAAAAATAACTGCACTTTGAGAAAATGATTGATTGAGTTCTTATACTGAAAGCATTCTCCATGCCTGAAGGCCGTTCATAATTTGTAACCGATTAAGCAGAATGCTTGTAAAGCGAAAGAGCTACAGATAATTAATTATTAGCTAATTGTTGTTTTAGTTTTTAAGCTACCAATAATATCAGATATTTTTTGTGATATCACTTCAGAACTTGCCGTATCGTAATTCATAACTTACTGAATGAAAGATCGACCAAATCTTGTTGTTACTAAAGCTTGTTTAAGTAATATCCGTAAACTAATACGTGATGACTTGTACTTTTAAGAATGTTTTAAGGTGATTTTAAAAATTATAGTTAAGCGAAAAGCTTGGTGCCCAGCAATCAAAATTGAAAACGACTGTTTACTTTCTAAAACTATGTACGTTAACTGGGACTTAACAAAAGATTTTTATGAACGGTCACCTGTGGTCTAGTGGTTAGCGTAACAAACTACTAGGCCCATGATCGCGGGTTCGTAGCCCGGCAGGTGGCCCTAGGATTTTTTAAAGGGATTAAAAAATCCTAGTTACGCCGTCCTTCGGAAGGGACGTTAAACAGGGGTCCCGAGCCTGTACGATATCAGGTACTCGTTAAAATTAACTATCCTAATTAAACCTGGATAGGCAAAATTTAGAGCTGCCACCGTAGCATCGTCCGATTAGCCATAGCAGCACAAAGTGACGTTAAATGACCAAACAAACAAACAAGGTTTTTAAGGAACATTTATAAAGAATTAAAAAGACAAGAACTGGCTGGACGCTACAAACAACTAAAACATCGCTGTTTTAGATCTTCAGTAGATTTCCAAAACAAACGATCAATCTACAAGATCACACCAATACCTGGGATTCAGCGCAGGTGCGAATATGATATAAAAGAATAATAATTAACTTTTATTAATATTTTTTTTAAAGCAAATAAAAAAGTAATAATTCTAATATTATAAATTTACATGATATAGCTAATAAATAATTTGAGCTCTTAGAAAAAAAATTACTTCGTATTAAAATTAATACTTCTTTAGTTAGTTCTTTACTTTTATTATTTTCGCTACTCGATGTTTCTTCAAATATATTGAAACTTTGAAGGAATTTTTATTAATTGGCAGTTATAATTAAAAACAAATTCCATCAGAACCAAACAGCATTTTGGTTTTTAGTACAGTGAAATTATTTTTACTTAGATTGGCTATAATAAACTGGCGTTATCAACACTCCTTAAATACTCTCATTATGACTACGATTTCATTCTAATGTTGTAATGACAAAACCTGGTTTAAAATCAATTACTTCTTCGATTTTATTAAAGGTGTAATCAGTTACAATCACACACCTAGTGCCTCATTTCTGGTGTCCAATCAATTTTAATGTGTTGAAATTAGTTTTAACAAGGGTACTTGCATTGAAGGTCTTACTGCTTGCACTTTTTTTAATCTAAAAATAGCAATTCGCGAGGCTATCGTACTTATACTTAACAGGCAGATTTCAAATCTTGGGCAATGAGGTCAATATTGTTATGATTCCAAATACAAAATCTAGTTTGAAAGAAGCGTTTATATTAATAGTGTTTATTTATAGCAGTTTTAGAGACAAATATAGTATAGGTTCCAATCAACTGCAGATAGAAGAGTATGTCTTTGAAGCGGTACAAGATTTAGCGTATTTGGGTTTAAAACTGAACGTTAACTGTTCCTTTAAAGAGATCGAGTCACATCCTAATTTATTATTTGGGATCTTGAGGATGACAGGACTGATGAACTAAGCCGTGTTTGAGTGGAAAATATATTTTATTAAAATTACGGGAGCTTGATTCCGAACTAAGCTACACACCTACCTGTGGGGGCTTTATGAATCTTAATGGAGTCCGATGAAAAGGTCATAAGCTTATAATGGATAGTCCAGATACAGAGGGCTGCGCTACGGTTAGGTGCCATTATCTGTTTGACTATGCCGCTAAAAGAGGAATGACTGCAAGGCCCACCTTGGGCTGCGGCGCTAAAGGTCTTTGTTGTTTTAAATACTAATACTAAGAAAAAAACGTTCAAATAAATACCATCCTAGAAGAATAAGTCTAGGGCGATCTGTGATTCGCCCAACAGATGGCCCTAGGAATTTTTTAAAAGAGGGTGAAAAATCCTTGGTTATGGCGTCATTCTGAAGGTACGTAAAATGGGGTCCCGAGTCTCTACGATGTTAGGTACTCGTTAAAGGTTGTACCTGGATAGGCAACATTTAGAACTCCCACTGAAGCAAAATTCGATTAGCCATAGAAGCAGTGACGTTAAATGAATAAACAATCTGGAAGACTCGTCTGTGAGCAATTTTTTTTTTAGACTTTCTTTTTATTATCATTTTCGCAAGTATTTATTTTGCTACTATTATTTTTATTTTATTTATTTATTATTATTATTTTATTTTATTTTTTTGTATGATTGTTGTATTTTCTCTTTTTATTGTAGGTCTGTATAGCCTCTAGCGCTATTACTTATTGCCTACAAGTGACAGATTGTAATACTATTTCAATAAAGTGTATTTAAAAAAAAAAGAAGAATCGTCGTGGATCGGGAGTCAAGGAATAAGATTAAATAAAAAAAGGATGTACTTAGTATGAATATTTTATTGTATAGTGTAACTATATATATCTTAGTTGTGTATATCTTATGTATGATGAATATGTTTCTCTTCTATTATGTATATCATGTATATTCTGGTGACTTGGAGTACTCGCGTAGTGAGCGTTCTGAATCTCCAGCCATGGTCGCTAAATGGAGGCGGCGTCACAAATCGATAAAGACAAATCGCTTAATCGTACTTAATTGAAGATAATGGCTAAGCTGTCAAGGATCGAGCCTAATTGGTTTCGCGCTTAATGACAAAAAACTATTTGATTGGCCTTAAGTGATTACCATAACGATAATGGCAGGCTTGTTCCTATGAAGATCTATTATAAATGCTAATGATTCGGCCTATAAATAGTTTATTTATATAGGAATATTCTTACTCCAGCGTTATGTATAATGTAAGTTTCATTATAAATACGTCGTAGAAGGTTGAATTTTAAATAACGTATTAATTGAGTTCATAACATTATAGGTCTCTGGTGTTTTAAGAATTCAAAAATCCTCTAGACCATTTTCTTGACCGCAGTTCCCTATATAAAGCGAAAACTTTATTTTATGGGGGATGACATCATTATTATTAATAAATGTATATAATTATATTTATAGAACCACGAATGTGATTAAAATATTACAACATACTTATTACAAATACATAAAGTTTTAATTACACTAGGGAGACACCCAATGTCCGCCAAACTGCGGGCCAATCCTCATTGATCCGTTCTTTCTTTCTCAAAACGCGTTCTTGAGTCCAATCCTATCTTTTACGACCCATTTTTATTTCATCTAAGAGACTACTGGCAGATACTGATTGAGGACCCCCTGGGCTCATCCACGTATTGTTGCTACGAATTAATAATAATAATAATTAGTATTTATAAATTTATTACACGTCTGGAACTATTTTTATGTTATACAGATAAACTTTTTATACTAAAGCCAGTCAACAATCTGATACCAACAGATTTTTAATATTTTTATATACAAAAATAAATGATTAAATATTTGTTTTATGTTATGATGAGATTTCTTTAAAAATCCATTTCCTAAAACGCTACATCCCAAAAAATTGATTCGTGTATGAGACAGGCTATGGCAGATGAATCATTTGTTCTGTAAATATTCGTGAATAGACAATATATGATCCGGGGACAAACCTGGTACTCTCCCAGCCTCTACAATGCCGTTATGTGTAGTCAACAGGACAATACAGCAGTCAGAAGGGGGTCACCCTACATCATGCTGCTATGAACCATGGTACAGCAGCAGACTGCTTATAGTTCATAACCATGCCTTTTGAAGCTGATTCCCTGTGATGTTCACTCGGATGAAAGACAGTGATAAATAGGTCTAGATCCAAAGATTATGGCTGTTCAAGGTCAGCAGGCGCAGCTACTAGAATAATAAAAATTTATCAACACTGTCTATACCAGAAGAAACCAACAAAGTCTTTTGTATTAAAAGCTTACCCCTGCAGGCAGGCGACTCCGATGGCTCAATTGGTTAGAGCGCTGTCAAGGAGAGAGACAAAGGATCCGGGTTCGAATCTAGGCCGGGGGATAACTTTTCTCTTAAAAATAAAATTAAAAGCTTAAGTTGAATTTCAAGTTTGAGTGATTCCACTCAGTGATTCATATCTAGTTTTTATGCATTAAAATTTTTTTTCTGGGGGAGGTACAACGGGCAGACGGGCAAAAAAATCAACAATAACTTAGAAATAAACTTGTAGTATTTATGGAAAGGTTTCAAAGGTTTATTAAAATATCTAAACAATAGTTTCACTCATGTTTTTTCTGTTATTTTATTCATATATTTTCACAACTATCATCACATGATTTGCCTATAAGTATGTACTGTAAAGGATTCTCCACAGTGCACAAAAAACCGTCTGGGGGACATGTGACCCAGTGCCCCCCCTGGATCCACCTATGTGAAGGAGAATACCAATTACTCACTGTGTTTTCAGTTGTAGGTAGGCTCAGTTTGACACAAATTCCTTGGATTCTTAGGTAAAATTGTCACATAATTAGACATCATGTCATCCAAGGTTAGAGAAATTCAAGGTTACCACCTGAGACTTCTAATATTTCCCTAATTAGTTGTGGTAACAGAGTTGAGCATCAGTTTTCACCTCACTCTGCTGTCATCAGTTCTTGACGACGTCCTAAAGTTTAGAAATGTTACAAAATTTAATATTGTTTATTCATTTAAAATAGAACAATTTTGGTTTTTAAGTACTAAAATTTCGTCAGGACTTCACCGATACTATATATGCTCATAAATATGTTGATAATTTGTAAAGTGGACAGCAGCATCCTTGAGAATTTTGAATTTTAAAAATAAGTTGCTGATTCACTATACAGGAAAGATAGCCTAAGTTGCCAACAATTCACAAGGAAGTTGGAGAAAATCCTATAATTAGTTAATGGTATGCAAAAACTCCAGGAAAAAAAAATTAAAGCTAAAAATGCTATTTAACAAGCCTCAAGAGAATAATGGAGGATGGAAATAGTTGGGGGGTGCAGTCAAAAAAACACCGAATAAGTGAAGACTTATTTTTTATTTGTGCTGACGTTTCGACCTACTTTGTAGGTCTTCTTCAGGGCTAATAGGAGAGGCGGCTGGGTGAACCGTGTAACTCAAGAGAATAAATAGGCAGATAATATACATATACACTCAACCAACCGTTAATTCATGTTGTTTCCATAAGGATTCTACTTAAAATAACAAAATATGATCTTAATTATTGCAAACTTAAAAATATTAGATTTTTTTATTTTGTTCTTATTCTTTTTATTTTATTACACTCTGAACCTGTCCTAATGCCCTCTGTATTTGAATATTGTTAGAGATTTCATTATTAATGAAAATATGTAATATCTAAAATGATGTAGTGATGAGATGTATTTACAGTTGGATGCTAAAATAACTATGAATTATTATAGGATCATTTGAAATGGCAAGGCTACGACTGATCAAATAACATTATTTTCAATGGAGATAAGATTTCTTCAACTTCTTTTACAAGTAGAACATATTCTTGTAGCAATATAGTAAAAAATACTTGTAACCAAGCTATAAGAATGGATAGTTTTTTGCAGCAGTAGCTTTACAAAGAATGGATTGTGTGGAGATTAATCAGATATGACGCAATTGTACTGCAATGTCTTTTTAAATTTTCTTTACAGCTTATCTGACAACCATTGACTAGTGATAAAAAAATCTAGTGAGTAGAGAGGTAAGTGAATAATAAATAAAGAATTTTTAACGTCAATCATAGATAATAAACAAAGCATTAGTTAGAACATCTTAATACCAAAGTGTCCAACAATAAATAAATCAACAGTTTTGCTAATGTGTCAGTTATAGTGATGATTTTTTCTCATGCTAATGTATAATTTCCATATTGTTACAATGTTTTTCAGTGTATTAGCCATTTCACAATATGGTGGTTCCAGATCTCTCATCAGGTATTCATTTGTAAAGGGTGCAATGCATGATTCTCATTGTGGTCAGAATTATTTATTTAGATCTGGACTTTCTGGAAAAAGTTTTCCTTGTAGAATATCTTGCTTGAATTCTAGTAGCTGGGTGACTGCTTACACATTCTTAAAAAGCTGTTTTTTTTAAACACATCATGACATATAATTCAACAATCTGGAACCCTCATATAATACAATAGATTGTCCACCATGCATCCTTCTTAATTTTTTCAAAAAATATTAAACAATGCCATTAACAAATAGAATATTCATTCTAACTTAAATTTTATCATACCAAACCTTTATAAAAAAAGTGAAAAAATTAAAATTATTAATTTGAAAAATTCAAACCTTTATAAGGTTCTTATTTAGGATGATTTGAGAGTTCAATTATTAGAATTGCTTATGAAATAGAGATTTTTTTTTTTTTTTTGTAATGTTTATCTTTTATTGCTGAGAAGATCCATTTTTGGTTTGATTTTTACTAGGCTATCATAATTTGTTGTTCTTGTTTCAGTTGTAAATGTTATATTATTATGGTATTTATTATTCTACCTTCACAAACCAAGAATTAATAAAATTGGCGATATTTAGACGGGGTTTGAGACAATATTAGATGCAAGCAATCAATTATATTGATATAGTTCAATGCATCGCCAAGAGATAGTAGCACCTATTCTTACAGGATTAAATGGTGATTTATTTTTTTCTAGACCTGCGACAAACAATAACGGAAATTTGCTAAACATGTTTTTGCATCTATTGTTGATTCTAATAATCCAAAGAGGTGACTTGCTGACTTGCTTCAACAGAAATTTTATATGGTAATAGCAAAGCAATAAATTGTTTACAGAAAAATTATTGACGGATATTAACGTGCCTTCTTATAAAATCTTTTCAAACTTGGCTCTTTTCACACTCCTAATCCTCAGTATCCAATTTGCAATATAATATTTAGTTCAAATATTTATTGCTTGGTCGCTGAAACCACCCATGAATTTACAGAACCAAAGAATAAACTTGGTCTTCTTAATCTGAATAATTCCAAGAACAACCCGCCTTTACTACTTTAACTGAAACCTTAAAGATCGTTGAACCTCCCAAGAAAGAAGAAAAAATGCTACAGGGAGACAGAAATCAGAAAATTAGATGCGTGATCAGTCCCAATCGAAGTTGCGCACGTGCTCTGAGGTGCGCCACAGATACCCTACAATTATTGTGATTGGAAAATTTCATATTTCTACAATTATGTAACTACCGCTTCACATGTGTAGTGATACATTCAGAAATGATAGATAATTTTAAAAAATGCCAAGTTGTTGGAATATGCCGACAATATTATCTATCTATAAATATTATAATACAAAGTCCTCGGCCGCGTTTGTTCGTGGTAAACTCAATAACTACTGCACGGATTTTCATGCCGTTTTCACCAATTGATTGTGTGATTTACCATTTCAATCTTCTTGTTTCTATTGTGAAGAGGATCATTGTTTCCTGATCAAACAATTTCCTAATTGTTCTATGGTGCTGAATTCTGGAAATAGCACAACAGCATCTCCAAAAGTAAATCTCCACGGCCAACAACTTCATTTCTTCCTTTTTTGTAATCGTCCACGTTTCGAAACCGTAGAGGATAACACTTTCAACCAACGAGTGTAACATCATTTTTATTTTTATTAAATTTATAATTTCTATATAATAAAGTACATTAGCTGAGATGGAATGAAAGAAAATCAAGACTCCCAAAGAAGCCTAACCAATGATATTCGCGTGGTCCTTAGTGGCCGGTACGTGATAAAAAAAATAAAAATACACTTCAGAGCCTACGAACGGCATAAAAGGCACTACATGATCTTGAAGAATCATTTCTACATACCTCAAAGCATTCAAGGCCCCTCCTTGGATTGGCACTAAATCGGTACGTGCCTCCTAAAATATGCCGCCCCACAACATGACAGACGCTCCTCCGATTGGCTCAGTTTCTAACATGCAGCATTGACTAAACCGTTCTCCAGGCCTTCTCCAAACTTTTTCACGTCCATCTTGTCTGTTAAGGGCCACTCTCGTCTCATCAGTGAATACAACTTTTTTCCACTCCTCCACAGTCCAAGATTGGTGTTGTCTTGCAAATCTCAATCTCTTTACGTGGTGTTCTGCGGTGAGAAGAGGACCTTTCACTGGCCTTCTTGAGCTGAGGTTTGACTCCCTCAGTCTTCTAATGTCCGTTGAATCCGAGATTGATATCCCTAGAACACCGGCGATCAAGTTTTTAATGAAAGAAGCTGTAGAATTACGCTTCTGAAGAGCTTGCATTTTAATGAAGAGGCCATCTATGGGATTAGTAATCCTGGGACGCCCTGGCGTTGGTCGCCTCGATTGACTACCAGTCTCCCTGTACCTTCTTGGTCATGGTCCCTGAAACGGAAGAACAGTGAATCCCAAGGCGATTAGCGATGTAACGCAATGATTTGCCTTCTTCAGAGAGAGTGATGATTCTGACCGAATAATCAGGGCTTAAACGATTCATTGTGGATAAAATTAATTGCTTCAACTTGACTAAAGAGAAAAGAGAAAACAGATTTGAGACACATGAAAGATAAACTTGGACTGAAAGGAAATTTGAAATGAATAATCCAAAATCTTATAGTTTGTTAGTAAACAGTGAATAAGAATGAAGTGTCTAGTCACTAATGTATCTCATTAGTAAATAATATTACTGTGATTATAAACAAAGTACGGATTTAGGTCGAAACCAAGAAAATCTCGAGAATTATGGGTGTTGCAATACTTTTGACGGGGAGTTTACATTACACAGACAAATTATGTAGGCGTATTATGCCTTATTACCCGAGCAAAGCTGGGTTGGGTCGCTAGTAACTAATAAATCATAATTATAAGATTTTTCAATCCTGAAAGAACGCGATCTGAAATACAATATTTTAAATTCAACATTATAAAATCGGAGTAGAACTTTTGGGGCTCCACTAAGCCATTGAATTCATCTCGTATCCAATCCTTACAATCTAAAATCCTTCGTGAAGTCCTCTTCGTTACGAATAAAGTCATCCATAATAACCTTAATGTTCCATTTGTTGCTGATTCGGCTCAAATACTGATCATGAGAAACTTTATTCCCCACTCAAACCCACTAGTTTCAAACCTAGCAACCTCTTAAATTCCCGAGAATCCTTCGATCCGTTTGAAAAGAAAATGGGCTCCTGACCTTATAAGTTGAATATGCTGTTTGAGTAGTAACTGTGGGTAGTTTCTCCTCTTACCTTTATCATTCATAATATTTGCTTGTTGTATTATAATACAGTTATAAATTTCAATGAATAAATATTGGAATGATATGTAATTTCGTAATATTTTGATAAATTTAGTATCGCTAAACTGGGACTTTTATGAAAAGTTCTTGGCATTTAAATGTCCCATTGCAGTAAATCATTTTTATTTGACTTTAAAAACCTTTTTTTTTTTTAATTTTTAAATATAAATATAAACACTCAAAGATGTAAGCCGGCGGACATGAAAGACGAGTCCTTGGGTGGATGGCTGGCCTAGATCGGGTCCAAGTTAAGGAATGCTGAACCTTAGCACAGTTAGTAATGGTCAGTACAACAAGGATTGGATAAGATCCGTTACATTCAATGATGTGTAACCAGTAGCTCTTGTGTTATCTATGGGTTACTGACATTTATCTATGAGTTGTTAGATGTGAACTCGTCCGATAGTCGATTAGGAAAGATTTAAATTTTTGTTTATTCATTTAACGCCAATGTATGCTGTTATTGCTAATCGGAGGAGCTACTGAGGGAGTCATAAATTTAAATACATGGTCAGCCAGTGGCTGTTTATAGTTTAAATAATTTATCTTGAAAAGAAAAGATATGACCAGGACCCGATTTGTTATCCCGGGAATCTATGCTGTCCCAGCTTCAACGTGTAATCATTTAGTCTCGATCGTGGTTCAATCATCAATCGGCATTTTCTCAACATAGTAAGAGTTAGAAACTATTTTTTTTTATTAGTAGATCGCTCTGGATAGTTTCAATTTCAATGCATTTTTAAAGGATTGGCGTAAGTAAAGGTAAGAAAACACAGGAAAATCTCGCTTTCTGTTATATGTACTCTTCCTGGGGGGTCTCAAGACTCCACTGTGTCTATGCAAGGCTTAAAGCGGAATTTATAATTTATCGACCTTGAACCTTTTTAGAAAACGTCAAGTTCCTTCGATCTAGAATTTATTTTTTATGGCAAATAAGCTAATGATAGACAGTTAGACAAGCTAATATATACTTAAAGGAGGCACGAGACTCTGAGTCATAAGGAAATTGGTCCACTTTCTTAAACTGAATTGCAAAGAATATTCCTTTATATATTGCTCGCTCAATAAATCAGTATTAACTTGAGGGACATAATTGATTTTCAATAAGGCTAATTTAAACGACATTCAGTTATTTATGATATTTAACTAAGAAGTAAAAAAACCATTCTCCAGTCATAATTAGTTATTGAAAAAAAAATGACCATGGAGAAGAATATATCTCCAAAAAAATTTATATTATTGACATCCATATGAGAAAAATGGTATAAATCAAGATAGACAATTAAAGATTTGAGAATGACCCACGGGGTCGAAACGTCTTTGTAGAAAGCGAGAAAATAAATAATTATGACTGCAGAATGTTTTTTTTTACTTCTTAGTTAAATATCATCAATTACTAGTTCAGTAAAAACCTATATCATAATGCATCAGTTATTTATTTAAATTAAAGTTAAATTATTTGAATCTTATAATTTATCAGTTATTAGTGAACAGTGTTTATTTTCTTATTCTTCATCTTTCAACTGTTCGATTGGGTCTTTTTTGGGATTTTTTATTCATTTGTAATATATGAAAATGATTAAAATATGAATTAAATTTTATAATATCTATAGTTTTATAAAGATACTTTACTTTAATTAAAATTTACTGTATATGAGGCTGTTGTACTCAGGTTAATACACTACATTCTTAATACCCTGTCTTGGGTTTGAGTCCGGACGGGATAGACTTTTATGGGTTAGTTTATATCCAATCTAGGGTTGATTGCGTTTTACCTTCGTGGGGAAAATACAGGTACTGTGTACCCTTTAATCGGATTGAGAATAACCCTGGCCGTTGATTGCGAACACAGGCAATTCATTTCTTTGTTGAACCAACCGTTAATTAAGAAATGTTTCCTTATAAGCATCTGCAGATACCAATAGATCAATGAAAGCTGGTTTGTATAGGAAACAAACTATATTCACAACTGAAGATAAAAGTGTTGCTTTCTGTAATATAAAACAGTTTCTGAGCCAAAAGTATTGCTTCTATTATTATTGTGTATTATAATATATATTATATGTTATTATTACTTACATTATTACTGCACTAACTATATGAACTTTTAGTAGGTCCAGAATACGAACTAAAATCGAACTAAGAATCCTAGACTTGGGTCCATTAAATATTTATTATTTATATTCAAATATTTCATATTTATAACATAACTAGCTAATGCCCGCGGCTTCGCACGCGTGGAATTTGGTCTGCCACGTAAAGTTTCGTGAAAGAACATTTTAAATAAATAATTTAATTATATTTTTAAAATATGAGTTACTCGAACATCCGAAATTTCAGATGTCTAACTTCAAAACTGACGGAATCTATACAACCTTTGAACCCCTATTATATAAAAGGGGAAACCCTTGGAGTGGAATTATCCGAATTTCTTTCTTAAACTATACACAGAACCTAACTACAAATTTCAAGATGCTAAGTTCCTGATTTACCTTTAATTATGTATGGGGTGGGCACATGCCCCCGTGCCCCCACATAGATCATCATGTGATTTGCCTTTATTTATGTACAATAATGGATTCTCCACAGTACCTAAAATACTGTCGGGGGGCACGTGCCCCCTTGCACCCTCCCATAAATCCGCGCTTGCTATAGCCTATGTGTTATTCTGATGTATAACCTATATTACTGTAAAGTTTCATCCAAATCCGTCCAGTAGTTCTTGCGTGAAAGAGAGACAAACATTCACATTTATAATATTAGTAAGATTAGTAGGATATCAAAACAAATAGTTTCACTCATGTTCTTTCTGTTATTTTAACAACTATTATCATGTGATTTGCCTTTATTTATGTACCATGATGGATTCTCCACAGTACCTAAAATACTGTCGGGGGGACACGTGCCCCCTTGCACCCTCCCATGAATCCGAGCTTGCTATAGCCTATGTGTTATTCTGATGTATAACCTATATTACTGTAAAGTTTCATGCAAATCCGTCCAGTAGTTCTTGCGTGAAAGAGAGACAAACATACAAACATTCACATTTATAATATTAGTAAGATAATACAAAATAATAAAAATAACTACTGATGGTACTCAAAACATTGCCAACATAGACAGTCTCGTGGCCATTTTTTTTCTACTTCCTCTGAGTATTATCGGAAATTGAAGAGGTAGCTAGCTGGGTTTGGAACTAGCGGGTATGATTGGTAATACATTTTTCATGCAAATATTGATATCGGGTTCTGGCCAAGAGAACAATATTGAAATAGGAATACTTGCAATCTATCAACAGTTTTGGGAAATGAGAGAAAATATGTTAGTAAAGCCTTTCTGTCAAAAGGAAGGAATAATTTATAATATCGAATACTGTATATCTTTTACTCCTGAACTTACGAACAAAAGACTAGCATTAGTCTTAAGACGTTGATGGAATCCACCTAATGACAATGTCCCTCAGGTTTTCACAATTACTGGAAAACCATGTCGAATTACTTCGTACTTATGGATCTTCTTACCCACCTTCCAGGAAAAAACAATGGCTAACGTTGTTTTGTTATTCTTTTTCTTCGAGTCGATTATGGTGCTCCGACATTGGCCTTCCTCACGAACATTAGTGTACGAGTTACATTTCAAATATTAGGGTTACGCTGATGATGCTTCTCTTTGGGGGTAATGGTGTTCGTGGGTCGTCGTGTATTGGAGCCAAGGTTTGGACTTACATATTTGAATAGATTATTAGATTTGATAATATATCGTTGTGATTCGGAACCTTCAATAGGGTCGTTGTCAGCAGGGTCGACACAGATAATAAACTTTTTTTTTCTCGACGACGATTAGGCCTAAAGACATCTTTATTTTCTTCCAATATGCTTTTATACGTTCAGTGTTCTTCAATCTCTTCTCCCGTGATCACCCTATTTTCTGTTCTGCTTTAGTATTCTTCCATTTTCAATATCTTTTCCCGACGTTTCTTGTCTTTTATTTCTCTTGTTTTTATGTTATTTCTTTTTTTTTTAACTTCGTTAACTCAAATTTTCCTTGTCTTCTTATTCCACAAATAATTGAAAATCTTATTGGTCAATCCACTGTACTCCATTCGGTATAAACGTCCAAAAAAATGTCTCTTTTTCTCATTAAGTTTATCAATATATACAGCTGTATATATTGAATATATTAAAAATTTAGTTCCAATTAAGAATTAAGTAGTTCTAATTAAGAATGTGCTTTTTATGTGTATTTTTTTTTACTCTCTTTTGGTCCTTATGATATCTGCATCTGCGAAATATTGGCAGATATTTTCGTTTCCTGTAGTTTGGAGACTTGAGGTTTTGAATATTTCCACTCATATCTTAAAAATAATCAATATAATATAATAATCAAAGAATTAATCCGTTTAAATATTGTGATGGTTTTTGTGACAAATATTTTTGAGTCATGAAAACATTTGTATTCTAAATATATATGCGTGTATTTTTAAAAAGCTTACCCTCAATTGAATGCAGCGTGAATGGCATAATTTATAATACAGGAATAATATTGCTAAAATATTAAAAATACATAACTAGATAACAATGGGAATAGGCCCATTGTTGTTAATACGGAATACGACCTGTTAATTAGTATTTACGTCCATTCTATGAACTATTCTGGTTTTTCATGTCCTTGTTGCTTTTACTCAGGAGTTGGAGTGCATTGAATATTAAACTCACATGCTAGAGTTTTCCTGAAGTCGTATTACAACATAAATTGTAATACATTATATATTTCATACATTTACATACATAATGTATCTGTATTTCGTTGTGTCGAGCATCAATATTCCGAATATTAACCCCTAGAGTGCAGTAGAGGTGTTAGGAAAAAAAAATCACATTGATTTATTATAGAATCGATAAAAACGATTTTTTTTTCTCAAAGAAAAATTAATAAAAAAAGTAAAATAAAAAATAGTTTTTTTGTTAGGTATCTATATACCACCCTAAATATTCATCAATATATATCATAAATATCATAATATCATTAATACCATATCCTTGCCGTTTTTTTTGTTTTGTTTTTATATGTATTTTAGTCCAATATAGCCTGATTGTATTATCACTTACTTTACTTAAAACATACCTACTTTTATACAATTGATATTTTACACTTATATAAACTCTCTTTTTACATTCTCTTATGCAATTAATATTCTTTACACTAGTATAAAGTATTTTCTACCTACCAATATTAATACTGTATTTTCTAAAATATTTTTTATTTTCATTTTTATTTTATTTTATATAATTCGTTTCTAGATTTTTATAATTTTACAATTTTTATTTCTTCTTTTTTATTACCTATAATTTTTAGTGCGTAATTCTTATCACTTTCTAATTTACCCATATCATTTCATATTCCTATTGTATATTCAGTTTTTATTTTTTATCTGTAATACCTTAATTTTTTAACTGTCAACACTTTCTGTTTTATTATTATTTTCTTCAGGTTTTATTATTATTTTCTACATTTTAACCTTCATAATTACCTTACTGTACATCTTTATCAATTTATTTTTGCCTGTATTCACCTTCTTTTAGTTTATCTATATTTAAAATGTTTTAATATATTTGTACCGTTTTCTTAAATTGTCTGTATTTTGCATATAGCCCTGAAGAAGACCTACAGCGTAGGTCGAAACGTTGGCTACCAATAAAGATTTTCTGAAATTACTTGAGAATTTCATTCAGTGACCTCTACCCGGACCAATTTCTTCAACATAAAAAATAGTTTTGTATAATAAGATAGAAAAAAGTTTGATTGGCTTTTCGCCTTTTTTTCAAATATATATACTTCATTGAGATATTACAATCTGTCACTTTTTTGCGAATAACTAATAGCGTTAAATAGCTATACAATCATTAAATAAAAAAATTAATAAATAAAAAGTAATAATGAATTAGTTAATTAAAAATATTAATAATAAATAAATAAAATAAAAATATATACATGCTGATAACAAAAACAAAATAAATACTTGCGAAAATTATAATACAAATAAAATAATTTCCTATATTTTTGGCATTATTAGTTGAATCGTGAATTCCTTCTTTATTTATTTTTCGTTATGTAAATCACTTTAGTTAATTTTTACTTAGTGCATAGCTAATATAGGAAATATTTTTAATTTTCAATAACATATCTTTATAGGTTTTCGTTGAATAGTTATTTTCCTTGAGTTTACTCCATAAGAAATGATGCAAGGCCCGTGTTATGAAAAAATATTGGTAGTAAAATCAAACAATGACAATATACAATAAGGCTAAGAGTAACCTTTCACTTTGGAATCATGTGTATACTTGCAACTACCATAGAAAGGTTAGAATTCCACCGATATGAGAATAATAATATTTAATCAAAAGTTCGTTTAAGAGTTTAATAGTTGAAATTGATATAAAAAATAACTTAAAACATCGATTCTGATGTTATTCATGTTGCACTGTTCGTTTCCCCTAAAAGATTTTATTAATAATAATTAAATGTCTTATTTTATGAAATAATTGATAGTACGAATGATTTAAGTAATGCTGAACTTAATCATGATAATAATGCTAAATAAACAGCAAGTATCAATTTATGTTTTAATTTGAGTTTTATTATTTTAATTAATTATAATTTGATTTATTTAATAGAATATTTGTTTGTTTGTTCATTTAACGTCACTTTTTGCTGCTATGGCTAATCGGACGATACTACATTGGGAGCTCTAAATTTTGCCTATCCAGGTTTAATTAGGATAGGGATTTTTAACGAGTACCTGACATCGTACAGGCTCGGGACCCCCGTTTAACGTCCCTTCCGAAGGACGGCGTAACTAAGGATTTTTTACTCCCTTTAAGAAATCCTAGGGTCACCTGCCGGGCTACGAACCCGCGATCTTTAATAGAATATTTGAATTGTTCATATGTATAAAATTTGAATAACATTATAAACATTGAAGTGAACAAATTTTTTTTAATTATTTATTTATTGATATTTACAACTGTATTACAATAATACAACAAGTAAATAGGCTAAGGATACATAATGACAAGTAAAAAAACTACCCACTGGTAGTACTCAAATCACAAGTTTAACTAAGAAGGTCAGGTCTTTTCAGACGCCTCGGAGGATTGTCGGGAATTGAAGAGGAAGCTAGGTTTGAAACTAGAGGGTTTGAGTGAATGAAGTTTGTTATGAAAGGATAGATACCGGGTTCGGGCCAAATCAGCAACAAATGGGACATTAAGGTCGTTATGGATGACTTTATTCTTAACAAAATAAGGAGCATTGAGGATTTTACAAAGGATTTTGGATTGTAGGGATTGGATAAAAGTGGAATTCGATGGCTTAGTGGAGCCCCAAAGCTCTACTTCGCAAGTCCAAATAGCTCGTATGATGGTCATGTAGATGAGTCTTTTGTAGTTGATTGGGAGCTTAGAGCGTTTGTCTAGTAAGTGATGAAGTAGCCTGAAACGTCGAGCGGTTCCTTGTCTTTTCAGTCTTGTATGAGGATTCCAGGTTAATCGTTTGTCGAGATGCAACGCCAAGTATCGGATCTGTTCTACAGGCACCAGTGGGATATTATTAAAGGATACTGATGTGATTTGATGCGATTTTTGAGAATTTAGTTTTGTCACCATTCTTCAAGATCAGTAATATGGGATTGGAGGCTTTGGGATGCAATAACTGGATTGGTATTGGGATGTCAGCTGTATAAACTGTATAAAGGATTGGGCCAAGGATACTACTTTGAGGAACACCAGCAGATTGGGAAAAGAGGGATGAATAGACATTATTATGGATTACTTGGAAAGATTTATTTGTGAGATAGGATTGAAGGATGAGAAAGTATGTAGGGGGTAGGAATTTACGGAGTTTGTAGAGCAATCTCGGATGCCAGACTCGGTCAAAAGCCTGTTCCACATCAAGAAAGACGCCCGAACAATATGATCCACTTTGTAATGCAGAGGAGACTACATCCACCACACGATGACATTGCTAAATAGTTGAGTGGGATGCTCGGAATCCAAACTAGTGATCTGGCATTATGTGATTTGTACCTAGGATGGGGTACAATCGTTTGAGGAGGAGTTTTTCTAGGATTTTACCCATGCAATGTAAAAGAGAGATAGGACGGTAAGATGATGGGTATTCTGTTGTTTTTTTTAGGTTAGGATATCATTTTCACGATGGATAATTTTCAGATGAACAAAGTTAACGACGCATTGTAAGGTGTGGAAAATAAATATTCGATTGATGATCAAAATCGATCACAAAAACGCGTGGATTGGATGCGATGCCATGAAATTAATGATAAACTATTAATGAAAATGAAGTTAAAAAGTTTGAAAATTAAGTCAAAAGAAAAATTTAGATATGTTTGAAAATAAACATTACCTATACTTAAAGTTTTATATCGATGTTTATATTTACTGGATGATTATATTAGTCAATATGATCGATATTTTTATCGATATCATTATATTGTTATTCAAAGAAATGATAAAACAGGAAATAATAATTATCAACAGGAAAAAAAGAAGGTTGCTAACTCAAGACAAAGAAGGTTTATTTGGCCTTGACTCTAAGAGGATATGTTTATAGTATGATTATGAAGATAAATATGAATTATCATGAATTAAATATGAATTAAACAATATGAATTATTGTTGTGCAATATAAATTATATGTTTGGATATACCATTAAATTATAATAAAATTGTAATGCAGGGCTCGCGAGTGGTTGCGGTTTTTGTCGATAGATGGCCTTTATATTTTATTTTATTTCCTTGAGGTGTTCAAAGACACAACCTTTATTTTTGTTCTTATTGTTTGGGTTGTTACCTTTAGGTTATCTCTACGACACTATTAAATATGTAGAATAATAGCTTTAACTTTGTTTTTATCCCAATTTAAAAATGGAAGAACAAAACGTGCAGGTTCGAACTTCGTTCAATGCCGCCTGGTTTTCATTCCTCCAGATTTATTTATAGTCAATCAACTTGTCAGGAGTAGGAAGCCATAATTTTCCAGCTACAAATAAAGAATATTTTTCAGATTTTCTTTTTCTATATCCTTCAGATTTTAATCCAGTTATCAAGAAAGTATATCAGGGGGTTAGAAGGCTGGAAATTTAGCGTTTTTTGCAACAGTGCACTTAAGTGTAGATAAGTATGGCAAATGCTCATAGAATTTTGCATATGTAAATGGATAACGAATCATGCTTCATTTCATCACTCAATATAAATGTATTGTAATATGTTACTTGCTGCTGAAGGCTTGGTAGGATGGGTTTTTTTTTTGGTGGGGGGATTTTTCAGATGTCTGAATTGGGATCAACAGTTATGTAGTTTTGTAATTGTTTATAATAAGGCTCGATAACGATAGCTCATTTTGCATTAACTCCATTCAAATTTCCGTCAAATGGTCACTACCCAAACCTAAATCCGCTTGATTACTCTTACACAATCCTTCTAACTAAGCCTCGATCTATCCTCAGACATTTACGAGTAGGCACAGCGCTTTAGCTTTATTTAACTTTTAGGAAATCATTCGTTACTATGTACCTACTTTACAGGCCCATCTTAATCTTCGCTACGCTGTCACTAATATAATACTTATCAACCGGCTGCATGCTCCGCAATTCTGAGTTGTTCAATCCCTAAAATCTCTGGTAATTATTTATACATAATTATTATTATTATTATCAATAATAATCAAGTATCGGAATTCCTCAAACATACCCTCTACCCCTGAAGAAGTTCTAGGAGATGACCCTGACGGACTTTTAACTCCAGCTTTGCTCTCATTCCTGGGGAAGAAGCTTAGTTCGGGGACCCAGGCAATTAAGGTAATAAGGTAAGGTAGGGCAATTAAGGTAATAAGGTAAGGTAAGGCAATCAAGGTAAATAGGATTTGAATGTGTACATTATTTTATTTATTTTTTTTATCTTGACTTTATTTTATTATCAATTTTGCATTAATTTCCTTTTATTACCGTATTTATATATTTTTCTGCATGTATATATTTTATTACATTCACTTAATTTTTTTTGTTTATATAATTTTTTGTTTTGTTACGGAATGGTAGTAGCTACACAGCACCATTACTTATTGCCCACAAGTGGCAGATTGTAATGTTTTATTTTATTATAATGTTTCAAAAAAAAAAAAAATAAAAAAAAAAGATCTGGGCTAAAACCAAGATCAATATGGCAAAGTGTTGTGTTAGATAAAATTTCTAGACTACACTAGCGAGGGATGTGAAAAAGTCAATTTTTGAAATTTCGGAGATTTTGATACCAAACGCCTCACTTAAATCTTACATTTTAAATTAAATTCTTGTATAATACTTTATTTTTCCTCAATGAATGGTAACTTATTGAGTAGGTCCGTAGCGAGACATTGGCTCTTGGCTAACCTGGTTTCCTGATTACATTGAACCCAGATTACATTGGTCCAGTTCCTACGACAAGGATTCATGCTACGGAAATACAACATTGCTTCATATTTCTAACCTCAGGCAGAAACAGGTTTCCAGTCCGACCTTAGGATTGTTTTGGGAATAAAATATAGGTTTAATTCTTTGCCAGTACCAAAGTACTAAGGAAACATACATTTAATATATTCTAAAATATTTGATATTTCTTATTTGTAACCAATATCTTGATTATACGAGACCATTTTGAATAGTAATAATTTGTTTATGTTGTAACAAAATCATCGTTGGGCTGTATCATTGTTTTTTTCCCTCCTCACCCACTTTATGTATTCTGTTACTTTACTTTTGTTTCACTCTATTCGTTTGTTCTTTTAAGTCCCTAATTTATTATTTAGGCCCACCTACACTTGTGACCTACATAACTAGGTTTGCTGTTTGTTTATTATTTTTATTTCTAAGTTTATATTGTAGGTATTACTATCATATTTTGACTTTAACTACTAATAGTTGTTCTCATTTTTTTATTCACTCATTATTCTTTTGACTTCCTTTTATTTAGATGTTCTTCATTTCATCTCTTAACATCCTATTGTTTTAGTTCAAAATTAAAAATGATACTTTTACTATATTTCATAATCTAAATTATTTCTGTTTTTGAATATTGTTTATTCCATAAGTTTCATTTTTACACATTATTTTATTTTTATTATATTTTTTTTTTTGTGTGTATTATCTATTCAGCCCTGAAGAAAACTTGTAATGTGGGTCTGTACGTCGGTTTCTAATAAATAGATTATCTTTATTTAAAGAATTAATTCTTCCTCATTCCCTTTTCAAATATATTGTTTTTATTTATACTGAGATGTGAAAACTATGTAAATAAATAATTTCAAAACTTTTATAATTTAATGGAAACGAAACAATATCTATTAATGAAATCAAGGTATATTTAAATGCATTAATTAATGAGTTATTATTAATTACCAATTAAAGATTAGGAAGGACGATCATTGTTGGAATTCAATTAAAGAGCTGTTCTATTGTTGGATTTACTGTGTGATCATTCAGAATCATGACATTGTTTCTAATAGTGTTGAGCCTTGAAGTATCCCTTACACTAAGGTTATAAACTAAAATTAAAAATCGGTTCTCTTCCTGATTTCTGTGTGTCTGTGTTGACTCATTGCATTGGTTGATTAATGGCAATTATATACATTTATTATATGATAAATTTTGAGACTCGCCCAGCCTCTATAAAGTAGGTACTGCATCTAGGGGAAAACCTGGAGGTTGAGCGTGTTACGATAATGCACAACCGTTGTCCTATTATAGAAACAGTACAGTCTCTGTTACTTACTGAACCCAAAACCCTTCATGGTCTGTAGTGGTACAGAATCTCAAGTGACTGGAACAGGTTTATTTTTAAATTTTCAAGTTTTTAATAAATCTTACTAATATTGTAAATGTGAATGTTTGTATGTTTGTCTCTCTTTCACGCAAAAACTACTGGTCGGATTTGGATGAAACTTTACAGTAATACAGGTTATACATCAGAATAGCACATAGGCTATAGCAAGCGCGGATTTAGGGGGAGGGTGACGGGGGCATATGCCCCCCGACTGTTTTTTAGGTATTGTGGAGAATCCATTATAGGACAAAATTAAAGGTAAATCACATGATAATAGTTGTTAAAATAACAGAAAGAAAATGAGTGAAACTATTTGTTTTGATATCCTACTAATCTTACTAATGTTATAAATGTGAATGTTTGTATGTTTGTCTCTCTTTCACGCAAAAACTACTGGTCGGATTTGGATGAAACTTTACAGTAATACAGGTTATACATCAGAATAGCACATAGGCTATAGCAAGCGCGGATTTAGGGGGAGGGTGACGGGGGCATATGCCCCCCGACTGTTTTTTAGGTATTGTGGAGAATCCATTATAGGACAAAATTAAAGGTAAATCACATGATAATAGTTGTTAAAATAACAGAAAGAAAATGAGTGAAACTATTTGTTTTGATATCCTACTAATCTTACTAATGTTATAAATGTGAATGTTTGTATGTTTGTCTCTCTTTCACGCAAAAACTACTGGTCGGATTTGGATGAAACTTTACATATATACAGGTTATACATCAGAATAACACATAGGCTATAGCAAGCGCGGATTTAGTGGGGGGTGATGGGGGCACATTCCCCCCGACTGTTTTTTAGGTATTGTGGAGAATACATTATAGGACAAAATTAAAGGTACCTAAATCACATGATAATAGTTGTTAAAATAACAGAAAGAAAATGAGTGAAACTATTTGTTTTGATATCCTACTAATCTTACTAATATTATAAATGTGAATGTTTGTATGTTTGTCTATCTTTCACGCAAAAACTACTGGTCGGATTTGGATGAAACTTGACAGTAATACAGGTTATACATCAGAATAACACATAGGCTATAGCAAGCGCGGATTTAGAGGGGGGGGGGTGACGGGGGCACGTTATATTACTTATATTTAAAAAAAATAATAAAATTATTTATTTTAAATGATTTTTCACGAAACTTTGTGGCAGAACAAAATCCACGCGAGCGAAGCCGCGGGCATAAGCTAGTTAATAATAATTAAATAATCTAAAAATAGTTTATTTTTTCATAATTCACAATAGTTTTCATAGTTTACAAATTTTCATAATTGAATATTATAAGTAAAAAATATGCTGTTCTCTGCATTAAAAAATGCAATAAAAAAAAAATCTGCATTTCTATTAATGTAAAGAATTTATTTTTTCTTTATATGTATGTTTTTTAATTTATTCTATATTTCGGGAGCAACAAAGTAGGAAAAAACTTTATAACATTTGTATATTAACTGTAAATATGATATAAATATAATAGTTTTTGTGAGGATTGCTTGAAGGACATTTAAAGGTAGTAGAGATTCCTGATATTGTTATTAGCTGAGGTAGTTATGTCATCAGATTTCCATCAGCGATTCTCCTAAATCAGCAAAAGAACAATACACTCTGTCCTTGAAAGAAGCCAATAGATGGTTTTTAAATATTTTAACATAATTTTTATCTCTAATTACAAAAAATAATAAATAATTAAATGAAGTCATCCATATTTTATTTTGAAGTAAAAATAACTAATGTAGATTACTGGCTTAGCTAAGACGCTCTAATTTTTTTTTTCGATTTAATTTCCTTATATGTAAATATTAAAAGATTTATCCCTCTTAGTTATCTTATAGATTTCTTATCTTTATGAATTAATTAAATCGTGTTATTTTTTAAAACTAAGTATGGCTATATATCACTCAACATTTTATACTCTTAGACTTCAATATTTTATACTTCATTAATTAACTATAAAAGAATGATCCTTGGAAGAATGTAATTATGTTTTTTTTTGTTTCGGTTTTTATTATACTATTTTTATTTGTTTGTCCCGATTACTTCTGAATCGCTACAATACAAAATATTTGTTAAATTAATTCTTGAGATAATGAACATTTGTATTAAAAAAAATAAACCATCTCTCCTTACAATTTTAGGTTTTAATTTTCATGATATCCTTGCAATCCAAAATCCTTCGTAAAATCTTCAATGCTCCTTATTATGTCACAAACAAACTCATCCATCATGATCCCATATGTCACTGATTTGGTCCAAACTAGATACCTATCCTTCCATCACAAGCTCCATACACACTTGAATCCGCTAGTCTCTCAACTTGCTTCCCATATTATTCCTGATAACCCTCCGAGGCGTCTGAAAAGAAGATGGCCTCGAGACCATCTACTATAGAACGTTTTGGAGTGCTACCGATGGGTAGTTTCTCCACAAGTGCTTTTCAAGTCGTATTTTACATATAGCAGATTTACTTATTGTAATATTATTACAGTTGTAAATATCAATAAATTAAATTAAAAAAAAAAAAAAAATTCATGATAAGTATTGTTTTTCGAAGACTATCTATTTTTGTTTTATTTTTTTGCTATTCAGCTCCTCAGGACATATCACCCCAGGATGATCCTTGGTACACGATCTACCATTTTATATTATTTACCTACTTACGCAATGGGATATTTTAACTCGATTTTCGGGCACTTCAAAACATTGAATTAAATTGAAACTTTGCAAACTTCTTAAAGACCAATGATAATTTAATAAGTTTATCTCATTATCCTTATGAGATAATTATGATAAAGTTTATCTCTTTATCAAGATCCTCTTCAGGATTGGCGATTTTTCATAACCGAGTACACTGAAGTGTCCTGTGGTTAGTAATAAGACATACATGGCTAAACCTTTGACACAATTACGTGACTACTTGCTGGAGCAACAAGAAAGTTTTGGTAGATTTGCTACAAAAAAAAACCCCAGTAAGATACAAGATATAACTCATAACTCATTTGAGTTATATCTTGTATCTTACTAAAGACGTTATTGTATTTTTTTTTTTGACATTGCAATACTATTAGAGTGTTCCAAAAACGTGTTGAAATAAATTTTAGTTTTAAAAAAGTAAAAAAGTTTTTGTTGCTAGAGCCGAACTAAAAAGTTAATGTAGTTACATTTTTAAAACACTTTAATAGGAAATAAAACTAAAAAGTAGAAAATAATTTTCAACAAGTTTAAAATAAGAATAGCTTGCTAAAAAGTAAAGATCAGTTCATCATAAAAAAATCTAGGGTGCTTGATGTTAACTGTAAATATTTTATTGACTGATATTGGTAAAAGTAGAGTCATTATGAAAATATCTTAAAGAGTACACAATATATTTTTTTAATTTATGGAGCAATGGAGAAAAAAAACATTGGAATTTTTACCGTGTAATAATTTGTAGAATTTTAAACAATACGACTAAATTAATTTATTCCATTTTCAAAAGAATTTTTCGTTTTAGTTTCCATGATTTACATACATTATCTTGTGGATTATAACGATCATATAAGTTCCGAAATTATTTGAAGAAACACTGACGCGATATTATATAGTTTTTTTTATTCAGTTCGCTCGAGAATCATAACATTGTTGTAGATAGCGTGTGCTAAATGATAGTAGCATGCTAAACCTAGAACGGACTCCGGCGAAGACTTGAACGCTCCCGTGGTGGGGATTCCTGAAGAAGGGATGCTATGTCCAGTCCAATGCTCCAGCTCGTTGTGGACACAGTGCCTTACTATTGTCTTCTTCTTCAGTATTGTCGCCAACAGTTGTTGAGGATAGAGAGCAAGTGAGTAGCAAACAAATCGTAACAGTAGCTTAGCCAGTGCTTGTAATGCGTCTTTGTTTATAGCGTCCCTTGTTTCGTAGATTCGCTATTGAAGAATGTTTGATGGTGTTTATTATATACCAATTTAATAAGTAACTTAGATTGTCTAGTAAGCTCTCAAACATATGGTACTCTAATAATTTTAATCAATATATTAGTGGGAATTTCAAGGAAAATAAGATGTTTTAAAAAATTTATCAATAATATCAATAAATATAAATATCCAACATAAGGGTCACCTGTGGTCTAGTGGTTAGCAAAGCTATGATCGCGGGTTCGCAGCCCGGCAGGGATCGCCATAGGATCTGCTGAAGGGAGTTAACATCCTTACTTACGCCATCCTTCGGAAGAAACTTTAAATAGGTGTAAGATGCCAGGTTCTTGTTAAAGATCCCTGCTCTAATTATACCAGGATACACAAAATTTATGACTCGCACTGTTGCATCGTTCGATTAGCCAAATCAGCATAAAGTGATATTAAATAACAAACAATATCTGACATAATTTTCTGTCAAACGTATGTATGTCATAATCGGAAATGACTTTGATTAACAGGCATCGGAATCTCTCAGTTGCCGGCGCCCGGTGAAAATGTTTTATTCTTTCATGATTTGAATAATTGTTATACTGGAATATGTAAGGTCGTTGAAAGAACACTTATGATTTTTTAAAACGTTTTTGATTAAAACTTATGTTTCGATTCTTACAGTGTTGCTACCTTTAGATTGGAGTCAAGACTTAAACCATGTGATTGGTAAACCTAAATAGTAATATAAGTTAATTGAGACGTTATTTTGGGTAAGATAGTTAGTAACAAAATTTTTTTTTTTTTTTTATCGAAATGTTTATAATTAATCGTACCAATAGCATAGAGATGTATAAATACTCCTAATTGTTATGATATATTGAAATATCAAAAAATTTCTTATTGTTTCTGTTGCCTTTGGGTAACGGGATAAAGGTTATTTTTTGCGTTAGTTAATTTAATTATATTTTATTCTTTTCAATGAAGTTAATCTCTAAACAATTGATTTTGGCCCTTGAGAAAGTATTAGCATTTAACGTGAATACATCCTCTTTGACTCATTTCCTTTAATTTATAAGGTCAATGAAACAAAAAAAAATCGGTAAACCTTTTTTCGGAAAAAATGATTTTACCACTTTCCCTAAACACCACAGATTTTTCTTGTGACGCATGTGCTGTGATTGTGTCAAACAAGACCTTCTTTTTTTAATGAATTGGTTAGAACAAAAGTGAACATTTATTTTCGTGAGTTTCGTAAAATTTATGTTTTTACTAATTTTATTATTTTCTAAGCATATATTTAAAAAAATTCTATTAATTGTGTAAAGAAGTAAATGTAAAACCATGTAACAATTCATTGTTGTTTAAGCCGAAAACCCAGACTTTTTTTTCACGAAAAGATCTTTTTAAGACCACCCGAATATCATTTATATTTATTTTTTTGGATTTATTCAATTATTCAATTATATTTATGTTTTTCGCTCACTCATTTTCGTCTTTCTTTTCTCCCAGTATTTCTCATCATTTCTGCCTGCCTTTGCTTTCTTTCTTCTGACCACGCAGTCCTGTCTGCCTCCTCTCTCATTTTATTATTCTATTATAAGTGTATATTAATTAATTTATGATTATTATTATTATTATGATTATCAGTTTTCCCTATTAAATAGAGTGCTAGAACATAAACATAAGTCATTGTTTTTTTGCATTTTCTCTTCCTGCAAACCTTTTGTATATTCTTCTCTTCTCGCCTGCTCAATTATTTTCTCTTTATTTATTAGTTCTAATTTCTTCTTTGTTGATTTTATTTATTTATTATATTTTTATTTTTAGAGGAAGAAAAAAATAATTTCTTCTCCCTAAAAATTGTTAACCTGTTGATTTGATAGTATCTTAACAACAGGATCTGGTAGTTATTCCAGAAGCTCTGCTTGGTTAAATGATTAAGTTCTTTTAAAACTCTAAATATATGTAACCTCGTGAATCATCTAAAGGTGTTACGTAAAAATATTTACATCAAAATATACGAGTTCATACATTAAAAAATATATAATGTTTACACAAACTTCATAAACTGTGTGATTATAAATAACGAGTGTAAATAATTTGCAAGAAAGATTTTTATAGAAAGAAAAAAAATACGCAATTATCTGATAATAAATATTCTAGTTTATAATTAATAACAAATACCTTAAGAGGCTCATAATTGTTCCTAATAATAACAAGACTATCCTTGAACTGGAGAATTGTATTTGTTTCTCTACGACTTGGCGGGAACTAGGATTTGAACTGATAAGGTTGTAAGATATATATATATATATATATATATATATATATATATATATATATATATATAAATATGTGTTTTAGGAATATCATATACTAATTTTAACTTGTTTTATTTACTAAATTAAGGTTAAAACAGAAACAAATTTTTTTGTTTATCCAAAAAATAAAATTTAGATCCAAATTCTACTACCGGGCAAGTCTCTTGAATGTAAAATACAGAAAATAAAAAAAAAAATTTTTTAAAGCTCGTGGAGTAAGATATTTATTGTATAGCCTGCCCATTGTATCTTTATTAATTTATCCATAACCGATAAATATTAATATAAATGTTTAGTGTTATTTGTAAAATCGATACACTTTTTCACAATTTGTGGAACTGATAGAATTTTGTCTGAACCTTACGTTTAGGGTATAGTTTGCTTTAAGCCTTTCATAAGTTCACCTTTAAGATGTTGAAGGTAAAAAAAACTTGTCAGATTTTTTCGATTTTTTTTCCAACGCAAATGATATATTTTATTTTATACTAATGTGACTTTTGTCGTTTAAAAAAAAGTTTTAACCAATTTGAAAGAAAAATAGCAATAAATACTTTCAAATATTGAAAACTAAAAAGAGACCTTACATAAATGTTAAGACCGTGGAAAAATTCCAACGAAAAGCCTTAAGTCTCCAAACTAAAACAGAAATAGAAATTATCTGTCCAATATTTCGCCCATTCAGGCATCCTCAGGGTAGAAAGAGAATAACAGCAAAACAAAACATGAATAATGCACCCAAGAAACATCCCACCACCTCGAAGGCTCAAATGCAACTAAAGAATGATAAGGAAGGTTACTCGACCCCAGCTGGTTAAGGTTAGATAAAAACAGCTGGGGTCGAGTAACCTTCCTTATGATTCATTAGTTGCATTTGAGCCTTCGAGGTGGTGGGATGTTGCTTGGGTACATTATTCAAGTTTTGTTTTGCTATTATTCTCTTTCTACCCTGAGGATGCCTGAATGGGCGAAATATTGGACAGATAATTTCTATTTCTGTTTTAGTTTGGAGACTTAAGGCTTTTCGTTGGAATTTTTCCACGGTCTTAACAATAAATACTTTCCATGAGCCTTGATTTTCTAAAAATCATTTGACATTGTATGTGTTATCTAATAATGATGTGGAAACAGGGAAAATTAAATACATATTGAACTTTAGACTTAATGTTTTTAAGCATTATGTAGGAAATTTAATGTATGTATCTTAATATAAATATTAATCGAATTTGTACTCAAAAATATATATTTTTTACAAATATGCTGGAATTCTTCCGAAAATGAAGAAATGTGTAATATATAATCTCTTAGTAAGCAGGGGTGTGCTAATAGAAATGGTTAGGGAATTCCAAACCGGGTTTCACAAATAATCAAGGATCTTTCATTGGAAAAATGAGAGGAATGATTCATATCTGTAACTTAAGATCATATATATAAAGATTTGACACACTTTAATGTTATGCAATAGAAAAAATAAATTATAAAAAAATTATGGCATACATTGGATTTTATTTTGTTGGCAATTACTCGTAAAGTATGAAAATTCATCTAAATACGAATTCAAAAGAGTTGATATTTTGGTTGAAAACATTTTCAATGCTGAAATTTTAAGCTTTCTAGATAGGGCATTGTGTTCGTTAGAGTTTTATCAAGGCGTTTGCAGAGCCAAAGATTTGTTTTTTCTTTTTAAAACTAGTTGTTTTTGTTTATAAATTAAATTCAGGTATTTTTCCTTGTGTAACGTTTGGTGATGTAAAACTTAGTTTTTGTTTTTGCCACAGTGGGGGTCCTAAATTTTGACTATTCAGGCTTCTGTAATTAGGATAGGGATCATTAACGAGTACCTCACATCATCATTTTACGTACCTTTCGAAGGATGACTTTATTAAAGATTTCTTACTCCTTTTTTAAAAATCCTAGGCCCACCTGATGGTCATATTTTTTGTATATCTGTTACAGCTCGTTAACTCAACATGCTTTGTATTTTCAAAAGTGTATCGTTCGATTCAAATAAATTTCTAGCAATTCCATGAGGTCTAGGTCGTTATATAATATATATTTTTTTAAAATTTATTTATTGATATTTACAACTGTATTACAATTATACAACAAGTAAATAGAATGCGTGCCATATAATATTTATTTATTTTTTGTTTATTTATAAAACACTCCATTTTCTGAAGATCATTGATTATTTTTCATTTCATAATTTACAGATAAAATCATTTTTGTTTTATTTTTACGTAAAGAACAAGTTTTCATTATGTTTATTAAGATATCAATGAAGAAAATAATAAGAGAACTTGGGTGAAACACTAACGTGGTTATGAAACGATGTTTCCCTTGAAGTCTTATCAATAGGCAGTCGGTAATAGCTACAACTAGATTACCTTGCAGTCAGCTTAGCGTAATTAATCATCTCAGTAGTTTCAGATTTCATAGTGTTTCAACCTGTTGGTTATCAACGCATTTGTTTATATTACGCTAATGTATGTAAAACACACATAAATAAGTATATACTGCATATAAATGTCTTTTTTGCTATTTAAAATAAATAAGCGCTGCGCCGACTGGAAAGCGTCTGATGGGTAGACCGAAGCGTAGGTGGGAGGATTGCGTTAAGAGTGATCAGGCGGATTTGGGTTTTGGTAATGATCCGTGGACGGAAGTTTGTAAGCGGAACTTGGTGGTATCGGCATTGGATTTTTTTATTGTTATTATTATTATTATGTGTATATGTAGAACGAAGATAGTTGGGGGGGTGCAGTAAAAAAAAAAAAACACTGAACAAGTACTAGACTTATATTTATGTGCCGACGTTTCGACCTACAGTGTAGGTCATCTTCAGGGCTATGAGAGAGAAACAAACAGAACAAAAAATATATAAAAACGTACAGTAACAATAATATAGTGACATGTAATGTAGAAAAATAATTATTTTCTGTATTTATTTTATATTCGTTATCTTTAATTATTATATCTGTCACTATTTTAATTTCTGTTCGTTATCTTTAATTTTATTAAATCTGTCTTTATCTTAATTTTATTATATCTGTCACTATTTTAATTTCTGTTCATTGTCTTTAATTTTATTAAATCTGTCTTTATCTTAATTTTATTATATCTGTCACTATTTTAATTTCTTTTCATTATCTTTAATTTTATTAAATCTGTCTATATCTTAATTTTATTATATTTTGTCACTTTTTTAATATTCGTTATATTTAATTTTCATATCTGTCACTATTTTAATTTTCTACATTACATGTCACTATATTATTGTTACTGTACGTTTTTACATATTTTTTGTTCTGTTTGTTTCTCTCTCATAGCCCTGAAGTTGACCTATGTAGGTCGAAACGCCGGCACATAAATATAAGTCTAGTACTTATTCAGTGTTTTTTTTTTACTGCACCCCCCCCAACTATCTCCGTTCTACATTTGATCATCCAGTCAACTATTTTCCTCTCATAAATGTGTATATATTGCATATACATTTATTTTTGCTATTTTAAATACAACAAATATCATTTTCAAATTTTGTACGATTCCCTTCAATTTTCCACTGTTTTATATACATATTAGCTGACCCAACAAACGTCCTGTGCAAACTTTTAAATCCGAAAATTATAACATTTTTTAAATAGATTGTAATTATGTGGACCGTTTTGATAAAATTAATGATTAAAATATTTGACATGATGACGTCACTTATCACTACTTGAACTAGTAATTGCTTGTGGGTATACCTGTTGCTTAAATATGTTAAGTATAAACTTAAAACTGTTTTAATAGAAAGAAAGAGTTAATTCAAGTTGTAGAGTTTTTCTGTAATAAATTAATTAATTTGGTTAACTTTTTATATATAAAGGTAATAGGAGCGTGTACGAATTTTTACCAAAATAACTAAAACTATAGTTTCATAATTATGTGATTGGCTAATTAAAAAATATCGATACCGCTATCGCTGCTCTGCCAGCCGGATCCATTGTTAGCAAAATACCTTGAGGTTATTAACGACAATAAACCATAAAAACCCCTATATCATCCTCGAACCCACTTGAATGTTCACAAAAAAAAATTATCAAAATAGGAGGCCCAATTGTTCAGGAGTACTTTATTGACGTACATACGAACAGAATAATTTGTTTTATAAAGATAGTTAATCTCTATCTCTAGTAGTCTCTTGTAATGTAGAAAATACGTTTATTATTTTCTATTTCATTTTATCTATTTATTTTAGTTATTTACTCATTAGGATAGATTGATATAATTTTTAATAACACTGCAAAACTCTTTACACACTAATTTAGTAATTTTATAATTTCAATTTAATAACAACAATGGCTACGAAGAACGTAACGAATTTGCGAACAAATTAAAATCTTCTTATCTTCAAAATGACAAACTTCTTATCTCCAATAACTTCGATTTTGCAGTAGCGCTGCCTACCGGACGCAGTGTAAATCAAAAACTTGACGTTATAAATCAAAAAATAATTTAACTAATTCAAAGACATTACCCATCGGATCGAATTGTCAATCTTAATCATCCTCGAATCCGCTTGAAAATCTCATGTCAACAGCTAAGAGATAGCTCGCTAAGTTGTTAATTCCGTTTAGTTTTCCTTCCTCATTGCTTCGTGACTGCTTTGGGATTCAGAATGCATCTTAAATACTTGTGGCAATATATTCACCGTCCCGTGATTAATTTTTTCCTTCATCGTCATCACTGATAATATGTTTATTATTGCTCGTCATTGATGTTTTCGGTTATTATATCTTAATGTGGGTCATGAGATAGATCATGACCTTTAAAAAAAAACTGGAAATGCTAAAGACGATCCACTGTATTGCGTTCCAATACACTATAACATTTTTTAGTTTATTTTTTAATAATGGAGCACTTTGACGATTGCCTAATTAAGTATATGAAATATTGATATAATGCAAATGTATTCCCGGATCGGCGAAACGCTGACTAGTTAGGTATTTTCCTGTACTTTCCAGAGACTGCAGGGTTTGTTTTCTGGAATTTTCCATTTACGTTGTGATAACTATTTTATGTCTAGTTTTTTGCCAATTATTATTAAATATTAATATTATTTATTTAATTTCTAATAAACAAATATTTTTTAAATTTTTGAAAAAATATTCATGATTCTTATGAAATTTTGTTTCTTTATTCAGTAGGTCTGAAAATAGGATGTAAACTATTTTTCATACCCCTAATTAATATGTTTCGGCCATTATTATTGATTATGTGTAATTTGAATCCACGAATGCTATTGAAGCAGCAATGTTGACTGGAATATTTAAAGGAGAAGTCGTCCTGTAGCCATGTGTTCCAATGATCCCATCAGAAACCATAACACTGTTCAAAATACTCCCATTTGATATACGCTTGGCTTTTGCTGTGGCCATCAACAAGTCTCAAGGCCAGACAATGTCCATTTACGGTTTGGACCTAGAACATCCATGTTTCTCCCATGGACAATTATATGTTGCATGCTCACGTGTCAGGAAACCATGCAATCCATTTGTATTAGCAAAGGACAGATTAAAAAAATATATTTTTCATCGATAAGCGCTTAATTAAATTTAAATAAATTGTTATAATTTAAAAAAATATTATTATCAACCATGATAATATCATGATTATATTATACCTCATAGTATAGTATAGTATATTAAACCTCATTCATTAATCTAATGTTTATATTTTATCAGTTAAGTATTTTGAATATTATTTATTTATTATATACTGTACTTAGATATGAGATGAATAAAATGTAAAATTAAAAATCTATTTAATGTAAAGGAGATAGTTGGGGGGTGCAGTCAATAAGAACACAGGATAAGTAATGAACTTATATTATGTGCCGACATTTCTTTAATCTATAAAAAAAATATAATAAATAAATGTAAAAAATCTATTTAATTCATTTTTTCCATTCATTCATTGTTTCTTTAAAATTCTTTTTTTTTTTTTTTTTTTTTTTAAATTTATTTATTGATATCTACAACTGTAGGTATTACAATAATACAACAAGTAAATAGGCTAACTATATATATATAATGACATGATAATGAAATGTAGAGAAACTACCCACTGGTAGTACTCAAATCAAAGTTCAAGTAAGGAGGTCACGTGGCCATCTTTTCAGATGCCTCGGAGGATTATCGGGAATTGAAGAGGAAGCTAGGTTTGAAACTAGAGGGTTTGAGTGGTAATGAAGTTTGTTATGAAAGGATAGATACCGGGTTCGGGCCAAATCAGCAACAAAAGGGACATTAAGGTCGTTATGGATGAGTTTATTCTTAACAAAATAAGGAGCATTGAGGATTTTACGAAGGATTTTGGACTGTAAGGATTGGATACGAGAGGAATTCGATGGCTTATCTTTAAAATTCAAATTTTAACGTAATATTTTTTTATAACTATTACAACAGCCACAGCAACGCGACCAAAAGTTACTTCATGGAATTTAGTGGTTATAAAAAATTATAACCTGGATCTTGGATAAATCATTTATACTGTCAACGGGGAATCGACTTTGTGAGATCTGGAGATGCACCTGAGATTAACCTAGCCTTCATAAGGTGGTTGCTGTTGGTGGGGGAGGAGATCTGGTGGTTGAGCGTGATCTCGGATTAATCATCTCCTTGCACAACCGTTGTTTTAGAAACAGTACAGCCTCTTCCATGTTCTGTTTCTGAACCCAAGGCCTTTCATGGGTTGTACTATTACAGTTATATTTTCCGATCTATAATTTTATAAATACATTTAAAATTGCAAATTATTTAAATATATAAAGCCCAAGGACTCATGGCTGCTGTATAAGGCTCTTGCTCATTTTTCATTACTCATTTGATTGCCGTTGCTGGTCGAACAATCCTTCTCTTCTTTTATCTAATTTAATATCCTTGGTAATCAGAAATAATTTACTGCCCATCAACTTTCTATTAATCACCTTCAAATCCTATGTGGACTAATGAAAAATTATAAATTCAAAAAACCTTGCACGGAAGGTCAGAACGTTTATATTATTTCGTGACTCCATTCCTCTGCGATACTTTCATCTTTGACCATAGCGGAGGAATGTATGCATGCATACTGTTTTGGAAAATAAATACAATAATACCATGCAAATAATTGCCAAAAAGTTATTATTCCATAAACTTATTATATCATATTAACCATATATATTTTTAATATACTTGCCCTTAACCGAGAAAAGTGAAAACAAAATCTAGGTCATGATGTAACCGGGAGAGTTTGAAATTCGACGAATGCAGAACTCGTCTCGAGCCATTAGGTCGAAAAATAACAAGGAGTTTGTATATGTAGTATGTAGTATGGTATGTGTAGGCTTGTTAGTGCTTTTTTTTCAAGGATATCTCTAATAATATACTTATTCATTTTTATTATTTATTTTTAAATGTTATATAATAATTTTTCTGATGTATGTGAGGCTGCTGGGGCAAAACTGAGTACAATTAAATGGGAGAGAAATCTGGCATTTGAGCTCGGAAAAATTAACACTCTGCAAAACTCTTATTTTTTAAACAGTACAGTATCTTTGATGTATTGAACCCAAGACCCTTCATGAGTTTAAGCCCGAAGGTCATCACATCAACGCCTAAGGTTTGCTTTTAAAAAAGCTTTTTTTTTTAAATAAAGCCTTTGTTTTTAAATATGTAAGATGCTGCAATTATATGTTATATCAAAAACTGTATTAAAAATGGAACAAGATACCAAGAAAAAAAGAAGAAATAAAATAACAATAAAGATTTGTAGAGATACAAATCTTCAAAGTTTTACAGCAAACTTTGATAAGGTTAGAGCCTATAACGTTTTAAATAAAGTATTGAAACTGCTAGAGATTTTTCTGGAATTTATATAAAATATTGTCTTCTCTGAATATTGTTTTTCTTTTTCTTTATTTGCCAATTATATAGGCCATTAAATATTAAACTATGTTAATCATTAAATCCTCAACGTTATTGTAGTAAATTAAATTAATATTAATAAAAAAAAGGTAAATGTGTGTGTCAACTCCGATGCACAATTGGAGTATATTCCTTAAGAACTATTATTGTGTAGATTATGTAAAAAGAGGGTAAATGAAAGCATCTTAAAAATAATCAAAGCATATATAAATATTTATTCATATTATTTACAACATTCCACAACAATTAATAAAAAATAAAATAAAATAAATTATAAATAATATAATGACGTAAGACACCAAGATCCTAATTAAAGTAATCTTCAATGAAATGCGGGATCACGGGTAGGATCGGTGAAGAGAATGGATTTGTCTGACCATGTTACGAGCAAGATTTGCTCAGTTGGTTAGAGCACCACGCTAGAGATGTGGGCGACCCGGGATTGGTTCCCGGCCTGGACAAATCTTTTCTCTTCAAAATAAAAATGTTTAAAAATTATAACAATTAATAAAAAAATAAAATATATTTTGTAATGATTGTTGCAATTCAATGATTTGTAGTGAGAAATTATATATGAAAAGTATAATTACATATATAGGATATCGATGAGGCATAGTTTGAGTAGTTTGACACGTATCTCGTCAAAGCCAGTCGATTTAGGAGCAGAGGAAATAATGTCGGTAGGTGAAATGTCTTAAAAATAAAAATTGTCGGGGTTGAAAGATGGCGTTAATGAAAAGACGGATGATATATATATATATATATATATATATATATATATATATATATATATATATATATATATATGCCAACCGATATATGTGTACTAATAAAGCTAGATCTGTCCAGGTTACTTTTTTCAAGCCAGCCATCTTGATGTTTTTATAAATTGCTTGTTGTTTTTAACTTGGTTTGTCCATATTCATTTATTTTCATTTCCTCCATAAGATTTTTTATCCTTGAGGTGTCATTTCTCCAAGGTTAAAACTTGTATACTGACATTTGTAAACCTTATTCAGTTTTCAAAGGCCGACCAATTAATAATTTATTGATATGAAACTATTTCTAAATAACTGAACAAAACATCGATAAATATCGTAGTCTGCGTCCAACATAATCTATATAAATACCTTGTATACTATTGTGGAATACTATGTAGGAGAACATAAAATGCTGTCAGAGCATAAAAAAATCGTAGGATTTAAAACATCCAAAACAATACAAAGTATGGTAATAGGCCAGCAGCCAGGTGTTTGGAGGTTGCAATAAATTGAAGAAGAGTTGCATTTTTGATATGTTGCAAGGGTTTGTCTGACTAGTGTAAGTCCAAGTTTGCTACCGTAAAAACAAATGGGAAAACTTTTGGTGGCCGAAAAACATCAAAATTCTCGGAGTTATTTCAGTTTTTGGCCTATATCAACTAATCGGTGCGTTTTTCATAAAAAAACATTGTTAACCATTTTCAATGTAGATTAAATTTGCTACAATTTGAATCCAACCGCGGCTCTGTAGCTCTAATCGATTCTGAGTTACGCCTCTTTGAAAATTGGTCATTTTTTCGCACCCACTTTCCCCGATTTTCCTTTTTTGAATTAACAAGAGAAGTATAACAACTACTGGCCTGGTTATGTGCTTAAATTAAAGCTAATTAAATTTACTACAGTTTCATTGCCCATGACTTTCATCGTAGGACCACTCCTTCATCCGGTGTTCCTCACGAAAGTGGACCAAAACTTAAAATTTGGACTGTTTGGAATTAATGACCAATTTAGGAATAGGAGATTAGAGCTACAAAGCCGCGGTTGGATTTAAATTGTAGCAAATTTAATCTATATTAAAAATGGTTTATTTGGAATAAGGAAGGATCATATTACAATCAAGGACCGCATTACAATAAAAAATATGGAAGAATAGAAAGAAGTAAAAAATAAATTATATTCGAGTCATCTATTGCTGTTTTTGATCGTACAAGAATAATAAATAAATAAAATAAATATTATCAAGGTTTAGAAAATTATTAATTATTAAATTAATAATAAATAATAAATAAATAAAACAAATATTTTCAAGGTTTAGAAAATTATTAATTATTAAATTAATAATATTAATAATAAAATTATTTATTATTATGCTTGAGGTTAAAGGTCGATGAAATACGAAACTTACATTTCTTTATAGTTCATATCGAGCAAATAAATCCTCTTAAAGAATTCTAATATGAAAACAAATATCGGTTTAAAAAATATCAGATTGACAAGGTGAGATTAATGATGTCATTGGTAGTTTTGATGAATTTCAACGCATGGGAATTTCCAGACAAGGGCTTGGCCATAATTTATAACAGGGATTTCAAAACAGGGGCATAATGATAAAGGTCAGGATTGGAATATCTGAATGTATTAATATATAAATAAATAAATGTAATTGATTTAGGATTAAAATAGTATCATTAAAATAGTTTATTTTATAATGATGATTATCATATTAGTTGCCCATGACCTTGTTTAGAAAAAAAGACTGATTAGTCTAGGAAGTATTGATTACAGCTAGCAATTTCAAATCGATTATTGAAGTACGTAGTGAGTTAATTTGAGGAAGTAAGGTTGCGTGTAACAAGCGCATTAGTTGAGATTTCTAATGGGCGAGAAGAATTCGCTGAAGTAACTTTAGATTAGTAAGCAGTGGGTGTTAAAACTTAGCTATGGAAAGTTCCAGAGGAATGGTTATTCGATCTAATAGCAACTTTGGTACTAGTATGTTTAAGGGCCTGCTGACATCAGCGCGCTCAGGTGTCACTTACCTCAACTATTTGGACCTTGTCAGGTTATGCATGCATTTAAATTTCGTAATACCTTTCATTACGATACAACAGATTTATTGGAAATGAAATAAATGAGAAACATTTAGACAAAATTAAACTAGAAATAATAAAACAATTATTACAAGGAATATTCATTAAATAGATAATGCCCGGGCAAATCTTTTCTCTTTAAAATAAAAACATTTAAAAATTAAAAAAATTATCATATTTTAGTTACAAATTGTTATTTAATCTTTAAAATAGAAATATTTAAAATATGATGTTATGATAAACAATGAAAGATTTATTCCAAACAATGCTCATTAAAAAGAACAATATCTTCAAAAATTGCATCAAAAGTGTCTCTTTCCTCTAAGTTCGTTATATAAAATGGACAATAGTCTCCAAAAGTAATGTACTATTCCTTAACCACGTATTTAATCGAATACCCAGGGTCCTTTTTTCTTGCATCTCCATATAATTTTATTCCCCACTTGCAGTTTCATATCATGTCCGTTTCCACAACGCATTTTCTGCGGAATGACATTCCGCTTCTGAAGAAATCTAACAGCTGATTTTTCATCGTTCACCGTGCGAAAAATCTTCTTCCAATTCCAAGTCATATTTGAAGAAAATAATCAAAAACACATTCAGGTTTAACTTCACATAATCAATAACAAAACAATAGAAAGGTTACAATAACAGTAGGAGATGGTTAAGAAAAGTGACACCTGAGCGCGCTGATGTCAGCAGGCCCTTAAACATACTTGTACCGCAACTTTTATATTCATGTAAGAGATTACACTTACTATTACAAGTTATTACAACGTCGATAAGTATAAGAAACTTCGCTTGAAAGAAGATAATTAGCTACCGTTTATATTATTATTATCGTTGCGTTTTCAGAGCCTTCACTCATCCGAGAGTAGGCAATCCTAGGGTGTGTGCTGAAAGTGACCTAACTGAGTTTGTCTGCTGTGTTAGTGTACTGTGCGGGCGTCAATGTTAACGTTCCCCCAACCTGGAGGGCCAATGGCTGGTATATTAGAGCTCTCAATATAAGCGTGCCCTACCGTCTAGCAACCATTCGTTATGGAAGCGAGGCCTGGGCGCTGAACATTACTGAATATGTGGAAGAGGAAAGTCCTCAGCAGAATTTTATGACCATACAAAGGGATGGTGCGGTGACGGATGAAGATTAATGAAGAAAAAGAACCCTCTTTTATTAACCAGATGTTTCTTCCACCATAAAGAGGGCCAGAACAAGATGGCACAGACATGGAGCGTGGTAAACTCCCTGAAATGATGCAGGTGGACCTTCGTTGGCATCAAGATATTTATAAGACAATCTTCGGTCTTAAAATGTCGAGCGATGGAGGACCAGAAGACAGGTCTTTTGCTTGCTCGGTACTCACCTATCAGACACTTTCAATGTATTGCCTGACCATTCTATGATGAATTGGATTTCACACAAGGATTACACTTCGGCTTTAGTCCTCCGTTGTATATATTATCCAAAAATGGAACAGAAATTTTCCTTAAAACTTCTTTATTATTATATTTGAAGCAGTTTTTTTCTTTCTGAAGCAATAATAATCTTACTAATATTATAAATGTGAAAGTTTGTATGCTTGTCTCTCTTTCACGCAAAAAGTACTGGACGGATTTGGATAAAACTTTACAGTAATATAGGTTTTACATCAGAATAACACATAGGCTTTAGCAAGCGCGGATTTAGGAGGGCGCACGGGGGCACGTGCCCCCCCGACTGTTATTTAGGTATTGTGGAGAATCCATTATAGGACATAAATAAAGGCAAATCACATTATAATAGTTGTTAAAATAACAGAAAGATCATGAGTGAAACTATTTGTTTTGATATCCTACTAATCTTACTATCTTACTAATATTATAAATGTTAAAGTTTGTATGTTTGTCTCTCTTTCACGCAAAAACTACTGAACGGACTTGAATGAAAATTATTCAGTAAAATAGGTTATACATCATAGGCTACAGCAAGGGCAGATTTATGTGGGGGCACGGGGACATGTGCCCCCACCGTTATAGTACATAATTAAAGGCATATCAGGAACTTAGCATCTTGGAATTTGTAGATAGGTTCTTTGTATAGTTTAAGAAAGAAATTTGGATAAATCCATCCCAAGGGTTTCCCATTTAATATTATAGGGGTTCAAAGGTTGTATAGAATCCGTCAGTTTTGACGTTAGACATCTGAAATTTTGGATGTACGATTAACTTATATTTAATAAAATAATTAAATTATTTATTTTAAATGATCTTTCACGAAACTTTATGTTGCAGACCAAATTCCACGCGAGCAAAGCCGCGGGCATAAGCTAGTCATAATTATAAAGTTCTAAATGTTGTAGTAAATAGTAAACATTCATCATTTTCAAAACCACATTTAAATGACTCGGTAAATTCGCCAGTTTTTCTAAAATACCTTACATTTGTATTTATGTCAGTGAACCTGACAACCTTCGCTTCTAAATTGAAGATTTGCAAGAACTTAAAGTTATTTAAAAACTTTAATTTATTTAAACATCTACAATATCCCCAGTTATATTGGTTATAATTTTCTTATAAATTTTGATTATTGAGCGTTAGATCTAATACAGAGTTTCTATTAAATTTCTATTAAACTTTTTGAATCGAAAAAAAAAATATTTATGGGTTTTGGCTATCGCGTTATCTGCAAGAGCGCTATCCAAAACCTGGTTTCCCCTGAAAGTAACGCCTCCGCGGTACATGAGATAGGTTCCTGAGGAAACCTATTATACGCCTCTGTTTCCCACAAGGCTGCTAGTTGAGAACTAAATGGCATCTATCGATTTAGTACATGGTCAATGAATACGGAAAGCAATAATATTAACTAATTTTTTTCCAACTTTAAGATGATTAGGATCATAGTCGTCTGTTCAGATCTAAACAAAGGATTTGCTTCAACCGTCCATATTATAAACACCGCCAAGTATCAACATTGACATATTTCAAGTAAGGTGCTTTGGTTCAGTACATGATAGAGACTGCACAACTTCTAAAAAACGAGTATACTGGGAGATGATTTGTCCTATATAATTAGATCTAACGCCAGGCTTTCCTCTGGTGAGGCTGGGTGACCCTAGGTTGGTCTACTGCTCCACAGGATCCATCTATGGTTTTTTCCAGATTAAATAATTTATCTGTCACAGCCAGATTCAAACTCGGGATCTTCAACTTTAATTCAGCGCTCTATATACTGATGTCGGCTTTTATCCTTCTGTACATTTTTTTAAGTTGGAATACGTTTAGTGTGAATATCAGACTAAGATTTACGTGAGAATAGACCAGTGTTTAAAAAAAAATTATCCATATTATCGTGCAATACGGTTTTCCAATATTCTTAACTAGCTTTTGCCCGCGGCTTTGCTCGCATAGAATTTGGACTACCGCATAATGTTTCTTGACAGTGCTTTTTAACAATAATTTAAAATAATAAATAATTTAATTATTTAAATAATTTAATTTTTTTCATTATAGGTTACTCGTACAAAATTTCAGATGCCTAACTTCAAAACTGACGGACAACCTTTGAACCCTTATTATAATAAGGGTGGAATTATCCAAACTTCTTTCTTAAATCATACAAAGGACCTATCTGCAAATTTCAAGATGCTAAATTCCTGATTTGCCTTTATTTATGTACTATAATGGATTCTCCACAGTTCCTATAAAACTGTCAGGGGGGGCACCTGCCCCCGTGCGCCCCCCCCCTAAATCCGCGCTTGCTATAGCCCATGTGTTATTCTGATGTATAACCTACATTACTATAAAGTTTCATCCAAATCCGTTCAGTAGTTTTTGCGTGAAAGAGAGACAAACATACAAACTTTCACATTTATAATATTAGTAAGATTTGTAAAATCGGCATTAAAATTCGTCTTTCGATAGCAGGTATTTTCCATTGAGAAAAATATCTGCTACAACGTTGGTTTCGGCAAACAAAAATAAACTAATGTTGTGTCAGAACTTTTACAATTTTAGACATCTACAGACATTAACAGTTTTAGCTTTTGCTATTCTTCGCAGTTTGTGTCCCATATATTTATTTAAATAATCGAAAACATTTTTTAATTTTGAAAGGTCAAAAAGTAACAATATCCTTTATCTCGATATAAATGAAATACTACGTAAATGGTTTTTATTGGTGTTAACTTCCCTTCTTAGAGATGTATATAAAAAAAAATATATATAAATAATAGATTTAAAATTTTGCGTATGATTACGACAAAATGATGATTTGATTAAGAATAGTAGTCGAAAATCATGGCCTTTTGATACAAATTTCAACAATTTTACTAAAAAATTACAGACTGAATACGTACTATTGCTTTATAAAAGTCTAAGAGAAAAAAAAACTAGAATTAAAATTGCAGAGAATCGACTTCCGCATTCAATGAAACCGAAACGGAAATGTTCAAATTCGGTCAAGTACAATTCACAAAATCCTTCAACTTCCTTTAAATGGCATATTAGCCCAGCAGGGGGATATTATTTGAGTCTCCGAAAAGTAAATTGATATGTGATTAGGTGGAATGTTGTATGGATTGTTGCTTTCATGATCAATTCACATTTCTGACCTTCACCGGCATATTTATATTTTCTTTTCAGTTTTCCCAAAGTTTCTTCCGATTTTGGAATATCTACTGAAAAATGTGGTCGTAAAAAAATACAAAAATTACCAATAGTTGATTAGACCAGTAGTTTCTTACTAGATATCATTTATTTCAAGCTTAAAAAGAACTTCAGTCAGCGCTTCATCCTCATATAAAATAAAGCTTATAAAAAATTAAATAACCATTTAAAATCTAAATAATGATAAAATAAGGTCCCGAAGAGCCGATACCACCAATCTCTGCTTACAAACTTCCGTCCACGGGCCACTACCAAACCAAAATCCATCAGATCACTCTTAATGCAATCTTCCCACCTACACCTCGGTCTACCCCTCAGTCGGCACAGCTGATTAAAATCTAAAGCTTTAAGAAAAATAGAAATGCATAACATGTTAATAAGGTGCGAAGTTCAAATAAGTCAAGAGGTTAGTTCATACTATATGATCGCCAAATTCAAATCGGCGTATCTCAAAGTGTATAGAAGTAAGATCGTCTGATAATAATTATGGTTGATGAAATGACTATCTAATTTGTTAATTGAATATGACGTATCATTCATTCATTATCCATCGGTAGAATCCAGTACCAGCATGTCATTTGGTTTGTCAGTTGCAAATTTACATATGTAGAATAAGGAATGATATGTAATTTCTAGGAAAAAAGCAAGTAGAAAAATTACCAACTGGTATTACTCCAATAATAAATTCAACTAAGAAGGTCACGAGGCCATCTTCTTTTCAGAAGCCTCTGAGGATTATCGGGAATTGAAGAAGTAGCTAGGTTTGTAACAAGTGGATTTGAGGGGGAATAAAATTTGTCGTGAAAGGATAGATATCTGGTTCGGACCAAATCAGCAAAAAAATGGGACATTTAGGTAATTATTGACCACTTTGTTCGTCACAAAGTAAGGAGCTTGAACGATTTTATGTAGGATTTGTTTTGCAAGGATTTAACAGTAAATGTGTTCGGAAATATATTTGTATACATTTTCATCAATGATGAAATAATTTATTTGAAAATATGATATATACCCGAATGTTAAAACACGCTTAAAACAGTGATGATAAAAACTTAGAAAGCTGTAACAAAGAACAAAGATTAATGATTGTTGAAAAAATCTTTTTATTCTTTTGATAGAATCAGAATTAGTCCATACACGCTGTGTTTAGTCGATCTACAGTGTTTGTAATTACACGTTAAAATAATTATTTTCGCTTTAATAGACTTAATTTATGGTTTTTTTTGTAATTAACAAATCTTTCTTCAGAGCGAAAATTAAAAAAAAAAATAATAAAGGAAATGGTTCCCATAATTTACATAAACACCGTTTCCGTGCCTAATTTGTTTGCTATAGATGAAGTTCATTTAAAGGAAGAAACATTGTCGCAAAGAAATTACTCGTACAGAGTAAACAATTGTTATTTATGCCGTTCTTCAGAAGGGACGTAAAGTAGGGTCGGGTGACTACAGTGACAGGGTGCCCTACCTTAATTATACCTTGAGGAAATTTAGGATTCCTACTGTTACATCGTCCGAGTAGCCATAGCTGCATAAAATGAGGATAAATTAATAGAATAGAAAAATAATTTTACTATGGGACCAGGTCCCTTAAGAATAACAATATTGTATAGAAATTAATAGAAATATTTCTGGCCTAACGGCTATATTATTGGAATACTAAAATTAATTATGAACTAAAACGTATGTTCTCATAGAGGAAAAAAAATAAAACAAACCAAAAAAAAAAGTAATAATAGAATAAAAAATTACAATAAACAGAGTTTTTCTAATGGAAAAATAAAAAAGTAGATAAGAACATCTAATAATATGAATATTAGTATCATAATGAGTGTGGAATATTTACAGTATTTACTCAATCTATTGTGCTGAATATATATATATATATATATATATATATATATATATATATATATATATATTTTATTGATTAAAGAGCATCTGTTTGGGAATTAAGGAATATTGAGATGTAGGAATAGTTTGGATTTGAATGTGGATAAAGAAGATGCATGACGGATATCAGGTGGGAGTGAGTTCCAAAGAGAGGTAGAGCGGGCGAGAAAAGTTTTGGTTCTATGGGAACGGGAATAAAGGTCGGAAAGGCGGGATTTTGTGTCCTGGGATTGAGTAGAGGATTTGAACTGTAGGATACAAGATGGATGTTGTGAGTTGAAGGCTTGGTATAAGAAAGAACTTAGGAAATAGAATCTACGGATAGTAGAGAGAAGCCACTTTAACTTATTGGATTTGAATGTGGCTGTATTTGGATGTATTTATTATGACAACATGGTTAAGTCCCACCAGGCCGATCTGGTAAAAAGTAAATAAATTAAAAACCTCATCGTAGAGGTGAGACACATGAAACTTCCTCGGGGCGTCGAAGACAAACCGAAGTGAGCAGTTCATAATTCGTCTCAGTCTTTCCTCAAGCTTGTTCGAGAGCCCACCATAAGCCACACAGCCGTAGTCAAAGTGTGGAAAGATGAAAGAAGTGATGAGGAGCTTACGGATAGGTAGTGTTAAAAGATGCCGGGAACGATGGAATAACTTTATGGAACTTATTGATCGGCGGGAAATTTGGGCAATGTGGGGTTTCCAGGAAAGGGTCTGGTCGAAAACGATACCGAGATTTTTAACAAAGGAACTGAAGTAATCGGGTGATTATTTAAGATTAGTTGGGGAAGAGAGTTGATGGATTTAAGGAGGCTGTTGGAACCAATTAGAATGGCCTGAGTTTTAGCAGCATTTAACATCAGTCCATTCAGGTCAGCCCAGGCTCTGATCCTATCCAGATCATCCTGAGTATTAACAAATGCAGCTACTATCTCAGAGGGAAGAAAGAAGAAATAAATCTGGGAGTCGTCGGTGTATAGATGGTGGGAACATGATAACAAATATAATTGAATACTCGAGGAACGGTCATTGCCCTATGATATTCTGATGAGTATTATGACAATTTATTTGGGTGTTATTGTTCAATATTTATGAAAATTCGCCGAGGAAGTGTTTGATAGCAAACTGCTGAGCCATGTTTACAACGAATTAAATACAAAGCATCAGCCGTGGCGGCGGATCAGCTTATGTAGAATGCTAACTTGTGAATCATTGGTTGCATCACAGTTACACAACCTACCTTCTCGTAATAGGCAATAGTCTCTGGTCTGTGTATTCGGAAAATTGATTTTCTTCTTTTAGTTTATTTTTCTCGGTTGTGTACTAGAATCCTTATTAATTGATTGACAAACCATTAATATCAATTCTAAATACTCTTGATACTTATGATTTAGCAGGTCACCACGAAACCTACATCCTAATCTCGTTTAATCTCATGTTATCACTCGTCTCATTTGAGTTATTTGTGTGTGCGTTATTAGATTGTTTTCCGTATTGTATTTTTTTTTTAATAACAAAGTCTTTATTTATTTATTCTGGGACAAGTCCCTTTAGAATAACAATATAGGTTTCAATTAACAATTATGATAGGGTATCAAACAGTAAAAGGACCCTATTTTATGTCCCTTCTTAAGGACTGCATAACTAAGGATTTTTTTTTCTCCATTACTAGATATTCTAATGATATTATATAATTAGATATAATATGCAATCAGAAAATATTTTAGTGTTATTCCTTGTTAATTTTTTTATCTATCTATCTCTGGCTAGATATGGTCCTTGAAGGACCTTGGCCTCCTCAACTTCTCAAATTCTGTTCTCTCAGAGCGATCCTCATATTTTCACTCCCAGAAGCTGCAGGTCAGCCTCGACATGTTCTAGCCATCGTAGTCTGGGTCTACCTCTTCCTCTTCTACTGTCCGGGGTATCTTGGTAGTTTTTCCTGATCCATTCGATGCACGTGATCCAACCATGTTATTCTCTCTTTTTTAATAAATGAGACTAAATTGGGGTCTTTATACAGGAAATAAATCAGATGAAACTCTAAAGCCTAAATTGTTATATATATATTCAAATCGATTGTATTTTGTTTATTGGCCATTTAAATTTCTGTCTTGTATTTATACTGCCCTACTAGGCAAAAAAGGCCTTAAGTCCAAAAAAAAAAAAATGAAAATTGAGTTAAGGTCAATTACGGTTTTGTAGGTGGTTTTCTATATTCTGTATTTAATAATTAATTATTTGTCAGTCTTATAAGTTCATTAATTAGCCTATCAACAAAAATATATTATGAGCCAACATGGGAGTTATGTTACGGTTTGCACTCCCGTTGGGAGATAAGACCTTAAGTCCCATTTTATACCTAAAAAAGCCAAAATCAATTTTTTTTAAAACTAAAACGGGTTTTTTATTTTTTATATCAAATTGTTATTTGATCCTTTAAAGTGTACATTTTACAGAAAAAAGAGTGTGAAAAAGTATTTATTACGTTTTATTGACTATCTCAATTTCAAGTGAAGTGGAGTTAAGGCTTTCTTTGGAAGCAGGGCAGTATATATTTACGTTGGTTATTTTGTCCTTTAACTCAGCTTGAAACGAGTGAACCCTAATAGTTGCTGCTATTTCCATAGAGTCTGTCAAATACTGTTAACATAGTAAATAAACTATTTCAAACATGATACCTACAAATTAATACTTGAGTGCCCTACTACTGCTGATTTTGAGCTAACAGTTTCCACTTTGCTAAACACTACATAATCGATTAGATATTAATTATATCTGTTTCGTTCTAGCATTATAAATAGCACAAAATTCAGCGGAATTCAGGTTGTTTTGCTTTCTACCGAACACAAACAAATAATTGTTGTTCAGATAAGCGGAAACCGCAAAAGTAGAGACTGGAGAAACATGTAATTACGGAAAAGTTTTCAAGTCTATTAGCAAAAACAGGGCATATATTAAAACTCGAGAGCCTACATTGTTATCTATTTAATTCGATTGTATTTTGTTAAATAATGGTTGTTTGGGAAAATCTTAGACACATTTATTAAGATGAACTGAATGACGATTTATAAGTAATCTGTAAAAAAAACTGTTCCGCTACAATCCGTGAACGAGTCTGAGGTTCAGTACAGGGTAGAGACTGTATTGTTTCATTAACAACAGTTGTGCAGGTAGGTGATTTGTCTCAGATCACGCTCAACCGCCAGATTTTCCCCTTATTTAGGGTACCCAATTTAAACAAGCTGCTCGAGCCCCAGGAGGGCCCTAGATCCCATATGATCCATCTCCGGCTGCCAGGAGACTGAATAAAAGTCTTGCCTTTTATACACCGAATTCAGTTGTATGTTGAACGTCTTGGTGGTGGGCTGCTGTCTCGTGGTTGGAGCCTGTTTGGGCTGTTGATCGTTGGGATGTATTGCACCTTTTTCTTCGAGATGCGATTCACATAACCCCTTTTTGATTTTGGTGTCTTGATAATGCCTGAATAGGCGAAACGTCGACTGGTAAGTAGGTGTATTTTTTGAAACATAAGGCTTTGCATTGTGGTTTTTCCCAATTGCATTATAAAAAATAACAATATATTTATTGTGTACTGGTCATAGTTACAAGATTAAAAGATAATTCTACTTACAAATAATGAAAGGGTGCCCTTTTGCTAGATCTGACATTCTACATGCTGAGTTGCCCGCTTCTTGCCTACAACTCCTGTTCTATTAAGGAGAGGTACCGCCCTATGGGACACTTAATGCTAAGGGACAATTACCTGATTTTTTGCCCTTACCCAATGTATCTAGGTACATTTAATGTTCCAGATAGTGTCACTTATAGCAGTATTTTTTGTAGTATTTCTACTGAACTATTCTGGATGATGATTCACAGTGGGCACTTTGATGATCTGACCACTGGAATCGACAGATGGACTTGTTGCTCCAAAAAAACAAACACTAACCTCCAAGTAACCGGTTTTCGCTAACAGGGTCATTTGGTCTGATCGATCTCGTTCCGTCTTCTGCTCTGTAAGCTATGACGTTATATGCTACTCAGTTACATGTGTGAATAACGTTATTTTATTCCGTAACCGTTTCTATAAATATTTATATATTATTGTCAACAATAGTTGAGTTGTTACATTAACATAGTTATTGTAGTAGTGAGTATCTTAGTGTAAGTAAGTACGCCACAAATAACGATCCACTAAATCCACTACAACCCTTTCACGGTACGGAAGCTACATTGACCCTATTTTGTTATGTAGTCCTGATTTATGTAGCTGATATCAGACACCACCTGTTGTTATGTAAAGAGGCAGTATACATGTTCTAATTAGCTGGTTCATTATTGTTCCATTCGTCGTTAATTAGGGACTAACAATCGTCAATGGGCATTGCCAAACACCTTAATGGATGTGTAATCCGAAAAGTTTATTCGATGACACCAATATAAGATATAAAATATTATTAAATCATCATTATAATTTAATTATTTATTCATTTATAAATTGATACTAGCATAATCTATTTAATTATTACCTGCTTTTGCCCGCGACTTCGTCCGCGTTGATTTTAAATAGAAATCTATGTTGAATTTAAACAGAGAGTTAGTTTTGAATTCCATGAATGAACTCCATATTATAAACAATGACCTAGAGCCATTAGAGTCATTTGAAAGCCATCGCTTTATTTCTGTGTTCGATAGAAAATGACGTGATTCTGGTGTTTCACGAAGAACCAAAGAATGCAATAGCTCTGGTGGCAAGGGCAATGTTGGTAATTTGACCTTGCCACTGAGACAGCACAATCCAGGCGTTTCTCCAGCGAACTTCAATGCACCGCAATGGTTGCGCACAACCTCCATTGGGCCAATTTGAATGGTAGGATGCGAGCTGTAGTCAATTGGAAAATCGTAATGAAATGCTACTCGATTCAAATCAACACTTGAAGAACTTCTTACGCGTTTTTTTTTTCGATTTTCACGTTGTTGAGTTGTTTGATTTGCTCGACGATTTCTCATTGTCAACTGAGACGTTTCACTGCCATGTGTCTTTCTTCTTGTGTTTGTGATGCACGAAGTCGGGCCATACTAACATGGCGCTGTTCTCGTGCGATTACTTGTTCATCCGTATTCAATTGATTGGCCATGTTCCGAACTGTACTTGCATGATGGGTTCAATGCGAAAGATTAGATCTTCTGGCTAGCGGCATTGTGAATAACACTAAAAAATGAATGTCACAAAAGCAATTAAGGAATTATCGATACATAAATAAATATAAATGTCTTAACCTCACAAATAAGCATCGATGAAAACATGTGCTCAAATGTCATAACATAACAAAATAAACATATTCGCTGGCTACTTACCGTTTGAAAATAGAATTCCACATCAAAATGATAATTCGGAATGAAATGTACAGCGAATTCGAATTGATTTTCAAAGTAACCCTCGTAAAAATTAATTGCACAATCCGAAATTAACGTTTGGATTGATTGTCGATATGTACTACTCTTCTAAAAGCAAGGTCAATATATAATGTATAGCTAGGAACTAATGTATAGGCTAATTTGAATTATTAAACGTATACCTAATAAAGATCCAAAATTTCATCGTACTGAAATTATAATGAAATTGAAGATGGAGATGATAAATCAGTTAAAGATCTAAATAGAGAATGCGTTTTTCGTATAGGTTTATTCATATTTTAATTTTTTATTCGTAATGGTCCTTCATTAGTTTTTGCAATGTTTGAACCTACAAATATTGTAAATGATAAATAAATAATTATTATTACTGTTAACTGGGCAGTTATATTGAAAATTTTAATTAATCTTATGCAATAACAAAGAACATAATATTCACAATGTGCACTTCATCAAACTGATACATCGTTTCAAAACAATGTATTAAATGCAATATTTGAAACTACAATGCAATAACAAAGAACATACCTATTCACAATGTGCACTTCATCAAACTGATACATCGTTTCAAAACAATGTATTAAATGCAATATTTGAAACTACAATGCAATAACAAAGAACATAACCATTCACAATGTGCACTTCATGAAACTGATAAATCGTTTCAAAACAATGTATTAAATGCAATATTTGAAACTACGATTAATTTAAATAATAAATAAATAATTACCACACACAATTATCAAACAGAATTGTATGCGATGAAAAGACTGTAAATGTATCAGCTTTCAAAAGTTGATGCCTTAGTTCACAACTGTGTTTAGTGCAAATTTTTCAAAAATGGGTTTTGTTATATAAATAATATTATAAAGTTTTGATCAGGAAGTCATAGATCATATGTTGATATAAAATTAATAGAGAAGCTGTGAGGGTTACAAAAATATATTATGTATATATAAATATAACTCAAGAACGCCTGGACCGATTTTCTTGGTTAATCTTATTTTTTGGGCCATTTTAGGAAGACCAGTCCTAAATGGTGCGAATTGGTCCTAAATGAATGATCGAAATTGGTCCAGGCGTTCTTGAGCTATTAGATCAGTAACTAACGCCACTCTCTTTTATCTTACTAATATTATAAATGTGAAAGTTTGTATGTTTGTCTCTCTTTCACGCAAAAACTACTGAACGGATTTGGATGAAACTTTACACTAATGTAGGTTATACATCAGAATAACACATGGGCTATAGCAAGCGCGGATTTAGGGGGGGGCGCACAGGGGCAGGTGCCTCCCCCCCTGACAGTTTTATAGGAACTGTGGAGAATCCATTATAGTACATAATTAAAGGCAGATCAGGTATTTAGCATCTTGAAATTTGCAGATAGGTCCTTTGTATAATTTAAGAAAGAAATTTGGATAAGTCCACCCTTAATATAATAAGGGTTCAAAGGTTGTATGGAATCCGTCAGTTTTGAAGTTAGACATCTGAAATTTTGGACGAGAAAACCTATAGTGAAAAATATTAAATTATTTATTATTTTAAATTATTGTTAAAAAGCACTGTCAAGAAACTTTATGTGGTAGTCCAAATTCTATGCCAGCGAAGCCGCGGGCAAAAGCTAGTATATATATATATATATATATATATATATATATATATATATATATATATATATAAATATAGGATTCTCTACTAAATTTCAAATATTTATTTTATAGGGGGACATTATTTCCATATTCAGTCATAAATTATAATTCTGCTGTCAATAAAATCAATAAGATAATTTTTATTGAAACTCATGTTTAATATTATTATATGAGCTTCATTTATTTTTTATCTTATTTCTGACAGAATGATAAGACATGTATTATATAATTTCAAATAGAAAAAACCTGTACCACTACAACCCGTGAAGGTTCTGTGGTCCAGTACATAGTAGAGACTGTACTGTTTCTTGGACAACGGTTGTGGAGGGAGCACAATTAATTTCAAATAGAAATTTACGAAATATTTAGACGGATTTTTGTGGAGACATTTTATAATGAATGACAAATTTAATAATATTTCAAGTAAGGTGTAATGCCTTCTAGGGCCGTTTTCAAACTGAGGAAATATAAGATTTGCGATAAAACGTAAGCGACTTTCGATACACAACTTAGACTAGATGAAAAAAATAATTCACTAGCTAATTTCTGTAACTGATGTGGTGAAAATTGTGAATATACCCACCAAATTTTTATCACCCACGTCGCGCTAGGTTTTTTTCTATGTTCAGATAAAATGAATTTTTGTTAGTATTTGTTAAAAGGTATATAGGAGTATTTATTTTATCTATCTTACGACTTGTAACCAACAACGTAATACACTGTTGAATAGCAGTCTGCCCAAATTAGTTCTGCTAAATAATGGTGTTTAGGGTTTTTGTAGTTACTAAACAGTATTGTCCTCATACCATAAGTAGTAAGGGTAGGAAATTCTTCACGTTACTAATTTCGAGTGAGTAACTCCAATAAATAGCGTTTTACTAACATATTACATTCTGTTAGTTGCTTTGAACGTTTACTAACTGCTTGCAATCCAGAGGTTGAGAACGACCACTATTCGCATCGTCTTGTACAATCCTTGGTGAATAAATAGTTGACTTTGTAGTCAATTAGAGATTTTTTAAAAATAATTCAAGTATATTTGAGGTTTGAACAAAGCAGAGCTGCGACGTGGACCGATATATTTCACGTATTTACGAATTCACCGCCATCATGCGACTTACAAATTTAAATAGGAACTATAAAAGAGTTAGAGATTGGCCGAGCTCCAGGCAGGAAGGGCCGATATCTTCTGAATACTAAGCTGCTAGTTAATATTAAGATTGAGGAGTAATCTGTCTGTTGCTCAATCCCTTACTATCTGGAAGGCAGTTCACAGCGGAAGAGTATCCCAACAGTTTTAGAGGTGATTGTTTAGAAAAGGTCTCCCTTCGATCCACTGCCATTAGGCGATAACCAGCGCCCTCTACATTTCGCTACCGGCACTTCTCACTCGCCACACAGTGTTTGGACAAGAAGGACCTAGCTGGACAAATTTTTCTTATTCTTTATTTGCATTCTTTTTTCAGGGCCTTACTCGCCTTGTTTTTCAACCTTACACATTTCAACAACTCCATGAATGATGAGCAGTAGTATATATATATATATATATATATATATATATATATATATATATATATATATATATATATATTTATATACATATGTAAGGGAGTATACACACACACACACACACACACACACTTATTTTTAAAATAATTAGTTTCTTAAATTTTTTTAAAATGTTTCTTTACGTTCTTAAATTATTTTGTAGTTGTTTTGTTTTCCATAAAATTTGTATATGTGTGAATTAATACTTTTCTTCTTCTTTATAATTATTGTTATTATATTCATTTAATTCGTTATTGCGAGGTAACTCCTAATTTATATTCATTATTTTTTTATTTTCATGTATTTATTAAATTGTAATTGTGTACTGTAAGGAATTATAGTTTACCTTTTATGTTCCGTATCACTATTATAAAGAAACTTGTCCCAGAATAAATATTTATTTTTATCAGTTTTATTGTTATATATTGTCTTCATTATACATGTTTTTTTTTTAAATTTTCTAATTATTATCCTAGCAATCCTCTTAAATTCAGTTGGTAATTACTTAAAAACCATTTTTATAATTATAATACTTAATTAGTCGAAAGAAATGCAAAAATGCCGAAAAAAAAATTGTCCAGCTAGGTTCTACTAGTCCAAACACTGTGTGGCGAGTGAGAAGTGCCGGTAGCGAAATGTAGAGGGCGCTGGTTATCGCCTAAGGCACGCCCCCCTGGACACTGGAGGTTATAAGGGAGACCTTTTCTAAACAATTACCTGGCAAGATACTGGGTGTATGCCTCCAATTCCCCATTGTGGAACCTTCTCTATCATACTGTATACTTGTTCTTTTTTGAGCAACTTATCTCGTTATGCAATATTTTCGAATTCCTTAGGACGTTTTTCATATTTATCATAACTTGCTCAATAAATACAATATAGAATCTTTAGGTAATTATTCCGCAGGTTGGTGCTTCGAGTTGAGGCACAAGTTTTAACTTTTCATTCGTCCCCCTTTTAATATTTTCCAAAAATATAAGTTATCATGAGCTTTGGTGTGGAAAAGAGAATGTAATTATGGGAAATACGAGTTATGTGCCCTTCTGTAATCATTTCAGACTATCGAAGTACATATATTTCCCATAATTACCTATTCTTTTCCATACTAAAGCTCATGAAAACTTGAATGCTTGTAAAATATTAGAAATAAAACGAATAAGTTATAGCACAACTCGAAGCGACAACCTTCGGAACTGATACCAAAAAACATTTTTTAGAGATGACTTTCATACTTATACACTGTTGCAGTCGCTATGATAAAAACCAATTACGATAAATACCAACTTTCGAAAACGTTGTTGATCCTACACAGATGAGGCAACAATGGCATTTTGGACCACGACAGTAACTATTTTCTGGTAGACCTTGATTGTAGGCTAAACAATCGTGCTAAATAAATCGTTAGGAATTATTGAACTATAAAACCTATGTGGCATTTTATTTTGTTAATAATACTCTTTTATCGCCTATTAATATTTATAGAAGGGCTTTATGTTATAATTATCTGACTTGACAGAAGTTGTCCTGTTCAAAAGTTATAAAAACAAAAATGATAAACAAATTTGAATAGACCGTAAATACTTTAGTTTTAATTAAAATTGATGTTATGTGAAAAAAACATTAAAATACCTGATGCCATTACGAATACAACATATCGACGGCTTAGGCGCAATAGGTCGTATCCCCTTAACAGTAAATTTTACAGGAGAGACAAAAAACATGACAGTTACAATATTCAAGATATATTTGATATTTTTTTAGATATTGAAATCATATAACAGAGGTTGATGAGGCTTGATTTTTTAGGGTGATGAGGCTTACGACGTATTGTAGAGACAAAATTTTGACAGTGAGAATCAAAAGGCATCAAAAACACATTTTGTGTGGGATACGACCTATTACGCCTAAGCAGTCGATATGTTAATACACACTAAGAAAGAAAAACTCAAATCATTTTCATGATAGTTTTAATTTTTTTTTAAATAAAGAAAAATATATTTAAAATAAATTATCGATCGGTTCAACGGTTATCCTTAAAAGCTCGGGACCTCCAATTTACGTTCCTTACGAAGGATAGGTTTTTACTCTCTTCGAAAAATTCCAAGGCTACCTGACGGGCCACGAACCAGCGGTCTTGTGCATAGCAGGTTATTATGTTAACCACTACACAACTAGTGACCCTCTTTAACAGGTTTGATTATTCACGATTTGGTAATTAATTTACGAATAAGTGTAGTAGGCTAAATGTAGCCGTTGTTGGAAGGAATTCGTCTCTTACACCAATCAAAAACCCTGATTATCAACAATTTCCACTTAATTTTAAATTCCAATTAACGGATGAAAATAAAAAATTAAAAAGGCTACGATGGTGCAGGGGTCATTTGGACAAGATCACGCATACCCGCCAGGATTTTCCTCCCAATTAAGGAAAACACATAATAGAGGCTGCTGGGAGAGCCTCTGGGTTGTTTCCTGAACCCACAGATTACATGAGATAAATCTTATATATATTTAAATTGTTCTATATTTTCATTATATGAGATCATTATAGTATTCTTATCTATGCATTAGATTAATCTTTTATTTATTGCATCGGTCATCAACGCAAGTCGTGTTCTGACTGTCCGTATAATTGCTTGTTAATCTTATGCAACTTGGACGTGTTTATAAAATTCATATTTAATAGAGTGTATTTTTAATTTTTTTATTTGTTGTTTACTAACTAAACAGCAAAAAAAACCGGCGCCCCTGATTGTTTATGATAAAGATGGTTTATTTTAGTTATAAAAAAAAACTCATAAAACTTGCCCCTACAAAACAAGTGGTTCGAGCATTATTGCATAAGTTGATAAATTGGATTCCGCCATAACAATGCACATGGCTGATACGCTTTTCATAGATATTTATATTTGCGGTTTTATAATTTTTTTAAAAATAATGTTTCCTTTTTTTTTCCTTTTATTTATCCAATGCCAGCACGTGGTATTGCTGCCATAGCCCGCCTCCTAGTAAAGACATGCATGGTCATCATTGTGTGGAATATCCTTAAGACCACTGCAATGGTCTAAGTGTGCACTGTCCATTACACCAGAAAGACTAATGGGGCAATTATCGGATTCTGCGATACCCAATCGGTGAAGATGTGCCTGGAGGTAATCATGTCCTGTGATTTGAAAATAAACAATATTTTCTTTTATATTGTATTGTTGCGGGCGCGGGAATTGGCGATTCCTGGAAGAGAACAAAGCCCCCTTGTCGGCAGAGATGAAAGAGGCCTTTCCGGAAACTTCGCGATCCGTCGCGTATGATCTAGATCTGTCATTCTGTATATAAACAGCATCTCGGCGCGAGTAGAGTCAGAGAGTGTTAAAGCACACGGTACGGTTAACATCGGAAACAGTGAAAAGTGATAAGCCAGTGCAATAAGTCAGTGACAGTTTGTGAGTGTAATTGTGTGACAGTTTGTTATATTCAGAGATTCTTGCGGTCGGTGGACTTTAATTAGTGAACTGTAAGTGTTAATTAGTAGTAATTAATTAGTTAAGTAGCAGTTGTAATTGTATGTGCTTTGTACAAGCTTATGTAAATAGTTAAGCTATTTAGTAATAATAATATCTTATATTATTGTAATAATTAAATAGAAGTTAGGCCTAGATTATAAATATCTAAAATATTGTTATTGTAAATTTATTTCAGTTAATAATCAATTTGTTAGTAATTGCTTTGTTTAGTTTCTTTGTTAGTAATTGTTAATAGTTTAATTGTATTCTTTTATCACTTTTGTAAATAAATATTAGTATCTTTGATTAAGGCATTGTTTAATTCATTTTAATACCCAGTAGCCCGTAACAGTATTAAACTATTATAACGAAAATATTGTAACAATATTTCAAAATTTATTGGCAATTTATTCAGAATCCATGTTGACAGCTTCCCTTGAGAACCACGCTGTGGAAATATTCATATGTAATAACAATAATAAAGACTTTTTTTATTCTGGGACAAGTCCCTTAAAATAAGATTACAGGAATCATGTATAATCAAAATGTGTAAGAGTAATAAACGTGAACCGTTTATTTAGTTTGGTCTAGGCTACGCCTAATTGTCGCTCCTCGCAGAAATAGAATGTTCGATGCTAAACGTTCCCCGATCCTTAAACGTCTATTTCTGTCACTTTGCTCGACAGCAACTAATTTTCTGCTTCGTCTGTTGCTTTCCCTAGTGTCTTAGAAATATGCCATGAATTTAAATTGCTCTAATTAGGGACAGAATATTATCACTTACATTTGTTATGTATTAAGTTAAGTTACTGATATTCTGAAAAAAAGTTTGCAAACATTTACTTTTATAAACTTTGTCAACTCTACTCTTATATTTTATTTTATAAATAAAAATGATATCGTGGACTTTTTTGTAGATCTATAAAAGTCTATCTATAATATTCCACATGCCTTGTTTCGTTATATCTCAAAGCATTTTTGATGAAATCTTTCAGACGGCTATACCTTTTCCAACACCTCCAACAATTATCGTGATATTCCGACCAATTTACACGACCTTGACAAATTATATACCAAAACCTTTCTCGTGAATCGCTCCATCTATTGGTGAAAACCGCATGAAAATCCGTTCAGTAGTTATTGAGTTTACCGCTAACAGACGCGGAGGACTTTGTTTTATAATATGTATAGATTTTCAATATGATGTTATTTATTATATTATATTATAGTTAATGCTATTTTACTGGACTAATTTTTAATAAATTAAGAAGAGAAAAAAACATTTATTGGCTGGATGATGGTTTTTTATTATCTCTTCTTAATATGTATAGATTTTCCTATTTGATGTTCTATCCACCCAATTCAAACTTACAAACTTATATATACTGTTACGGGCTACTGGGTATTAAAATGAATTAAACAATCCTTAATTAAAGATACTAACATTTATTTACAAAAGTGATAAAAGAATACAATTAAACTATTAACAATTACTAACAAAGAAACTAAACAAGGAAATTACTAACAAATAGATTATTAACTGAAATAAATTTACAATAACAATATTTTAGATATTTATAATCTAGGCCTAACTTCTATTTAATTATTACAATAATATAAGATATTATTACTAAATAGCTTAACTATTTACATAAGTTGGTACAAAGCACATAAAATTACAACTGCTACTTAACTAATTGATTACTACTAATTAACACTTACAGTTCACTAATTAAAGTCCACCGACCGTAAGAATCTCTGAATATAACAAACTGTCACACAATTACACTCACAAACTGTCACTGACTTATTACACTGGCTTATCACTTATCACTGTTTCCGATGTTAACCGTACCGTGTGCTTTAACACTCTGACTACTCGCGCTGAGATGCTGTTTATATACAGAATGACAGATCTAGATCATACGGGAAGGATCTCGAAGTTTCGCGAAAAGGCCTCTTTCATCTCTGCCGACAAGGGGGCTTTGTTCTCTTCCAGGAATCGCCAATTACCGCGCTCGTAACAATACCTTTAATACAACTTTGTTCTTACTCAATTCAACTGGCTTTGAAATGTCTTACTCTTATTCATTACAGATAACGTACCTAGTCGACTACAGTTGTTTTTGGAAATGTACCGTTTTTCTGTTGTTAAACAACAAAAACCAATCCCATAATAAAATTTCCTTTTTATTCATTCAGCGAATTCAGTTCTTAAGACTCTTTAAAGTAATGCTTAAGAAATGTTGAAGATCTGTAAAAATATGTGTCTGAAGCTTTTGATTTACATCTTACATTTGATGTTGGCAATATGATCTATACATATTATGAACAAAGTGCTCGGCCGCATCTGTCTGCCTGTTCGCGGTAAACGGATTCTCATTCGGGTTTTGCCAATGAATACAGTGATTCACGAGAAAGGTTTTGGTATATGTTTATATTTTAAGAGAAAAGATATGCCCCCGGCCGGGATTCGAACCCGGAACCTCCGTTGGTATATAATTTGTCAAGGTTTTGTTTAAATTGGTCGGAATATAACGATAATTGTTGGAAGTGTAGGAAAAATTATAGCCTCCAGGGAGGTTTCATCGATGATACTACCTAATATTTCTTATCTATCTATCTATACCTATTATAGAACAAAGTCCTTGGCTGTGTCTATCTGTTCGTGGTAATCTCAATAACTACTGCACGGATTTTCTTGCGGATGTATTTGGGAGTATTGTGTTAACTGTTATCATATGTACTTTTATTTTCTTCACTTCTTAATATTATTATTTAATCAATATATAAAAGCTAAATTTCGGATAATTTTGGGGTCATCAAGAGAACAAATTCAATTAGGCCTCATCATGAAGTAATGAGGATGATATATAACGTGTAATTACTGATATAAAGAGATGTAAATAAATATGATTTGCATCTAATTGTTTTACATTTCCTCCTTAAACATTTGAACAGTTAAAAATTATAGCGTGAATGGTATATTTACCTTCTTGGGGCATGAGCTGTAAATTTCCTTATAACTGATTTGAACTCACTTCTTATGGAACTCACTTATATGGTTAGAGGATTTTAAATAACTCACCAAATTATTTATAATTATTATTTGGGATACTACTCATCACGGTCAAAAGAAGACGATTAAGCCGTGACACTTACATAAGCAAACATTTTAATGTTCTCAGTTATCAATTGCAAATATGGTTAATGATATCCTCAGTCTTAATGGATGAAGTATGTTCTCGAGGCCTTTAAATATTCTGAATTATGAGCTTACGCATTTCCTTTCTGCGATTCAAAATTGTTCTTTACATCTCAAGCCATGACCTTGCTGGAATGCTCGTGAGCTATAATCAAAGTTCGACGTGGAATTGCAGGCCACTACGTAATTACGCTCGGTTATTCATTGGGCTGCCTTCGCGGTGAGCACACTTCCTCATTTCTGCGGGTTCTTTGCGTAGTAGAAAGGCAGGCAAAATAAATGTATGTATTTGTATACTGTAATGTAATACATTTACATATAGGGTGTTTCAGGGTTAAGTATCCAAATTGATAATTTGAACCGAGACCTCAAAACAAGAAAAAAAATCCTAAGGAGATATGGCCTGCAAACGCTTTGTTTAGGAGATATTCACACCTAATGATTTTCATTATTATTAATTATTTAAGCATAGTAATTATACAACTTATTTTATTGGCTCCAACTACTTTATTCATTAAATTTGTATTTAATTTATTCAAGTTTACTCACTATTTCACTAGTTTATTCAAGCAACTTCAGGTTCAGAACTGGACTACAACCATGAGAAATTATGGGGTGAAGCGTCGTGACTAAGTTGCTTGGCTTATATTAGTGAAAAATGTGAAAAAGTCAATTTTTTAAATTTATAATATTTTATGTGGTACATAGATAGCCTGGGGGGTTCAGTCAATATAACACAAAATAAGAAAAACCTATTTATTATGAGTGCCGACGTTTCGACCTACGTTGTAGGCCATCTTCAGGGCTGATAGAAGCCAGAGCCAATATCTCTATCTCTATTATATAATATTGTAATTTATAATTCGAATAAAAATAAATAATTCATAAAAAAAAATTGTATCCTATAATCTTGGTCTATTTTGCGATCTGTCGTGATCAGAAATTCGTGCATACACGCACATATTTTTTTATGCATTGTATATAGAGATATATTTTTCTGATTGACACGAACTAGCAAAGCATTGTGGCCATCTTATTGCATGTATATTAACCTTGTGTATTACTTTTATATGTATCTTACTTCGCATATATACATATATGTGGCCTGATTCACCAGTATCCTTCTCACTGACTTTAATTCCGGTTCAAGAACATTGAAAAATCTGTCTAGATCCAAGGATTAAAACCTGTTTGGGTTGAGGAAGTACAGGTACGAGGACCTGTATTTCTTTACCCACACTAGGCCGTCCCTGGACCAAAACTCGTTGCGGCTGTTCTGTCATTCTGGCAAAATACAACGCGGTTCCAATTAATATTTATGTTTAGAGAAATATTTCATGCGTTTTCATAACACATTTAAGAGCCGAGTGGCTCAGAAGTGGAACGCTGAGTTACCATGCCGAAGTTCTTCGATTCAGATCTCGCTCGGTGGCAGAATTTTATTTGATCTGTTAGCGTCCAGAGATGGGATCTAGGACCCTCCTAGGCCTTAGCTAACCACTATAAAGCGGGTACCAAAAATAAGAGGAAATATACTCGGGTGTTGAGTGTGATCTACTACAAATCACCTCCCTGCACAATCGTTGTCCAAACAGTACAGTCTCTACTATGTACTGAATCCCAACCCTCCACCGGGTATATATTTTTTCTTACAACATATTTATTTACAAATTTTCTATTCGTTAAACTTCCCTTTGGCGACGTTTTAAGGTTATTTTCATAATCATGACTTATCATTGAAAAAATTGTATTTTAGTGAATCACATTAAATAATACACTATTATTAATATAAAATTGACACTAGTACGATGTTAATACAAAAATGACACAAATTGATGAAATGTTATCACCACACCCATTAATCAAAATACCTGTAGAATATTATCATATTTTATGTAAATATTGCTCAAGAATAGCTGCTGAAATGTTGGATTGTTCTATTTCAGATGGTATGAATTAGAATCAGCTGTTGCATATATTAATAAGTAACCCAGGTTCTGTGAATGATTTATCATCTGAAGCAATAAATACATTTTACTCTCATGTGTTATATTCATTGGCGACTGGAATATTTGGTACTTTTTGTAAACCAAGTGCCGTTTTGTACAAATTGAAGCAGGTAGTGAGCTATTAAGGTCGTTCATCAAGTAGCGTGCCAAGTCTTAGGTGAAAATTTATGAGAGCATTCCCCTTGTACAGCACGTCAGCGGGTGAAGTTCGTGTCCAAGTTGGCAAGGCTTACAATAGCTTGTACTTTTAACTAAGCTGCATTTAAAACTTAATACTACTCGCTAATTTTACTTTTTCCGTTGTTTAAATAATGTTTTAAGAAATGAAAAAAATGACAACGAAAATGACCTGAAATCGGCCTTCTAAGACTTCGCTTCTTCCTTGGCACCTAATCTCTATAGAGCGGGGAAGAGTATAGAAAGTGAAGGATCCTATTTTGATTACTAAAAGTATTGTTTAGTATTTTTTTTGCTAATAGTTTAAATTTACACCTTTACTGACATTTCATATATTACAACCCAATAAATTAAACAAATATTTCTGCTACTTCCTTAATACGGATATACCTGCCAATTAACCACGGAGATTTAAATGTGTGGTATCACAAATGGATAAACGTTTACGATCCGTGATTTAGGGTTATTGCAATATAGCATCCTAGATTTAATGACGTATGTACATACAATTTAATGCCCCATCATTTTACATTGGTTTATGAATCATTAATCAAATTACTGTTTTAATAGTAATATATTCCACACGCGACCTTGCAGCTGCCTTTAATTTGAATTCGTATCTTAATTGTAGCTATCACTGAATTGAGGCTTGTCCAAGTCGTAAAACCAAATTGTATGGTCCAGTGGAAAAAAAGAAGAGATTCCATTTATTGTGGCTATTAGGAAAATCCCTTAGTTAGCCGAATAATATTACAGTACACCAAAAATAAGAAAATAAGATAAAGGCACTAATTTATTATCAAGATGGTGTTTGAAAACATGTTATACTTGTCTGGGAGCTAAATGCTCATTTATATCAACTAGGATTGCGAAGTATTGCTGGCCGGCCTGCTGTATTTCCGACGAAATTTCGGTATTCTTCAAATATTTCTACATGGTCCGTTTTACTGTGCATATAATTTAACAATAACTTAAGGATTATTTAATTATCCGTTAGTATGAAACGATGTTTCTTAGAAAAAAAAAGACAGGATACTGTACATAATACTGTAACATATATAACATTTATAGGCAAATTGTAAATAGGGTATGAATGTGTACATTATTTTTATTTTTTTTTGTTTTACTTTATTTTATTATCATTTTCGCATTAATTTCTTTCTATTACCGCATGCATACCTTTATTTATAGATTTATTTATTTTATTTTGTTTATATAATTGTTTTGATATGGCTATAAGCTACATAGCACCATTACTTATTGCCCACAAGTGGTAGATTGTAATGTTTCAATAAAGTGTAAATATATACTACACTAATCGAAAGGTTATAAAAAATCTAATGTACCTATAATTTATTAAAGTCGTTCATTAAGAATATTTAGTAAATGCGTTTAGGCTTTATATAAAGCCTCTATTTCAATATTTATTCGAAATTCAATTGACAGCATTGACCATAGTTGAGATGTTTTTGCTCAAAAATTAAAAATTAAAACGACGAATACCTGTCGTTTCAATGGTTATTTCAATTGTTAGTACTCTCTACTAATGGTTTCTCATAATTATGAGATCTTTACTCAAGTTTTGCGAGTTTTAAGATGGACATATTAAAATTCATAATACCTCATATTAATCTTGAAAATAGTTAGGTATTATTTTTATTGAGCATATGAAAACCATTGGTTTGAACTTATTATATAATTATTGGCAACCTAACTATTAGTTACCTTAGGTTTTTCCACATAAGTATCCATAATTGACTACAATTATAATGAGATATCTTTGTTACAGGTGTTTTTCCGATAAATAAGCCCAGAAGGATTTTTGCAGAGGTGAGTTTTTATTTGTCGATTATAATTGAGACGTATGTAATTTTTTAGCAAAAATAAACAAAGATAATAATTTAATCTTTAATCTTTATAATGTTTATTAATATTTGAAAACCGAACAATTATATTTTTACCAGTTAATAAGCTGCAGGGGGTTGGGCGAAAAAAGTAAAGTAAGAAATTATAAATATTGTCAAATTTAAATTTTAAATTTTATTCGTTTATTGCTGAACTTTTTTGGTTGTAATTGGTTACTTGCCAAGATATCACTTTACAATCATGAATGCTTTTTTTTAGAATTTAGTTGACCGTATAAATATGGAAAAGAAAATGCTTAGGGTGGAGGCCAAAAAATAATTCTTTTAACAGTGGAACTATTAAATATTAATAGTTATATTATTAATAAATATAATATTGAAATATTTATTGATGTATAATATAATATAATATATATACATTTAAAAGTCTATTAACATACTACAATACATAGTTTCACTATTTTTTTACTAAGCCACCTCTGCCAGGACTATTGTTTCTTTTGTTTCCTAACTTATTTGTATGGACATTCAGCTCAAATCATATTTTATTTTGATGAAGGATACAATTTGCCTGGGGGTGCAGTCATTAATAGCACTAAATAAGGTTAACCTATTTATTATAAGTGCCGACGTTTCGGCCTACAGTGAAGGCCATCTTCAGGAATCTTCAGGATAAGAAGGCTAAGAATTATTATACCTTAATTCTTATATTAGAGAAGAATTGGTTGAATGTAAGTTCTAATGTAAGGAAGAAATAGTTGGGGGTGCAGTCAATAAAAAACCTCCAGAAAAATTGTATCCTTCATTACAATCTTCGTGTCAACCATTTTTCTCTTTATATTTTATTTTGATTTGAGAGTAACCGAAATTAAATCCACCGATTTATGCTTATGAAAATTTAAATAATGTATTTAAATAAAGCAAGTGAGAAAAATAATTTTAATAAAACGAAAAAAAAAAGAGTTATTAGGTAATTTAGAACAATATTTTCTACTCAATTCGATAGCTTAAAAGTACTTCTTCCTAAACGGATTATTGTCCAAGTATTTTAGTATGTTTCTAATTTTAAACATTTTCTTTAAAAAATGAAATTTAATAAATAATTAATGAAATAAAATTTTTAATAAATACTTCTACCTTCCTAATGAAAAAAATTAAATGATCTTTGTTTCAGTCCTAATATTTATATGAAATGTTTATTGTGCACAATGTCTTATTATATTAAGTAACATAAGTGTACAGCTTAATTGTAAATAATTGCGATTTTTTAATTCAAAATCTAGTTGACTTTTTAACAAAATCTAGGTGTTGAATTGAATTTTTTTTAGTCTCTTTCCCGCCTTTATAGATATTGGCCAACGCTCAAGTATGTTCTAGTTATTTCCTTAACTGACCTAAGACTTAAATTCTTGGCCCTAAGACATTATATTTACGGTATTTCGGACCTAAATTTAGGTACTCATTAGGTTTTCGGACACAGTCCTCAGCACACTACTGTTTATCGAATTGTATACATTTTGCCCTCCTCTGTTAGTTTTTACTCAATTATTCATTCCGGCTATATCAAGCAATTATTTATTTATCATGTTTCTAAAATGTTAGTCTCCTTAATAGGGAGAAAAAGCTGGTGGTTAAGTGTGATTCTATACATGCACTACCGTTGACCTAGCAATGACCGTTGACCTACGTACGTCCTTTAAGAATTGGACCTAAATGTATTGCCTTGGAGCAAGCTTCGCTAATAACAATGTATTTTAAAAACAATAAAAATACATCACAATGTAGAAGTGGATTTTTTTTTTTGTTTAAAACACTAGGACTTTGAGGACCAAATATTTTTAGAACTTGAAGCAAATCCCAGCTTATTTTGTAACTCAACTTTATTAGCATGGACTTAGAAGTTGTTAAACGAAAAAGTTTTATTTAAAAGTAGGGAATCTGCCGTTCAGTTCCTGGCTGATGGGGAATAACCATTATTTTACGACAAACAGACCTTGCTTTCAAGTCTTCTTCAAATAGTTTGAACATAGAAAATCTAACTTCTTTTAAAAGAAATTTTAGTGTATCTCATCAAAAGTTTGGAATGACTTTACAAACTTTTTTAAAATATCGTATTCCTACAATGAAAAGTACCTTAATAGGTTTATTTAAACTAATGCACCGAAGTGGAATAATTATAAATCTAAATACGAAAAGAGGAAAGCCAACCTCTCTCAATGAATGCCAAATTCAAACATTATGGTTCTGTAGTTAAACCTGAAGCAATTTTTGCTATGAAATACTGTTTAAGTTTAACACCAAAGCAACTAAAAATAAACTACAAAAAATAGACAGGAGAATCATGAGGACAATCATTAATAAAAAAGCATAGAATAGACAGACAGTGGAGACTGCTGAAGCGGAGACTGGCAATGAAGTGGTCGGGAAAATGAATCAATAGTAGATGCTTTGCGCAAAAGAAGAATTGCATTTCTCAATCTCATATCAAGGTTATCAGAGACCAGATTGGTTTTTTTTTTTTAAATTTATTGTTAAGTTATTGATAATGACAAGTAGAGAAACTACCCACTGGTAGTACTCAAATCAAAGTTCAAGTAAGGAGGTCACGTGGCCATCTTCTTTTCAGACGCCTCGGAGGATTATTGGGAACTGAAGAGGAAGCTAGGTTTGAAACTAGAGGGTTTGAGTGGGAATGAAGTTTGTTATGAAAGGATAGATACCGGGTTTGGGCCAAATCAGCAACAAAAGGGACATTAAGGTCGTTATGGATGAGTTTATTCTTAACAAAATAAGGAGCATTGAGGATTTTACGAAGGATTTTGGACTGTAGGGATTGGATACGAGAGGAATTCGATGGCTTAGTGGAGCCCCAAAGCTCTACTTCGTAAGTCCAAATAGGTCGTATGATGGTCATGTAGATGAGTCTTTTGTAGTTAATTGGGAGCTTAGAGCGTTTGTCTAGTAAGTGTTGAAGTAGCCTGAAACGTCGTGCGGTTTCTTGTCTTTTCAGTCTTGTATGAGGATTCCAGGTTAATCGTTTGTCAAGGTGCAACCCTAAGTATCGGATCTGTTCTACAGGCACCAGAGGGATATTATTAAAGGATACTGTAGGGCAGGAAGTCATTGGTTTACGACGTAAGGTAAAAGTGATCTGATGCGATTTTTGAGAATTGACCAGATTGGTAAAACAATTTTTCAAACAATTTATTTTGGAAAATAAAACCAAGAAAAACTAGTTCATAGAGGTCCAGGATGATTTAAAAGAGTTAAATTTAACAACGCGACGGATGTAGAAAGAATAGAGAAGAGTCGGGAACAACACACCATTACGGATAAAGAAAGGGCAATCATGTCTGAAAGAATAGAGGAGTTTTGGGAACAGAAGAGGAGGACACAAAGATAATATTTTGAAGACTGTAATGCACGTGGATTGATTCAAGTGCTCCATTGTGGGCGTAAACTACAGTCACTGGCCATATTAATGTGACCACCAAGAAAGATTATTTTTTTGTTGTTTTTTCCTATTTTTTTTTATATACTTTCGCGTGTCTTAATAAATTGCTGTTTTAAGTAATGGCAACACTGTTATAAGTTTTTTTAAGTATTGGTTTTTTTTATTGGTTTTAGTACAGCCATTTCGTATTACGAGTGACACAGCGTGCATAATTTGTGTTTGAAATTTTTGTGGACTTATTTTTTCTTTTTCATTAAATACAAGTCGGATTCGGTAAGTTTATTATTTATTTATTATTTTTATCATATATTTTAACTATTTTGATAGTTTTTTTTTTCATCAATATGTAAAATAGGGTGTAATTAGTGTGACACCACAAAATATTTAAAAAAAAAAAGATTTATTTTCGAAACTATTTTTTTCAAATTCATATTATTATCAGACAACTAACTTACCCATAAAACTAATATTTAAACTCGATTTACATCATTACGCATACAAAGAGATAATGCAAACATGTAGCAAGAACCAATCTATCCAGTGGTCACATTGATATGGCCAGGGACTGTATATAAAAAAAAAAATTATAATATATAAAAAAATTGTGTAGGGAGAGGCGTAGTTCAGTGGTAGAGAGCTGAGTTGCTTTACTATATTCAACATATTCAAACTGTTAACAGCCACAAAGGGAACCTTTGTAATCTTGGAAAACCCTCTTTAGGCTGAACCCAATTTCTCCTTGACTGGGAAATAAACTGGCGTTCTAGCGTGATCTCGTACGCCAACTCCCTGCCCCACCAGGGTCTTGGAAAGAGTACACTCTCCACTAAGTACTAAATCCAAGATTCATGGGTTGTAGTGGTACAGTTTTCATTTATAAATGCATTGATAAAGACTGTTTATAGTACCTACTAACTTATTATTTATAATGAACACCATTTTCATTTTTATTGTGGTTGCTGTCTTCAGTCCACGTGGTACATTGGAACGTCGATTATCGGAACTAATGTTGTCAGGGTTGGTTCGGATAATCGAAATTCCCTAAAAAATAAATACCAACCAAATGAGTAGGAAGGGATTCAGATAAACAGATGTAATCACCTAATTATGTTTAAAGTTCTTAGTAAGAACAAATACGTATTGAAGTCTAAGTTCATTTTTTTGCTGTTTCCGAGAAATGATTAGGGCCCCCTTATTGACGTTGATGGAAAAAATCATTTTATTTTTCGTCAAATTTTATTTAAAATAACAATAGTTTTAACCCGTTAAACGGAACATCTCTGAGTTGTGGTCTACAGGGAACATCCGTCAAAATCAGTGTAGAATGTGAGGATTTGGATAAATTTTTTTCAATACGAACAATTTGCCCAACTTCCGTAAAACTCTGTATATTTTCATTTATTTTTACGGGCTTCCCGATTTTCCCAGCCACTCATTGCTACCTAATATGCGAGTAGCCTTACAGTTATTAGTAAGGTTATTCGACTGATTACTGTTGGTACTTCACTATCTATAGTAAATTTCATTAAAAAAAACAAAAAAACAGTCGGTATTATTATACATAGACAAAACATCTCATTTGATAATTGAGGCGCTCTGCTGAAAAACATGGTTTAAGTAACGAAACTAGAACTTTTATTATATTAATGTGTTTGTTACAACAATCTCCAGCTAGTCTCTCCCCAAAATTCAGTACCAAAATATAATATTTTAAAAAACACAAATTTTTTGTTGAATCCTTCACAGACCTATCGAATCAGCTGTAAAAATCGCATAGTGGGAAGTATTCAATTCATAACAACTGAGTTCTTTATTTAAATCAATAATTCGTTCAAATTCACTCATTTATATAATATCATGCTTTTCTTTCTTTCTCATAACGCGTTCTTGGAGTTCTTCTTGAGTCAAATTCAATTTTAAAGTTTTTGCTACATAATTTTGTACACGTATGCCTAAGCGATTTTAAACTGAATATAAATATTAACAAGGGCATTATAAAGTAAAAAATGTGCAGTATAAAAATTACAGTATGAAGAGATACACTTTTATAAGGCACTGTTTTTTATGTTATACATATTTATTATTTACTAGCTTATGTCCGCGGCTTCGCACGCGTGGAATTTGGTCGGCCACGTAAAGTTTCGTGAAAGATCATTTTAAATAAATAATTTAATTATTTTTTTAAAATATAAGTTACTCGAACATCCGAAATTTCAGATGTCTAACTTCAAAACTGACGGATTATATACAACCTTTGAACCACTATTATATTACAGGGGAAACCCTTGGAGTGGAATTATCCGAATTTCTTTCTTAAACTAAACACAGAACCTAACTACAAATTTCAAGATGCTAAGTTCCTGATTTACCTTTAATTATGTACTATAACGGGGGGGGGGAGGCACATGCCCCTGTGCCCCAATATATCATGTGATTTGCCTTTATTTATGTACAATAATGGATTCTCCACAGTACCAAAAATACTGACGGGGGGGGGGCACGCGCCCCCTTGCATCCCCCCATTAATCCGCCCTTGCTATAGCCTATGTGTTATTCTGATGTATAACCTATATTACTGTAAAGTTTCATCCAAATCCGTCCAGTAGTTTTTGCGTGAAAGAGAGACAAACATTCACATTCATAATATTAGTAAGATTAATAGGATATCAAGACAAATAGTTTCACTCATGTTCTTTCTGTTATTTTAACAACTTTTATCATGTGATTAGCCTTTATTTATGAACAATAATGGATTCTCCACAGTACTTAAAATACTGCAGGGGGGGGGACGTGCCCCATTGCACCCCCCCCATAAATCCGTGCTTGTTATAGGCTATATGTTATTCTGATGTATAACCTATGTATATTACTGTAAAGTTTCATCCAAATCCGTCCAGTAGTTTTTGCGTGAAAGAGAGACAAACATATAAACATTCACATTTATAATATTAGTAAGATTGTCCAATAATTTTGTTTTGTTTCCAACTTTATATCTTTCTAATCTAATCTTACGACAATATTAATTTCCTAGACCCAGCCTTAGCGGTACATATCCATAGAACACTGAATTATTATAAATTTATTACACGTCGACATTTTTTTCCCCGATTAATTTATTTCCGAATCTCGATCATTCATTACTTTTTGCTTCATCTCGACATCCAGATTGAAGTTAATGTGGTTTATGGGAAAATATTTCTGAAAAGGGTAATAATGAGGACTTAATAGATCGATGATCTGTTGATGAAGATATAACTCGTTAGGAACGAGGTTAGATGTTGTCGGCGTCTGTTCGATATAAATCGATAAAATCGATAAGATATCAGTCCTATTGTAATATGATGTCTTAATATACACCTTGAGAACTTTGATCATGATACCAAGTAGCCCGATCGCAAAAATAAAAATTGCACGTTCTAGATCTAGGAAATTACAGGTCAGTGGGATGAAGGTTACAATTCGCTAATCAATTGCCTTCATAAGGAAATCTGCAAGATTATATCACACAGAAATTTAAAATTTGGACTAGTAGAATCATAACATTGAATGAATGATTGCACTAAACCTTCTACTACTACAACCCATGAATGGATTCATTACATGATAAGGACTGTTGATAAGCCAACAGTTGTGCAGTCTGGTGATTTGGTTGAGATCGCGCCGAATTCCCCGAAGTAAGAGGATCCGAATATGACTCTAACTGAATAAATAATTTATGTGAAAATGTTTGAAATATTTTAGTGGCTATTAATATGTAAATATTTATAAACTGTAACCTTCAGTTTGGGCACACCCAACAGCCAGGCATTCCTCTCAATTACTGTTTTAATACTAATATAACAGAAATATTTTTACGATTTCCTTAATATCCTTAATATCGATCGACCAATTAACCACGGGTAATTAAGTGTTTGGTATCACAAATGGATAAAGGTTTACGATCGAGAGGAATTGTAATTTAGCATCCTCGATTTAATGGCGTATCTCCATAAGTGCCCTATCATCTTGCATTGGGTTGTAAATCATTAATAAAATTACTGTTTTAATTTTAATATATTCGTGACCTTGCAGTTGCCTTTTTTCGTATCTTAATTGTAGCTACCATTGCTTTTAAGCGTGTCGAAATCGTATGGTCCAGTGGGAAAAAAAGAAGATATTCCATTTATTATGGCTTTTAGGAAAATCCCCATTAGCAATATAAAATAACAGCACACTTAAAAGAAAAAAAAAGGGACGGGGTTAATCAAGTTGTTCAAAACTTTTTTATGTATTCTAGCCTGAGAGGCGAAGACGAATTAATTAAACAAATCAATGAAGAGCTACCGATCTCCTGAATCGTTTGTCCATATGAGGTACAGCTGTATTTGGTTCTGTCCAAACCTGGACGTGCATCCCCGACGAAATTTGGGCGATTACGTAAAAAAAACAAAAACATGAAGTTTCTTGGCTTCAGAACTGTTTAGAATAGTACTGTTTCTAAGCCATTAGCAGGGGTCTGGTTCGGCTGAACTCAAACTCGATCACCAAGTTATTTCTCTATTCAAATGTAAATTGGGAAAAGACCCAAGATGGTGCGGAGTTCCCACTTTGTCTATTTATAGTTGTTACCGTATTAAAGAATCTATCTGCCGAAACCGGATTCGAAACTGGGAATTTCAGCTCAGCAAGAGCTTTACGCACTCAGCTACCCCGCTCCATATAATAATTTATGCAATAATAATAATTATTATATTTTAATTGTAGTTATTATAATTTCTATCATTGTGAATTTGTAGTTTGCTTCAATGAAAAATATAAATTAAAAAAAAAAAGCCAAGTACTTTCTCAGAATTGCATTAATTACTATCAATTATGAAGAACTTCACAGATCCTCTTGTGCTAAAGTTCCATGCTCTTTTAACTAGTATCAGGGAAAATAAATTTTAAATTTATAGCCTAAATCTTTATTTAAACATTTTTTTATTAATCTATCTCGTAAAGTTTTAGGACACGGTGAAGTATTTTGGGTTATAACCTTGAATACTGACCAATAAACACTAATCACGTTCCGATTACTAAAGAGAAAAATATAAAATACATTCCTCTCGTTTAGTAATCGCTGCAATTATGGAAATGACTTTTCCTGTATGAAAAAAAAACTAGAGGAATAATACACTATTTTTTTTATTTTTGTTTTTATAGTTTCACGTGTACACGAAATGCGCTATTAGCCAAGTCAGTAATGAGTTTAATTGCGCCCTATCAGGCTTCCATTTTATCAAGATGGCTACCACTTCTATATAATTCGTTTAAGTACTTCATCTGGAACATATCAAATGCACCTTTGGTAGGCGTGAAGGCTTATTTAAATTTTCTGTTATTAAAGGGTATTTTCAAGGCTGCATAACTAGATTGTTGAATTATGTTGATGGATTCATCAATTATTTTATTGTTTAAGTAATGCTACTGATAACAATAAATCTGATTTGAGAACCCGAGGCTTCAACATTTTATCTAACTTGATCAGAGGTAAATACAACCATTCTTAAAATCTTATCAAAGTGGAAATCTGTGTTAAAAATATTTTATAGAGCAGTGAACAGTGTTTGTTTGTTTGTTCATTTAACGTCACTTTATGCTGCTATGGCTAATCGGACGATGCTACATTGGGAGCTCTAAATTTTGTCTATCCAGATTTAATTAGGATAGGGATTTTTAACGAGTTCCTGACATCGTACAGGCTAGGGACCCCCGTTTAACGTCCCTTCCGAAGGACGGCATAACTAAGGATTTTTTAATCTCTTAAGAAAATCCTAGGGTCACCTGCCGGGCTACGAACCCGCGATCTTGGGATTAGTAGTTTGTTACGCTAACCACTAGACCACAGGTGACCGTGTTTCTGAAAGTGGAACCAAATATACGTGTGTATATAATGTATCGTGGAATAAAAAGGCATCTATAGAAACCAAAAGGAAAATATACCACTCCACTTCTTGGTCAGCGTTGTGCCGCATCAAAACCATGGCAAAAGGATTAGCTAAGGAATTACTGGTCCTGTAAATGGATTGCAGGAGAAGGTGTGCCATTTTGAGGTTGCAGAAGGTCCAAAATAAGATTATTAGAAATAGTAGATTGCTATGGTATGGACACGTCGTGAGAATGGATGAGATGCGATGGCCCCTTCGAGCACTTAAATACTACCCCGAGAAGAGAAGACCTGGAAACCTGTGTGTTGAGGAGATGATAGAAGATAGGCAGCTAGAAGTTGATTGCATGGATAGATATTGGAGTGTAGATATGTTGGGGATCGGGTTTGATGAATTTTGCAAAACACCGATGAAAAAAAAAATACATACATTTAATTATAATTATTTGTTTACATATTGCTAATGGATACCGCAAAGGAAGATCAGGCAAAGCATTCTGACATCGTTTTTTTAATGCTTCGCTCATCTTTTCTCCATGAATTCTTTTTCTCTCCTCTGTCCATTCTGTTCCTGGTTTCTGCAATCGTTTCTTCTCTGACATCACTATCCACTTTTCTACATAGTTTAGATGTACACAGAGTAGTCTATATACTATGTGCGAGAGTTTATAAAGGTATTATTTTTCTTGAAATGCTCACAACAAAATCGTCTATACATGTTATAAAACAAAGTCCTCGGCCGCGTTTGTTCGCGGTAAACTCAATAACTACTTCACGGATTTTCATCCGGTTTTCACCAATAGATATAGTGATTCACCAGGAAGCTTTTTTAGGTATATAATTTGTCGAGGTTTTGTTTAAACGGGTTGGAATATCGATGGGTTTCACCGAAGACGCTGCCTAATCCCGGACAATTATCTAACATGCAAGATAATAAATTCGTATATAAAGAAATATTTAAATACATTACACAGATAAATTATATAGGCATAATATGCCTTATTACCCGAGCAAAGCTGGGGTGGGTCACTAGTCATTAAATAAATAATTAGTTATTGTTTCTGTATTCCTACGTTCACTGTACGAGTATTAACACATATCTATGATATATTAAGACAAATGAGACATTCTCAATACGAGCAAGCCGGTCTACCAACACCAAGGTGGAGCCCCTCAGGACCAGTCGAGGACCTTGAAGCAGTAAATGGGGACTAACGCCCTGCATTGAAGAGATAATTTAGACTATCCAAGAATCACTCAGTCTTGAAGACTATTAGGATATAGTAGTAATATATATACTATATTATATTTATATATAGACTACTAATATATTCTGTCTCCAACTGAACTATTAGTTAAGGGCGAGTGGTCCAGAATTCTCAGATCTATAACAACTGGTTTTGCTGAGTCAGTGGGAATTTCCTCTCTATACATATGTTACTGTAAATTGTTGGCTTTAAGGTGTTTTCATGTTATTTTTTTATTTTCCCCCTCTTCATTTAATTAAACCATGGTTTGATTTTTTTTATTTTAATTAATTTAATGGTTTAATTAAACTCCCTCCATGGTTAATTAAAATATAACAAAATCAGTTTTCGTTTAAGACTTCTGGATTTACGTTTATTTGAAGTCATTCAAAAACCTTTCACACTCATTTGTAAACATTCTAGAAACATAATTATAGTAAATAGTACACCATTTAGTAATAATTATTCGCATTTTTAATCATGACAGCCCTGAATGAGTTCATTACTTCTTCTGTAAAATGTCGATAGACTTTAATTTAAATCTGTGGTATGGAAAAAGTACAGATTTAGCAATTTTATAACGATATTTTGTTAATTAATTTGATGTATTAAATAGATTTAAATGTATACTAGAAAAACAATTGTTTATTCTAGCATTTTAAGACAATTTGGTTTACATAGATACAGGAAGTAGTCATAGATACCTTTAACACGTTCGTACCCGCTCCACTGAACTCGCTTACGAAGGCTAAGAACACGCCTTTCACCTGAAACACTGCGATTAATTTCGAGATAGATTTTTTATTTCTCGAAGTCCTTAAATTATCTTTAATTTTGCGAAAGGTAATTTATCACAATTATACAATAGGAGCAAAATATGATGGCATGTACGTTAGAGTAAATTTTAGCATCTGACCTTCCTTGTATTTTTATTGTTTTCTTACATGTTCGAGTAGAGATCTGCTCAGAATTAAGCTTTGGAAATAGAATGTGTCTCAAAACACAAACCGTATTAAGGAAATACATTTTAGAGCCTAAAACTGTTGCATTTAACCAAAGGCGAATCCAGGATTTTTTTCTGGAGGGGTACAACGAGCAGACGGACAAAAAAATCAAACTTAGAAATAAACTTGTAGTATATATAGAAAGGTTCCAAAGGTTTATTAAAATATCTAAACAATAGTTCCACTCATGTTATTTCTGTTATAACATCACATGATTTGCCTATAAGTATGTATTGTAATGGATTCTCCACTGTACATAAAAACCGTCTGGGGGACACGTGCCCCCGGATCAGCCTATGTATTTAACAAAAGTAATTTTATTTTATTCTACAACAATTGCGCATGAGAATATGGTGAATATATTCTTGTTTGTTCAGTTGTCAACTTGTAGTTTGTAGTTAACCGCAGGCATCCCGTTGAAGGCAATCCCTGTCATAATTTGAAGGTTCTTGAGAAATATATGAAATATAAGTATGACAGGATATAATATATGCCTGCAGCCCCAGTGAATAAGTTTTACAAGTTAATTGTATTGAAGCAAACGGAATCTCGTCATTCTCGTCATTTTTTTATTTGGAATGGAGTTGTAATATTAGCAATAACTCCATTTCAAGCCAACGCCTGATTTAGTCCTTTTTTGCTACGAAAATAACATGTTTCCACTTTCCTGAGAACATTTTGGAAAAAATTCGACTCAACACTTATTCCCCGGGATGTACATAGGTGCCAGCAACCATTAGTGAAGCTTATGCTTCATTATACCACACCTACAAGAGTAATAATAGTGTTACGGTCGCAGAGAGGAAGACGGATTAGCGGCTTAAGTCCGTCGGCGGGAGAAGTTAAAATAGGATTAGGACCTTCTCGATCGTCTCCTTTTGTCGGAAAAGCATTAAGAAGATTCCAGAATTGTCTCCACCCTTCCGTGTTCTAGAATGTTCGGCCTTGCCTATTTAAATACCTCCCTCGCCTCGAGCGAGTCAGTCTTAGTCTGAGAGTAGACCACGCACGGTGAAGATCTGTGATAAGTGAGTGTCAGTGTGATAAACTAGTCAGTGTTGAACCGGCCAGTGTAATAAGTGTATCAGTGACCTGTGACAGTCTCGCGAGTGTAATAAACTGTTTCTGTTTGTTACTGTGTGTCAGTTTGTCATACTTGAAGAATCTTACGGTCGGTGGACTAGTGAACTGTAAGTGTTAATTATTATTTATAAATTGTAGTGTAGTTTTATAAAATTCATACAAATTTATGTAAATAGTTAAGTCATATAGAATTAGTAATATCTTGTATTATTGTAATAATTAAATAGGAGTTAGGCCTAGATTATAATATTTAGAATATTGGTATTGTAAATTTATATTAGTTTAATAATTTTATTGTTAATAATTTAATTGTATTCTTTTTATCACTTATGTTTAATAAGGTTTAATAAACTTTAGTATCTTTAATTTAGAAATAGTTTAATTCATTTTAATACCCAGTAGCCCGAAACAATAGGAAGATGGAGGAGACAATCTCAGTACGATAAAGCTGGTTTACCGAAGTCAAGGTTGTGTCGATGCTCGTACTCAGAGTGAATACTGTTAGATATAGGTATATAAATATATTTTGGGGAAGATACCTATATATATTTATTTTGCGTAGATGTATAAGACTCATTCAACATATCAATTAAAAGTGAAATTGCCTTGGCAGATTTCCATCAAGTAAATTATTTTTTAAATTAATTTGTAACAATGAAAACATCAATAGTTTGGAGGGGCAACCTGTGGTCTAGTGGTTAGCGTAACAAACTACTAAGCCCAAGATCGCGGGTTCGTAGCCCGGCAGGTGGCCCTAGGATTTTTTAAAAGGAGTAAAAAATCCTTAGTTATGCCGTCCTTCGGAAGGGACGTTAAACGGAGGTACCGAGCCTGAACGATGTCAGGTACTCGTTAAAAATCACTATGCTAATAAAACCTGGATAGGCAAAATTTAGAGCTCCCGCTGTAGCATCGTCCGTTAAGCCATAGCAGCATAAAGTGACGTCAAATGAACAAACATCAAAAGTTTGGTATTTTTATTGAATTGAGACATCAAAGTAGAATTATTTTTGTGACCCGATTTTGCATAGAAGACTCACGAGCCAATCGATAGGTTTTTACTTTTAAATAAATATTATAAAAACCAAGCACCATTCAAAATAATCATAAAATCATTTTTCATATTTAATGTGGATTACTTCTTTTAAATTTTAATTATGTTACCGTTGTAAATCTGAATTATAGAATTTATTTTTATTTATTGGAATCCTTGGCGATTTATTTTCTGGGATGAATAATATGAATAAGACGGGGAAAGAATTGGCGCTAAGCCAGTCAAGGATCTTAAAATTTTATTGTAGGAAGCATTGTGGTTCATTGAAATGGAGAAAAAATAAATAAAAACCACACTATTTTAATTTATATATTAAAATATTATTATATATAATACTCCAATAAAATGATAATCGAAATTATCTGAATAATTTAGGGGACTCGGTCCAGGAAAGGTTTCGATAACTGTTGGATCCGCTACAGACAACCAGTTTGGATTTACATGCAGCCTTGATCTTTCCAAAGCTGCCAAAACCATTGGTGTTGATATCATATAATTTACGCTAAAGATCATTTACGATACTTTTCCTGATTCAATTTTAAATCCTAAAGTACTACAATTAAGGCAGGAAAGGCGTGAGTTCTAAATTGCCGAATTATTTAGTCAGAGTTAGATCCAGAGTTTTCTCGTCACGAATTTTAAGTTCTATTTCCTAAGCTAGATTCGAACCAGTGCATTGTACGGCCCCATTAATAAAATTGAAGTAATTCTTATATTTCTTATCACACACATATATATATTTACATTAATTCGATACGCATATAGAAAAAATTATAAACAAAAGAGTTCGTTAAAAGATTGGCAGGAAAGAAGAACATAACAGAAACTTATATTTTTTGACATAAAACGAATTAAAAATGTTAAAATTCTTAAATAATAATTAAAACAGAAATATTTTGTTACCTGTTTCGGAACGTTGTTATTTTACCATTGTTTTATTTAATTTTTAAATTAAAAAGGCAAGATCTGACAAGACGCTACAAACAATTATCACATCTTCCGGACTGTAGATCTTCACTTGAATCACAAAACAGCCACTGGTCTACAAAGCTATACTATTTGGACAAATGGGTCTGAAGTTTGGGGTTTTGGGTATGTCAGCAAATATAAATATACATTAGATAAATAACAAAATAATCCAAAATTCTACGGTGGACGTGTTGGCTTCATTGCCCGAACTATGATATCAGGAATAATTGAGATCTTTTGATCTGAATAATATTTAAATAATAAAATGGGATGCCACCCTGAAATCGTTACACTTGAGATATAGTAATTCTATATCATTAATTAAATTCAAAACCTCGGCCCACTCCCGTAACACCCGATATCGGCTCTCATACCTATATACAGCATCCCACCGAACAACTGTTTTATGATAGATCTTTCCTTATCCGATCCTCATCCCTTTGGAACTCAATATATTCCTCCATTCGTTGTTCCAATAATCTTTCAACCTTCAAATCCTATATATTCATCACTTTATATCCTTACAATTCCCCAAAAATCGGCAATATCATACTCAGTTTTCAGATTAAAATTTTCCAACTGATAAATGAATGATGTGTTTTTATTGATATATATATAAGTGCGTTTTATTTATTTATTTAATTGACACTTCACTCATCCAGTTAGATATTTTTAAAAACAAGTTATCTTAGTTGATATTGTTTGTATTATTCTTTCATTATTTGCTTTGTTTTTTCTACTTGACTTTATAATTTGCAAACATGTAATTATCTATTTTTTCCCTCTCTAAAATTATTGTAATATTATTTCTATGTTATTTTTTATTTGTTATGCTCTGTTTTTTTTTCTTTATTCTTTAAAGGAGGTAATACGCAGTTTTACATTCGTTAATATAATTGTATTACATAATTAATTAAATGTAATCATATTATGCTCTAAGACATCATAACACCCTGTATTGGTCTAGTGTCCACACCACTATTTCAGTTCCTAGACCAATCTTAGTCAATACACCATGGAGAGCATTGATTTGTGCGGAATGATTTCTTGCTTTATGCTTTAAAAAATACAAAATTAAAATATTTAAACATTTTTATTGCCTGCTATTACTTACTTATACCTTCTTGCATTTCCCACAATCATCGAATATATGATATTTTTTCAAATTTCAGTAAAAAAACAAAACAAATGCGATCAATGAAGAAAATAGTGAAAATCAAAAACTAGCTATTTTAGAACTTTTGTATTTTTGAAGAATTTACAAGTTCAGTTTACTTGCGTAACATATAAAATAAAAAATTACAATAAAAGTTTATTTAAAAATAAACACGTTATATAGAAGGGTTTTTTTGGTTGTTTTTTTTTATACAGCTTCTCAAGGGAATCAGAAAGAGTACAAAATTACATTTTAAAAATGTCTAGAATTATAAAGTTATACTTAAAAATTGTTTAGGAATGTCGCATTATTTTTAACAATCTCATAATCCGTATCACGCCCAAACCATTATTCACATTAAAAACATTTTTTTCGGCTATAATGACAAAAAATAAAATAGCACACTGAAATTAAATAAATATATGCAAGAAATAGAGAAGTAAAAACTGATGCAACGATTATAGGTCGCGCTTATCTGTCATATAAAAATATAATTTCAGTAATTGTTTAAATAAAGTGAAAGTTCAATTTATATGCTAGTTTAAATTACCAATGATTTACCAATTTTATATTTAATAATGAAAAATAAAATATTTAAAAAAATGACGAATGGATGCGCGTATTTCTCAAGTACACTTTTTTTTACCAAATCATTTATTGTAGGAATATTCGGTCAACGCATATATGTGGTTGGATTGGGGCGAAAGAAGATGGAAATGAAAGTTTATTCTCAAGAAACTCAGAAAAAATACAAATTTACATTTTAAAAAGGACAAGCTACATTAACAATTATTTCCAGGAAAATCGCGATATCTTAATCAATTTCATCGAATTTATCACATATATTTGCATTTAGCAGAGCTCTCACGTCTAAATCATTATTCAAATTAAAAATATATTTGTCGACTATAATAATAGAACATAAGATAGCACACTGAAATAAAATACAAATTTGCAAGAAATAGAAAATTAAAAGACTGAAGCAATAGTTAAAGATCCTGCTTACCTGAAAAATAAAAAAAAATCTAATAGTAATAGAATGGTCTGTAATAGTTTTAATCAAGTGAAAATTCAATTAATGTGTTTGTTTAAGTTACCAATGAATTAAAAATTTTACATTGCACAATTAAAAATGAGCTATAAATATTATATAAAAAAACTACTTGAATTTACGTATTCCTCATCAGATCCACAACACTTTAACCTAACTATTTATTGTAGGAATTTTCGGCCAAGACTGTGGTTTGGTTGGGTCATGAGAACAGGGAAATAGTGTTAAATAAATTAAGACCGGTCATTTAATTATATTATAATTAACATAATTAAATTATTTTTATTCTTTTAAGTATACACATGATAGTTACGATCAATAATTACAATAATTATTATTAAAATGTATAATCACAATTTATAATGACATAATAATGTTGAATATTGCTCAGATTTGGCCGTGGAGACGCTAGACCAGCGATTTTGGCCTCAGAGACGGACTCAGCAACGGGGATTAGTCTCAGCAGCGGCCCCGCAACCGCCTAGCTAGACCAACTAATCCGCGTCTCTGAGACCGTGTCTCAGCAACGGTCTAGTAGTGTGGACTTAGCTTAAGGGACACTAAGCTACCTGCTTAGTGACCATTAACCAATTTAATTACATATTCCTATGGGTTGCAAATAGTATCACATATAACAGCTCATTCATTGGTTTATTTTGGAATACACCATATACGCGACTTGAAAATTTCCTTAATAAAACCATAAATTAACAGCAAATGCATTCGTCAATGCATTACCAAAATCCTCTGGTCCTTTCCCATTATTACTCTCTGATACCTTATGAGAAGATTATAAATACAATAGCTCAGAAACAATTAATCAGTTGTAAAAAAGTTCATATTCCTGCAAATCGAGGAGAAAAGATGCTTAGCGGGTGCAAATAAAACTTAAAATAATAATAAATAAATAATAATTTTAATTTTAATTTCTAGAAAATAGATAAGAATATTTATTTAAATGCCACCATTTTTTATTTGAATGTCATAGAAGGTGAGTATAGGATGTATTTTTTTTTTTGTTTTTTTATTTGCCACTAGAATTCTATAATTATTCACTCAACCACAGTTGATGGGAAATCGTAACACAAGTTATGTTATCTTTTCTAAAATCGATTCCAATTGTACTTTGTATTTAAATTTACATTAAGTTGTATGTTAAAGCGGTCATCATACGTATGTCATTATAACACATGTCACATCTTAACATGTTCTGTCATTCCTAACGTCAATTTAAATGGTAATAATACATTATGAAAATGGCTACTTTTTCCCTGTCTTTTTCAAGGTAATCCTTTGAAAAGACTATTTATTTGCTGTCGCATTCCGTACTAGTGTTTACTACATAATTGATTATTTACAATCTAATCAAAGCTATGTTAACTTAGATGATAGATGTTTATAATATACTATACATTATGATTTTTATAAAGTTATGAAATAATATACATACAAAAATTGGTGCCACAAATTATTTACTATATATAAATACATTACGAAAGGATGTTACTCATGTATACACAATAATTTTGTCAAGATTATGATCGTTACGATACATCATTTATTTAATGACGATTCCGACCTTATAATTCGTTGAATATTAATTAATTTTAAAATGACATAAATAAATAAATGATAACATTAAGACCTAGTTTGAAGTGTTTAATTGCTGTTTATTTCTTTAACGTTTATGCTACAATACGAACGATAGTATGTGGACGATGAATTCCCAACTTTTGCCTATCCAGCTATAATTATGAGAGGGGCATTTAACGATTACTACCACCATTTTACGCCCCCTCCGAAGGATGGCATAACCGAGGAGTTTTTACTCTCTTATTAACCTGTGACATAGAAGTTTGTTTTGCTAACTACTACATCATTGGTGAACCCCGTGTTTGTAATGTTTTCGTCGTATATATTATTTATAAATGTTATTTTTCAATTAATAGATAATTTTTGTGATATGTTTAATTTTCGATGCTACGTCTAACTTGATTGTGTTATGTTACAACTAAACATGCTGCTACAGTGGCTTTCGATTGAATTAATATATTATTATTGTTGAGTGATTATTTTGTATTATAATGTGAACGTTGACCCGCTGTGAATGCCAATTTTTACCCTGTCGTGAACAACAGTTTATAACTTTATAATACTCCAACAAGCGGTTTATATTCAGAATATAATTATTTCCAAAAAAAAAAAAATTATGTTTAGTTGTTTCTGGTTAAATTAAATATTATTTAAAGCGTTACTCATTGAATGCATGCATTAATAATTGTACGAGAAGTTAATTTTTGTTATTTACTTTTTTTTTAATTTATAAAATTATGGCCGGTTTTGTTCTTGAGACCACAAAGTAGATAGTATTCTCCTATTTTAATTGATTCGTTTTGCTATTTTACTTTTTGTGTTCATTAATTTAACTAAATAAAGTTAAATGATTATACCATTATAATCATTTTAAATTTTAAAAAATACAATTAATCAAATTATGACATTAATAAATAATAATGTTATAATTTTTTTAAATATTTTATTTTCCTCAAGGTAGTATCCTTGGCCCAATCCTTTATACAGTTTATATAGCTGACATCCCAACTCATCCTAATACTATCCTTACCACGTATGCTGATGATACATGTGTATTATCAGTCAACACCAATCCAGTTATTGCATCCCAAAGCCTCCAATCCCATATCACTGATCTTGAAGAATGGTTTCAAAACTGGAGAATTAAAATAAATTCTCAAAAATCGCATCAAATCACTTTTACCTTACGTCGTAAACCAATGACTTCCTGCCCTACAGTATCCTTTAATAATATCCCACTAGTGCCTGTAGAACAGATCCGATACTTAGGGTTGCACCTCGACAAACGATTAACCTGGAATCCTCATACAAGACTGAAAAGACAAGAAACCGCTCGACGTTTCAGGCTACTTCAATACTTACTAGACAAACGCTCTAAGCTCCCAATCAACTACTAAAGACTCATCTACATGACCATCATACGACCTATTTGGACTTACGGAGTAGAGCTATGGGGCTCCACTAAGCCATCGAATTCCTCTCGTATCCAATCCCTACAATCCAAAATCCTTCGTAAAATCCTCAATGCTCCTTATTTTGTTAAGAATAAAGTCATCCATAAGGACCTTAATGTCCCTTTTGTTGCTGATTTTGCCCGAACCCGGTATCTATCCTTTCATAGCAAACTTCATTCCCACTCAAACCCTCTAGTTTCAAACCTAGCTTCCTCTTCAATTCCCGATAATCCTCCGAGGCGTCTGAAAAGAAGATGGCCACGTGACCTCCTTATTTGAACTTTGATTTGAGTACTACCAGTGGGTAGTTTCTCTACTTGTCATTCTCATTTCATTATGTAACACGCATTCTATTTACTTGTTGTATAATTGTAATACAGTTGTAAATATCAATAAATAAATTAAAAAAAAAAAAAATATTTTATTTGAAAAGAAAAGATAACCGTCTGACCGAGAAGCGAACCAGGATGCCTGATGTGGCTAAGTACCACGACGGAAACGTGGAAGACCCGGGTTCGATTCCCGGTCCTGGTCATATCTTTTATTTTCAAATAATTATATTAATAAATAATAATAATTTATTTTTGTCGCTTAATTTGTTTACCGTGGAAATTTTATGAAAGCTATAGATAAGTCTACATTATGTGCTAGTTTAACATTAAAGTTATAGTTAAACAGCTATAATTAAAACGATTTATATCAGGAAGAAAATAGTGGAGGTAAAACAAATTCTCTTATATAGGGAGAACTGTTTATTTGGATGCCGACGTTTCGACCCACATTGCAAATCTTCTTCAGAGCTATTATAGTAGGATCACACTACCTTAGTCTAGTGTCAAGTGTCATACTATCTTAGTCTAGTGTCAAGTGTGACCTTTGACCTCCACCCGAACCATTTTCTTCCTCATAGATATAAGATCAACTAATATTATTCAAAGCAATTTATAGTATATTTGCACAATTTATTCTATCTATATTTATCTATTTGCTTTTCTGCATGCAGTGATATTTCAGGATTACATCTTGCTGCCTTAAGGCCTCATGAAGATATGGGGAAGTGAGGCAGGGAAATGTCAAAACTAGATTGAAGTAACTAAACTCGTGCCTTGTTGCGATCACTCTCGCGGTATCAAAGTGGTGTTATTTCTGTCTCTATATGCCCCCCAAAAACATGACATGACGTGCCTAATTCATCTCACATTTAAAACGAATGATTTCATCTTCCTGTTTTCTTCGAGAAGCCAATTTAAATATATTTAAAATTTATTCTTTAAATTGGAGAAAAAAACCTATTTCCCGTAAAAAAAAATGTTATTCCTCATTTATCGAGATACGTTTCGGCCTAGGTCATTTTCAATCTTCTGTTTAAATTGTTTCATTTTTTTCCCTATTATATGGTTAACAATTCGAGCTTAAGTCATTCATCTGTAAAAATCAAGCACAAATTCTACAATTGTAGCAATATAAAAAATTCAATAAATAAAACTGTACATAAATTCTTTTATTGTCCAACAAATAACCAAAATAAAGCTTAGATACCTCAATTTAAGAGGTTTTAGTCTATTTAAAAAATTTAAATTCAGAGGGAACCCTATGGGGACTATAGAGGACATGGTTCCCTCTGAATTAAAAAAAAATTAAATAGAATAACACCACTTAAATTGAGATATCTAAGCTTTATTTTAGTTATTTGTTGGACAATAAAAGAATTTATGTACAGTTTTGTTTATTGAATTTTTTATATTGTTACAATTGTAGAATTTGTGCATGATTTTTACAGATGAATGACTTAAGGTCGAATTGTTAACCATATAATAGGAAAAAAAATGAAACAATTTAAACAGAAGATTGAGAATGGCCTAGGCCGAAACGTATCTCGATAAATAAGGAATACATTTTTTTTTTTACTGGAAATAGGTTTTTTCTCCAATTTAAAGAATAAATTATATGATTGAGTCCAGTTGACCTTTTTTTAAAAATATATTTAAAAATATTCTCTGTTCCAAACTTACCCAAGTATATTAGATTAAAATTTAAATTATTTGTGACATTGTAGGACTTATGGTTCACTACTTCACTGTTATTGTTTCATTTAACGTAACTTTTGGTCACTTTGGCTAATCGGACGATGCTACAGTTGGAGCTCTAATTTGTTTCCTATCCAGGTTTAATTAGGATAGGGATTTTTAACGAGTACCTTACATCGTACAGGCTCGGGACTCCCGTTTAACGTCCCTTCCGAAGGGCGGCGTAACTAAGGATTTTTTACTCCCTTAAAAAATTCCTAGGGCCACCTGCCGGGCTACGAACCCGCGATCTTGGACTTAGTAGTTTGTTACGCTAACCACTAGACCACAGGTGACCGTCGCTACTTCACTTAAGTCCTTTAAGTGGGACATAGGGCAACGAAGTCATTTATCCCTGCCTCCTGCAAATTCTCTGACCTGCTTTTCGCACTTCCTCTTCCTTGGTTCGTCCTAATTTCTCTATCGATTTCTAGGGTTTAACGCCCTTTTCTTCCTGTTAAGGAAAACAGAATGGGTTTATCACTACACTTTACCAACCTTCTAGCCTGAGTGGGAAGAAGGTCTTACTTACTACTTATCACATATATTATATAATTCATTATGCATATTATATAAGGTCTTACTTATTACGTTCAACTCGCCTAGGTCGTATCCGAACTTGCTAGCAGATACAATGTCTCTATCTCACCCTAATCCCTCTATAATTTATTTTACCAACTAGAATGCATTAAATAGTTTTCTTTCTTCATATTTTGGATAATAACTAATAAGTGAATAAACTAATGAAATGTTGATACAACATACAACATAAAATCCTCAACGCTCCTTAGTTTGTTAATAATAAAGTCATCCATAACGACCTTACTGCTCTATTTGTTGCTGATTTGGCCCGAACCCGGTATCTATCCTTTCATAACATACTTCATTCCCACTCTGTCCTTCTAGTTTCTATTCTAGCTACCTCTTCAATTCCTGATAAACCTCCGAGGCGTCTGAAAAGAAGATGGTCTCATGACCTTTTAAGTTGAAATTGTTATTTGAGTACTACCACTGGGTAGGTTCTCTATTTTTCTTCACCCATGCCTATATATATATATCATTCTTGCCAGTCACTTGTTTTATTGTATTAAACAGTTGTAAATTTCAATGAATAAATTAATTTTTAAAGAGGACAATTTTGTTCTTGGGATTGTATTCCGAACATGCTGTTGGATTGCTCTGGTTATTTTCCGCTTCTAGATACAATCAATCTCAAAGAGGTTTCCTTATAATTATTTTAATTAACTACTATCATTTTTTATAATTACAGTGTTATAAAATTTATTATTTATGTATAACAATTACTTCATTAATTTGATAATTATTTGTTAATCCACTATTCTTATTTTTTCCTCTGGGTCCCTAATACTTGTTGGCACTATTTTGAAATCCAATAAAAATATTTTATTAATATTAAACCAATATAATTGAAACACTCATGAGAAACTTCATTTGATTCAAGGGAACGGTCCTTGTAAAAGAATTTAAGGATATATTTAACGCTGATGTAGGGATAACATATTTTAGGTGACCAATTATTAATTTGTTCATTAGTATTTAACTAATGAAACATTAAATTGATTTATATATTAACTAATTATCATAAATGATTTAAATTTTTTGTTCTAGGAATTCTATTCACTATATCTAGACTTGACCTCCCCAAAAATATGATGAATGGTGTTTAACCTTTCGCATAACAGACGTAGTTCAAGAGCGAAAGTTTCTAGTCTTAGTCCCTGAACCTTTGTCTAGGGCCTTAAGGTCACATGTGGTCTAGTGGTTAGCGTAACAAACTACTGAACCCAAGATCGCGGGTTCATAGCCCGGCAGGTGGCCCTAGGATTTTTTAAGGGAGTAAAAAATCCTTAGTTATGCCGTCCTTCGGAAGGGACGTTAAACGGGGGTCCCGTGCCTGTACGATGTTAGGTACACGTTAAAAATCCCTATCCTAATTAAACCTGGATAGGCAAAATTTAGAGCTCCCACTGTAGCATCGTCCGATTAGTCATAGCAGAATAAAGTGACGTTAAATGAACAAACAAACAAACCTTTGTCTAGGAACCATATCATATTTATGATCTTCTTTCTACATTTTATATAAAATGACACTTGTTAATACATTTAAATATTATGTTATTTACTTGAAATCTCAAACATACGCGAAGGTTAGTTCTGCAAGATTTGTTTCGTTCCTCAATGTACGCCCTGATATGTCCTTATGAGTCTCTGCCAAATTTATTCTTGAAAAGTTTAGCAAATTCCTTTGCACCTTGCTGAGCCAATGTTGATTTTTCCAAACGTCTAAAAGTTTGCAAAGCAATCTGGAATGTTTACCGCGTCTATTTTTAGATTGGCATTGTAAATTTTCTCCAGCGAATTCCTTAGAAATGCGTCTTCTCGACGATACTTAATAATATTTTTAATTTACTATTTACCGTCTGTCCAAATAGGTCTGATAACTGTCATGTAAATGAGTCTTTTGCAATTAATTGGGAGCTTTGAACGTTTGTCCAGTAAATGTCGAAGTAGGCGAAAACGTCGAGCATTTTCTTGTCTTTTCAGTCTTGTATGAGGATCATGATTATTTAATTCAAATTCTTTCAATATAGCAATACTTATTTAAAATTGAGTAATAAACTACAAGCGAACAGGTAAAAAAAAGTTATGCCAAAAATAGTGATCTATGAGTCGATGAAACTAATTACACTGAACAACAATGAATTTGTTTCGGGCTTAAAAATACCCAGTTATTATGTATTTTCACCCCCTGAGTTCAAAAATCACCTCAAAAATGACCAGTTAGCTCTTGTTTTCAAGATACAGTAACATGTCATTTTTTAATGCTCAGCTTTCACTTTGTCGAGAAATTTAGTTTTTGGATGTTGGTAAGCCTGTTAACTGACAAAACCAACAGAAGAACTCAGCCAGCCTAGCACATCTCACGACCCTGATTTTAAGGAAACAAATGATAAGCCGCACAGACTGAGTCAAGCGGAATTGAGTGATCTCATTCGAGACCTTGATTTGTCAAAGGATAAGGCAGAACTTCTAGGCTCAAGACTACAGCAGTGGAATCTTCTCCAGCATGATGTCAGGGTATCACAGTATAGACAGCGTTCGAAGGATCTCCTTCCTTTTTTTGAAAAGAAAAACAACCTTGTAGTATGCAGCAACGTTAATGGCTTGATGAAATCTTTAAATTTGAACCATGATCCTACTGAATGGAGGCTATTCATAGATTCGTCGAAGCTTAGTTTGAAAGCTGTATTACTTCACAACGGTAACCGTCTTCCTTCTATTCCTGTTGGACATGCAGTTCACATGAAAGAGACTTATGAAAACATGAAAGCCCTCCTCCACTCAATCAAATATGCTGAACACAAGTGGAAAATCTGTGGTGATATAAAGGTCATCGCTATACTTTTAGGAATGCAACTGGGGTATACTAAATACTGCTGCTTTTTATGTATGTGGGACAGTAGGGACAGGAAATCACATTACATTCAAACAGACTGGCCTGCAAGAAATCTTGGCCCTAGTGAAAAAAATGTTGTTGCCCTGCCTCTCGTCGACCCGAAAGATATATTTCTTCCACCACTACATATAAAACTCGGTTTGATGAAAAACTTTGTCAAAGGCATGAATAAAGAAGGAGAGGCCTTTAGATATTTGAGGGAAAAATTTGCTTTCCTAAGTGATGCAAAAGTTAAGGAAGGTGTTTCGTTGGGCCACCAATTCGGGAGCTTCTGAAGGATCCTGCGTTTGACAGAGTTTTGGAGGGGAAAGAAAAGGAAGCTTGGAATGCGTTCAAGGGAGTTGTTAAAGGTTTTTTGGGGAACAAAAGAGAAGATGACTATGTTCAGTTGGTGAGGATACTTCTACAAAAATATCATAAACTTGGATGCAACATGTCTCTCAAAATTCATTTCCTCCACTCTCATCTAGACTTTTTCCCTCCTAGCTGTGGTGCGGTCAGTGATGAACACGGTGAGAGATTCCATCAGGATATTTCTGTAATGGAACAAAGATATAAGGGCCGTTGGAATATTGATTCATTCCAACGGCCCTTATATCTTTGCAGATTACTGTTGGTGCGTGTGTAGGGATGCTCCAGAACTCACCTACAAAAGACAGGCCAAACGAAAAATGAAATCCACATGATGGTAATAATATCCTACCTGCCAAGTATTCTGCCATTAATTTTCAACTCCAAATTAATTTATAATGTTGATAAACTTATGGTTTAAAATTTACTGATTTGCCTCAATTTGTTAACGTTATATATTTTGACCCATGGTGTATCACAGAAACTAGAGCTAATAAAATTTTTTCATTGTCATTTTCGTTTTTTTCAACCCAAAATTAGTAAGATTTGACTCATGAAGTGAAGGAAACATTACAAAAATATTTTTTTGTTGTACAGTGTTATTAAAGAATAGTAATCCATATAAAGTTGTTGGCCTTAGTTACGAACGAAATTCTAAAAACGTCCGAGAGATAGATCGAGCCGAGATGGAAGGATTGCGTTAAGAGAAACTATTCAGTTAACAATTAGTCTCTTCGATGGTCCGACAGGTTGCACATTCAGCGAACTTATCCAGAGCTGATGATGAACTGATGCAGCAATAAACCCTTCTATGGTTCTAGTAGGGAACTTTGATTGTAAAATAATCATTTACAACAATACCAAAATTCCAAAGGGGCATGAATCGGATTAGAAAAGATCTATTAGAACCAAATAAAAATGTTAAACATATAAAAAAAAGAGTCTAAAATTCATTTATATTATTGAATGGATATAAAAGTCATGAAGTATTATTATTAACATTTAAAAATTCCAAAATATTCTCTGAAGTTGTCTTTAAAAAATATCCGTGTTTGGTAATAAGTAAGAACAACAAGGAAAAGTTAGAAGAAAAAAAAATAAAGAAATGTTTCTATAGCATGTTGTTAGTGCATCGGGCTATACAAACGATTATTAATTTAATATTTAAATAGCTAACTAGTCATATTGACAACTTATAAATCTCCTGAGTAATCGAGTATTTTTTGTGACAATAATTGCTATTAATCATTTACATATTAATAATTTACATCTGTATAATTATAGAAGGAATACCGGTTTATAATTTATGACAAGACACATTCAATAAACATTATTATTAAATTGATAATGTAATAGACGCTGAATTTATGATAAATCTGATGTCTATGTTTAAAATGAGAAAAACAAATTAACTAACATTGTTAAACTAAAGTCTAGTAAAAAATTGGAGGTTTACTATTTAATTTTTTCTTACTTGTTAATTTCTTAATCTACTTTTGTGAAAAATGTTTACTTGTATGATTGTGCAAGTGCTTGCGTCATTTTGTATTTTTCCGATGGATTTTTTATAACTCATGACGCGTTAATATTGATTTTTAAAAAATGGTGTGTAATTTTTTTTCCATCTTTTGTTGTTTTTTTTTCTCAGTTTATTATCACTACCTTTCTTGATATTTACATTACAGATTAACGCTCTAAATAATAGCGTTATTAAAATAAAGTTCTTCGGCCCCATTCATCATAATGATTATCATTACAGTTTTTTTTATTACACTTTTTCTCAAAAGGTAGAACGCCGATTTGTTCTGCTGAAGATCCCAGGTTAGAAGATCCGGCTGTAGTTAACTAGATAAATTATTTAATCTGTTATTAGCCGCAATGGACTTTGCGGGATCAGTAGACCATCCTGGGCACACGAAACCTATAAAAAAAAAATTAATCGAAAACAAAATAAAAAATAATAAACTAAAACAAACAAAATTTAATAAATATTTTATTTGAAAAGAAAAGATATGGCCAGGACCGGGACTCGAACCAGGGACCTTCACCTCTCCGTGGCGACGTGATAAATTATAACATTATTAACGACTTAAAGTCAACTACATCCAAAATAAAATAATGTTAAAGTAATATTCTCCCCTTGCATACATCCCAAAGTGCGAGAACACGGAGATGTAGGATTAATTGAAAAGAGGGGATATGGCTGGCCGTGAAGCGAAGCCAGGATAGCCGAGATGGATAATGTCCCGGGTTCGAGTCCCGGTCCTGGCCATATCTTTTCTTTTCAAATAAAATATTTAAAAAAATATATAACATAAAGATAAAATAAATTTTGTTTTATAGATACAAAAACCCTTTTTTTTGTCCAAGTTATCTTTTATTTATTATTTCTTTAACATGTAGACGTTTCGACCCATGTGGTCATTCTCAATACATGTTTTTTTTATATCATCATTCAGTTAGCTGAATTCAATCCGCAAAAATACATCTATATAACATTCAAAGTCTACAAGAAAAAAATAAGGTATATCTATCTGTCTACTATTGTGAGGATAGCAGTAATGTAATAATTGTAATTTATATGCAGTGAATTTTTTGATGATGCCATGCATGATGGTTGTGGCTGATAGGATAATTTTTAAGAAGATTCATGTATTTCATATATATTTAGAAAAAAATTTTATAATGTTAATGCTTTGCTTTTTTAAATGTTCTATAGATGTATTTTTGCGGATTGAATTCAGCTAACTGAATGATGATAAAAAAACAAAAAAAAACATGTATTGAGAATGACCACATGGGTCGAAACGTCTACATGTTAAAGAAATAATAAATAAAAGATAACTTGGACAAAAAAAAAAAAGGGTTTTTGTATCTATAAAGCAAAATAAAATAAAAGTCAAGTCCAGTACCTTAAACCATTAATAAAATAAATTATAAAAACAATTTATTTTTTTAATTTATCTAAAGTTTTGTAGTTTGACGTTTTCAGTTTATGTTGAATTTTCAAATTCTATAGTATTTATCAGCTGTTTTTATCTAACCTAATCCAGCCGGGGTCGAGTATAAACTTCCTTATGATTCATTAGTTGCATTTGAGCCTTGGAGGTGATGGGATGCTTCTTGGGTGCATTATTCATGTTTTTTTTTTGTTTTTTCTCTATCTACCCTTAGGATGCCTGAATAGGCGAAATATTGGACAGATAATTTCAATTTCTGTTTTAGTTTGTAGACTTAAGGGCTTTTCGTTGGAATTTTTTCCAAGGTCTTAACAAAACAGGTGCTACTTTCCAACAATATTTGGTTCCTAAAGCCGAGTAACTCAGGGTGTAGAGCTCTGAGTTGCTATACTCCGGGACTCCGGGTTCGAATCCGGCATTGACCGATACATTACTTAATCTGCCAACAGCCATAGGTGGAACATGTTAGATCTGTAAACCATGTGTGGGCTCACCTAGCCTCTGTAGAGTCGGTATTCTTTGGAGAAACCATGCGTTTGAGCTTGATCGCTGACTAATCTCCGTGCACAACCGTTGTATTTAACTTGAAGCTCTTATTGGATTGTAGCGGCTTACTTTTTTTACAATTAAAGTAGATTGATAAAAATATTCCTTTTTATAAAGTGCTGGTTTGTATAAAAATATATATATACAAAATCACGTTAAGTCTAATTTTCATTAATGAGTAACTATATTACTATAATTTTTTTTTTTTTAAGATTTATTTCTTTTTCAACTATTAAGCTGCTATTATATCTATATTATCTCACTAGAATTGAGTGGCTTGATCATTTGTCGGTTTATAACGAGTTTTTAAGCGAAGGGCAAAATCGATCTTCAAGTTTGTTGACTTAAATTCCTCTTATGGATCATCTGAATCATTTTAAGTTCTGGAAAAAAGATTGTTTTAATCTCAGATGTTAATAAATTTTATAATTATTACAAAGTGAAACATAAACATTGCGAGGCTATACATTACTCCCATTACTGAACGGTAATGAAGTTTTAACGAATCTAAACGACTGATTCGTTCGGCCGCACCCTAACGTTTTCTTTTATTTATTATTTGTTTTTTTTTTACTTTACTGGAGTCTGTCTTTGGTCCATGTATCAAGCATAAAGTATTATATTAAGTATTTATTTATGAGGTTGTTACGTTTAAATACATGCCAATATAAAGCTGATAAATAAACACATATATAAAGTGAACCATCAATCATAAACAAGGACGTTACTTTAAACGGGTGTGTTAGTTCCTCCCTTACATATATATTAAAATAATTTATTATTCTAAATAAGTATTCTTTTTATTGTGAGAAATCCTGGAAAAAATATTAAAAAGATGTATGCGTCTGCTGTCCGTGTCTCAAAAACATATAAAACCTGTACCTCTACAACTCATAAAGAGTCTTGGCAGAGTACTTAGTAAAAACTGTACTGTTTCTAGGATGAAGGCTGTGCAGGGAGATGATTTTTCTGTGATCCCGCTCCACTGGACTTCAACAAATCAATGTTTATGTGTTTTGATATAAAATTCACATTCCCAATAAAAAGTCATAATCCTCGGAAATCCACATTACGATTTTTTTTTTATTTCAAAATGGGGTCACAAACTCATACCTCGGCCAATCATGATAAAAGATTCAGAGATAACGTAACATATTTTGGAATCATTTTACCATAGGCATGAAATCAATATTGAGGATCCCATATAATAAATAAAAGAATTTAAAAAAAAAAAGTCAGTTCGTCACTTTTTCGGTTTTGAGGAATTAAAAAAATGATTGAATGTATCTGCAAATGGTACATATTAAGTATAAGGAATCATAAAAAAAAAAAAAAAATAGAAAAATATATGTTTCTGTTGTCCGCGTCTTTCTTGTACTACAAGATCAAAGTTTTTCTTCTTTGATAAAAAATTCACAGGTCATCCATCCGAAGTGATCTTCGCAACTCAATATTACTATAAATTTTTTGTGTTTCAAAATGGTGGCTGGTCAAGAAGGATTCAAACATTAATATTTCGACCATTGATGATGATAGAGAGAAAAAATAATATTGGAATAATTATTAATTCCATTTAAAAAAAAAAAATCGATCCTGATGGACTTCAATAATTTTTTCTTCTTGTTACTATTTTTTTTTTTAATTTCTCCCTATACAATACTTTTAATCAACTATTTGCGATCATTCATCTTCTCCAGAGGACGCTCGGAGATTGAGGTAAGGCCGAAATTCGTTTAGCCGCCCGGAAGGAATACCTGTTAGCCTTGGTACAATCCCAAGGATTTGTGGAAAGAGTGCAAAATATGGTTGGACATCTTAATTCATTTCCAAGGCCTGTTCTTCGATATGGTTCTTAGTCATTTGAATAATATACGGAACAGCATCCAACCTACTAGTGTTACCATATGGGGTGTGTTGGAATTCAAGCTTCAATTGCTTATAATATTCTGGAGAATGTAACCATGGACGGCCATGTAATGTGGAGACTTAGCCAAACCTTGATAAAGTTAGTTTTGAAAGGATATGGAACTTGGAGATCAATGGCTGAGAAATTTTCATTATAAAAGTTTCAAACATTTTAATTGTACATATTTCATTTGAAAGCACATTTATTGTCTATTTTAGAGAAGAAAATGGTCTGGGTTGAGGTAAAAATGAATGATTCATGAAGAAACCGATCCGTCTCGACCGAGCAGGTCTTCTTCAGGACATTTAATGCTGGCTCTGAAGGATGGGGTGAAACCTAAATGACTAATAATTATTTATGATTTTGAGGGGACGAATAATTAAAATAAATTTGAAAAAAAAAATAAAAGTCTATATTCAGAAAAATAAAACCACTTGTATGTGAAATAATAAATAATTACTGCACTGCAGGTTACAAAAAGAAAATGATTTAATTAAAGGAAATAATTATACTTGAATAAAGCTCTCATTAGACGCTGAACAATAGTCTTTCAAAGCCCAGTCACTTGTTTACACGCCACGTTTTTTGTTCACCAACCCTCGGCAGGTTATATACATGGTTATGTCAGTGTTGCTAAAAAATATTGCTAATAAATTAATTGTTTAATCACTGGCAACACTGACTGTGCCGGGTGTGACCTTCCCCAGTGACAGGTCAGGTTATGTTTGTCGTGTTACAATTTTATACTTTAGTTCAAGTATTTATCCTAACAAGTGGAAAAGACCATATTTTTTTTTGCAAGTAACATTTTCAAGAACATGGGTTAAGTAATTTTAAGAGCTTACATTTTACAGAAACAGATGTATTTATAAGTAGCAAGAGTTTTTTAAAATATATGTTTGGTCCAAAGTGAGTTAACTGTATTGAGAAAAGCGGATTCGTGTCATTCTCGTAGCTTTTGGCTTGCGATGCACTATGTAAATAACATGATTCCGCTTTCTTAAGTACAACGCAGAGAGAGCTCTACGGCAGGCGGAGGAGGTCTGCGCGAGCATCACACAGAAGCTAGAAAGACTCAACATCACAGTGAATCCTAAAAAGACGGACTGCATAATTTTCTCATTTCAGGAAAAAAGCGTCGCCCTCTCCCTAAGGTCTATAGGGTAGCGGGACGCGAAAACAGACCAGCAAGCAGCATAGTCTACTTAAGTGTCACACTAGACCGACACCTGAAACTAGCCTACCACTGCAGGAAGAAACTCAGGGCGGTTCGGACCAAGTCTTACAGACTTAACCACCTGCTTACATCTCCTAACTTATCCCTCCGCCTCAAGCTGACCATCTACAAAAGCCTCTTAAGACCGGCGCTCCACTACGGAGCACCACTTTTAAGTACCATCACACCGGCGACAGCAAAAAAGCTCCAACAGTTTCAGAACGGCGTGCTACAACGCATAGTGAGACACACGACATTAAACAAAACAAAAATGGACCTCCTACACACTACTCTCGACTTACCGACAGTCACAGACTTCATAAAACGCAGACACATCCAATTTTTTGACAGTCTGAAATACAGTACTAACCCTCTTTTCAGGACACTCACCCCAGCAGGACGGCCACAAACGTGGCAAGATCACGTTCAAAGTCTCAGCCAGAACTGAGAAATAAATAAAATAAACAATAAAAGGAAAAGGACACGGTGTGCCCCATCATCGGAAAAATCCAAAGTTAAGAAATAAAGAAAGAAATTAGAACCTTCCGTTTTCTCATCCTCCTCTTAAAATGTGCGCAGTACAGTAAAAGAGATTCCTCTCCAACCTAATCCTAATCCAGATTAGAAATCTTCAAACTTATAGGGGATAAGAAAAAAAAAATAAATAAAAAAAAATTCTTAAGTACAAGAAACTCATGTTGAAAAAAAAATCGACTAAACCAGTTACGTAGATATGTTATTGCTTTCAGAAATATGAGCGAACTTGTAAACCATTTAGGATGAAACAGGTATCATGTTTGGGTTTAATTTTGTAGTAACCAATCTGAATGTTGTCTATTACGAATGGTTATATTGCAGCAATTACCACACTGATTGCTTCCAACTTATAACTACTAAACGACTTAGTGATTCTCTACCAAGTTCTGTAGGTACCTAAATAGACCCATTTATGATCGAGGAGGTGAATTAATGAGCGTAAAACAATCAAATGCGATGTTTTTTTGTTTCAATTTGCGTCATATCTGATTTGCAAGTTTTCTTATGTTTGTTTGTGGTTCAGATTCATGAGTCATTAAGTATGTTTATGTCATCAGTTACACGTCAGAATTTATTTAAAATAAATAAATAATTTACAATAAATTATTATTTAAGTTCACGATCTCCAAGAAAACATAAGGCTTATTTCTTTGTACTGTTTATTAATAAACTTGAATAAGATACACTGACAGGCAAAAAATGCCACCCACTTGTAAAAAAAATGTATTTGTATATAATACATGGTATTTGTAGATAATACTTATTATTTATGGAATTTTATTATCTTTTTTACCTTTAATAACATTTTTAACGTTTATTCAATGAGTCTTTGTTTACAAAATTAAAATCAAAATGCGAATGCCTAAGAAAAATTGAAAAACGAACTATTTTTATTCTATAAAAATTACTGACAGCATCATTTAATAGCGCGCGTTTGCTTCTCTGGCCTTTCTTGCTTCTTGAGGACGCCTCGGCATACTTTCCACCAGCCGGGAAATGTCCCTTTGCTGGAGGATAGCTCGTTCCTCCCGAAAAGCCCTTTGAAGGTTCTGTGGTATATCAGGAAGAGCTGCACGCGCTCTTATTCGTCTTACGAGGTTTTCCCATAAAAGCTCGATAGGGTTCAAATCTGCAGAACGTGCTGGCCAGGCTAAAACCTCAATGTTGTATTGATGAAGGAACTTCTATACTATGCGAGCGACATGGAAGCGTGCATTATCGTGCATTAGAATAGAACGTTCGCCGATTTCACGCCCGTCTGGAGATCGAAGAGCAAATCTTGATTCATCTGTGAAAAGTACAGCACTCCCTTTGTCTGTAGTCCAATGGCTGTGTTCTCGAGCAAAAGCAGACTCTGTAACTCTGTGAGTTCTGGTCAAATCGGGTTCTCTTACTGGGCGAAAATCCATTAATCCATGTTCATTTTATCTATTCCGAGGAGCACGTTCAGAAATTTGCACACCTCGAACTTCTCTAGCCTGATGAATCACTTGAACAACGGTAAGGTGCCGGTTTTGTAAAATTCTTAAAGTCAAAAACGGGTCATCCTGTGGATCTGTTACCCGTCCTATACTTATAATAATAATAAGTTTATTTATTTATAAATGTTACTATATGTGGTCACTTCTTTTAAATTTCTCTTGATTTCAATCACGCAAACCTCGAACGCAGATCATCATTATTGCTGATTGGCCAAAACTAAAATTAGTTCGAAAGTAACTGTACTTGGCTTCCCTATTTACTTTATCTATTATCTCTATTTCGTTTCTGAATCTTTGCCAACTTTCTGATTATAGTTCCACTGGGTTCGATCGAGGAATTCACCCTTTTACCTTTTAAAAGAATTCAGTTCGAAATAATTCAAATAAACAATAGTGGTTTAAAAATATCTAAAATTAACAAGTTTTTTTTTGTAATTATTTCAATGCTTTATTGTGAATTACTTTTGAGAGAAATTGAAATGGTTAATTGATATGAACCTGTTTAATTTATTCCTTTTTTTTATTAGTAAAGGATTAATACACAATAAAAGTCCCTCCGGAAATTTCCATTAATTCATCGTCTACGATACTTCATATTTCTATTATTTTTTTTTTCAATAGCTTGCTACTTAAAAACTGATAATGTTTATTAGTGAAAGATAGTGGTCCGGTCAATTGACATAAATGTCTCAAAAGTAGGAGGAAATGTTTTTTCAAGAGCCAACGTTTCGACCCACTTTGTAGGTGTTCTTCAGGGCTATCGAGAGGGCCAACGGGGCGGCCATTTTAAGTCCGTCACTAGCTCTACTTTCAGTCATAATCATTCGAGATGATAATGTGTATTGTTCACGTAGGCTTGCACGGTCGGCGGTAACCATATTTTTTTTTCCGGGATGGACCGTGTCGTGTTGGTTTTGTTTGACAAGCTTTCGCTCATCGTGTTGTGAGCTTCCTCAGGGCTAGTCAGTAAATGAAGAGCGGATGGTGGAGTCAGGGTATATACCTTAGGGGCGTGGTCTCGGTCGAAGTCTGCTTTCTCATTGGCCCGCTTGTACCGAGTCCGTAGGTCATGTTTTGTTCGGGTGGGTTCGTGTGTGTTCGGTATGTTTGTGGATGGTTGGTTTATATGTTAGTCTTTTGTTTTATGGCAGGATAACAGTTTTTACTAAGCTTGTAAACGTCTTCCTTATTGAAATTATTGGATTCTTTGATAATTTCAATGACCTCTCTTATGGTGCGGAGTTGATAATTATTTCTTGAGGTATGTGGTGGTTGGTGTTGTAGAAGTGTTCTGCTACAGCCGATTTTTCCGTCTTGAAGTTTTTGACACTAGATATGTGATCCTTTATCCTTCTTTCGATGGTCCTTCCAGTTTGTCCTATGTAGTCCTTGCCACAGGAACAGGGTATACTATAGATGCCTGGGGAACTTAGTCCTAACTTGTCCTTGGGTTTCGGTTAGATGTGAGCTATTGTTTTGTTAGTGGAGAATGTGGTCTTGATGTCGTGATACTTTAGAATCCTGGCGATCTTTTCTGAGGTACCTTTGATGTAAGGAATGGTTGTCCGAGTTTTAGGTTCGTTGTCTGTTTCGTTATTGCCTTGGTTTTGTGTTTTCGCTTGCGTTCTACCTGTTTAATAGTTGTTTGATCGTATCCATTTTTCAGGAAGGCTGTTCTCAAGTGCTTCTTCTCTTTAGGGAGCTGTGACGGTTCAGCTATCATTTCAGCTCTGTTGAGTAGAGTGTTGATGATTCCTTCCTTCTGAGACGGATGGTGGTGTGATGTGGCATGAATGAATGAAGGTATCTGTATGTGTAGGTTTACGGTAGACGGTGTGTCCAATGTGGTTTCCTTTCTTCTCAACCAGGACATCCAGGAAGGGAAGTTTCCCATCCTTCTCCAGCTCCATGGTGAATTGTATGTTAGGGTGGATGCTGTTTAGGTGGAATTAGAATCTGTCCAGGGCATCTTTTCCGTGCTTCCAGATGGCGAAGGTGTCGTCCACATATCTGAACCAATATTCAGGTTTTTGGGCTGAGTTAGAGAGTGTTCCATGTACAGGTCCGCTGCCGGTGAGATCAATGAAGATCCCATGGCTGTAGCTTCCATTGGTTTATAGTAGTGTCCATTGAACAGGAAATATGTTTCCTTCATGCATATCTCCGTCAGTCTGTACTCTTATTTTTATAATATTTTTCGAAATCTTATAGAGATGGTACGTAGAAGTGGCAACTCTATTCCATGTACATCTATCGGAAATTTTGGTTTTCCAGAGTCTTAAAAAGCACCTCGAATGTTCTGTCCAGGGACGATTTGCTTCGGGGCTAGACATATAGGTTTTCATTCATCTGCTGACCCCGAACAGCCAATTCGTGGGCTTAGACAATTTTTTACTGTCCTTGAACCCGATTATTCGATGCTGAGAGGGACACGGGTGAACAGCTCCAAAGGGATTGTGTATGGATTTATGTGCCACTGCACATTGGAAATCGTGTTTCACAGCAAGTTGAGGTTGGATGACTTTCTGACGACCACATTTAGTACACTACAAACTTCTATTATTTTCTATATAACTGAGTAACATGGTTGTAGGGTGCTTGAAGTTGGGTACTTATGGCTTCATAAGTGAACTTCTGGCTGTAAAAACAGCGGATATTTTCGTAACTTTTCTGTCATGATCTAAGATGCATTACGATGATTGTAAATTTTTATGTCACAGTCTACACTTAGGATTTTTAATGGAGTACTGGAAAATCGTTTCATGTACCCAATTATTTCCATGGTTGCTCCATTTGGAAAAATTATGAGTTAATTTACATCATATTCCAATTAAAATGGATAATAAGATAAAAAAATAGTCGTTTAAAAACAACATTGTAACAAGGAAAATTTTATAACCGATAGTTACGTAAGAAAAACTAATTCGGAACAGATACTTCACTCAAGGTGAACTACCAACAAGAGGAATACACCTTGGGCCCGTCTGTTTTCATTTTTTTTTTGTGATTCTAGATCAGCACGTGTTGCTTCGCTTCGTCCAATGAGTCCATTCAAATTGTTATTTGTTTTATTTAAAACCATTTAACTATTATATTCAGTTTTTGTTTTTTATATTTATCTTTAACTAGCAGCGAAACCCGGCGTTGCTAGGGTTAAAATACATTGCATGTTTAATGGCATAAAAAATATATGACGATACATTTTTTAACATAGATATAGATTTCTATTTTCGATATTTGGAGACTTATTCGCCCATTAAACATGCGGTGTATATAGAGTAAACTAATTGAAATAATTTTAAGAAAAAGCTTAGTAAATGAAGAATTTATGTTTTAATTACATAATTATTAAGATATTATATTATTCATATACATATTACATGTTACATAATACATTGACATATATTATACATTTACATTTTTTATTTTAGTATTATTTTTTGTTTTGAATTTATTTTTACAACACTTGCTTATACACTACATTTATAGTTTTGTTGTGCGGACTGTAAATAAACGAATTTCGAGGTGATCCTACTCGTGAGCATGCGACATATAATTGGCCGTGTGCAAAGCATGGTTCCCTGAAGTTAACTCCACAGTACAGGAATGTTTGGCCCAGTGCATAGTTGTCCAAATTTCTTTCTTAAATCATACAAAGAACCTATCTGCAAATTTCAAAATGCTAAGTTCCTGATTTGCCTTTAATTATGTACTATAATGGATTCTCCACAGAACACAAAACACTGTCTGGGGGGCACGTGTCCCCATGCCCCCCATAAATCGACCCTTGATGTAGCCTTCGTGTTATGAATAATCTATATTACAGCAAAGTTTCATCCAAATCCGTTCAGTAGTTTTTGCGTGAAAGAGAGACAAACATACAAACTTTCGCATTTATAATAGTAGTAGGATTAAACAATAATAATTTGAAACACTAAAACCCATGAATTACATGGTAGAGACTGTACTGCATCTAGGACAAAGGTTGTATAAGGAAATTTTTTTTCTGAAATCACGCTCAACAGCAACCTTTTGCCCCCTGATTAAAGTTACCCATTTTATAGAGGTTGGGTGAGCCACAGGAGGGTCTATAGATCAAAAACGGCCTATAAGTGGCTGTAAATCAATTGAATAATTTATCTCCCAAAGCTGGATTCGAATCCGAGACCCTCAACAAAGCAACTCAGTTCTCGACAACCTGAGCTGCTCATATAATAATAAAACCTAAAATTTTGAATAAAAAGGTTTGGAGATCGAGGTTAGTTCCGAAAAATAATAAATCAAAACCGCAGGACATCATTTTACTAGAAACTCATTTAATCTGATGACCCTAGGGTTTTACGCCTCTAAGCAACAACAAACAAACAACTAGAAACTTATGCATCTCTTATTAGAAATGGGTTCCTTAATAAATTTGAAAACGCTCGAACTTTTTAATCTGTAATTATCTCTGCTAATGGAAGGTTGTGAAGGAATGATATTGACCCACTTGGGGCCGGCTATTAGTTGAGAAAGGACTGAATTCTCGTTCGTGCCAATGATGGAAAATAATCATTACGTTATAAAATATTATTATATCATTTGATTTAATTAGATGTAATAAATATAATCGTATAGGTCAGCCGAGGTAATTAGATCCAAGTTTTAATTTGGAGTTGTTATACTGTTCAATATGTACTACTATTTTACATCTGCTAGCCTACTCTGAAGGAGATATGGCACTTGCAGGACCTTGGCCTACACAGCAATCCTCTCCGAAGACCAGTCTTCGGCTGCCCTTCACCATCCCTCGACACCCAACAACCGAAGATCTTCCATTTCTTGCACCTAACGAAGACCCAGGCACTGCATCTTCTTCCATCCGTATGTCTCTCCATTATCATTTTTGGGAGTCTACCATGCTCCATTCCAAGGACATGTCCTAGCCGTCTTATTCCGGCCTCTTTTCGGAGGTGTCCCATTGAGGTTTCTCGTTTCCTCTTCATCCGCCACCGCTCCCCTTCCTTTGCACAACCATAAGGATTTTCCTCTCCCACATATTTAATAGCCATTCATCAGTAAGAGTCAGCGTCACTTCTATAAATAGATGGAGTTTTCCTATTCTTAAGGCCTCTTTTCTCCTTTTTCCGAATTTGCATCTTTGATCAATAGTATCTATTTTATTTTTTATTAATTGTTATAATTTTTAAATATTTTTATTTTTATTTGCCCAGGCCCGGGATTCGAACCCGAGTCTCCCACGTTTCCGTCGTGGTGCTCTGCCACCTGAGCTAGCCTGGCTCGTACCTCGGTCAGACAAATCTATTCTCTTCACCGATCCCACATCCCCGCGTTCTCACATTTTGCGAGCGTTCGAATCCCGGCCCTAGACAAATCTTTTCTCTTCAAAATAAAAATATTTAAAAAGTATCTATTTTAGTTTTTCCAGTACTGGAATTGTATATTAATGCCCAGTTTTCCTAGCAGCTTCTTCGCATTCCTTGAATTGGCTGTCCTTGCGGTAAGCTCAACATTATTCGCTAGATATTGTGTCAAACTAAAGTATATGCATCCCCCGATCTTATGCCGACTTCACGACTACTCATAGCTTATCTCTTTTCTGAATATTAAATTTCTTTAGAAATTCTCCCTAAAGTTTCACTACTCACATTAATAAGCTTCATGGGGCACCCTAGGAATTTAAATGTTTCATTGAGCACATTTATGTCTTTCCTCTCATAGGCTTGCCTATAAAACAACAGGTGATACTGTCCTACATTTCGTTCCTAGCATTTTTCAATTTTATTGGAAGATATTCTGTTCCTTTACTGTTTGAAAAATAGTTAATGACTTGTGTAAATTATCATGAATCATTAATTATCAGTATTGGAAGGTATTGCTGGAAGGAGGTTATAGTTGTGGAGTTCCAAGACTCCAGATGCAATAACTCTTCTTCAGCGGCTCTGTTATAAACAACCAAAGGTGACTGACTATATCGGAAGATAAGTTTACGAAGCATTAACTATTACTTGTTTTGTTTAAATATTTCTGCCCTAAAATGTTCAGAAACGTGCATCAAGTATACTTTCGCATAAAGCATGACTCAATTTTAGATTATAATCCAGATAAATAAATTAATGAAGTGGCTTTGGCATAAAATTATTGAAAATCCTTCATTAGTCCATGCTATTTTTTTAAATATTATATATTTATTGTATTTATAACTTTATGTGACGGTATCAAGAACGTGGAACCAGCGTTGGTTTTTTTTAACCTTAGCCTGAAGTCTATTTAAAAACCTAGTGTGTACTTATATACAGCAGTATCCTTCAGTGAAGTCATCTGAATTAAGAAAAAAATGTTTATGTTATTCTAAAATATCCAAAAGTTTTCCAAAATTCTCCTTCCCCAATAAAGGGAAAGGAAATGATTCAATAACATTCAAATACACCTGTAGGCGCGACCTTAACCCACTTCGCTAGAATCTACCTGTGGGTTTCTATTTCCAGTTTCTGAATGTGTTTACACTTAAGGAATTCTCCCGTCGTATAACGTTGAGTAATGTCCTATATCTCTTATAGAGGCAGGGCTACGTTAATCCCAGTTTAGTATATATTTTTTGATTTTTGTAATACTTAAAATATCATAAAGTTGGCATTGGAGATTTTTTGTTTAACAATTTTTTTAACTATACATTGGGGCTGAAAAAGCCATCCATTGTTTAAATATTTTTCTTTAACAAACAGACCTACATGCTAACGAAACTACATATTTTTGTGTTTCAAAGATAATAATGGATATCAATAGGTTTAGAATGCAGTAGGAAAAAAATCCCAGAAAGCAAATCCTTAAGTCTCTAAAATACTTGAGTCAACATTTGCCAATTCAGGCAACATCAAAGAAGACAAAAGGCAGCACATCTCAAATCAACACACTCATCAAATAGAATGCGACCTTACCCCAAGACGTTCAACAAACAATACTGTTAACGACCCTGTAAACAAGACAGACGAGACTGTTAACGTGAGATTTGACCGTTCTAGAGTCTTAAGGCTTTTCTTTTTGGAATTATTCCCTATTGAATTTTAATTCATATTTAATATATCTTTTTATTGCTCATTTTTTATTGATTTAATAGATTTAATTTACTATAGAAAACCGAGACTCCCTCCCACTCATCCTCCCTGATAATAAAATATTGAAAAGTGGATTTGATGGAAAAGTATGTTTTTAATTTATTCGTTAATAAAAAATTAAAAAAATGTTTCGTTATGACCTAAAGCTATTGCAATAGTGAAACTTTGAAATGCAAAATGTCTAATTGTCGTCAGTAAAATTGAATTTGCAATATTTTATTGTAGATTAAGGCCGTATTGGGGATTTAATATAACCATGAATGAGTTTTAAAACTGAACAAGTGATGAAATGCAACAGAACAAGGAAGAGGCCAGTACGGCGCTCCTCATACTATGCCCGTTTAGCAAAAACCAGCCTCAAGTAATAGTAATTGGTTTTTCTGTCTGGCTTATTATATCTATTTTTTATGTATTATGACGGTGGAATCAAACTCGCTAGGATTACCTCTAGGGTTTTTTTCCATCCACACTTCCACTGAACTCAAAAGATCACAGATACAATGTGTGCCAAATGGCAAATGGCTTTTGATAATTTTCTCTAATAAATATTTATTATTATTATCATGCAGCTAAAAAAAAGGTACTAGTATATTTAAGGGCCTGCTGGTATCAGCGCGCTCTGGTGTCACTTTTCTTAACCATCACCTACTGTTATAGTAACCTTTCTTTGTTTTGTTATTGTTTATGTCAAGTTCAACGTGAATCTGTTTTTGATTATTTCCTTTAAATATGAGTTGGAATTTGAAGAAGATTTTTCGCAAGGTGTACGATGAAGAAACAGCTGTTAGGTTTCTTCTGGAGCGGAATGTCATTCCCCAGAAAATGCGTTGTCAATGAACATTATATGAAACTGCAAGTGGGGGATAAAATTAGATGGAGATGATTTTTGATGCAATTGATGCAATTTTTGAAGATATTGCTCTTTTTAATGAGCATTGTTTGTAATAAATTTTTCATTGTTTATCAGAACGTAATATTTTAGATACTTATATTTTATTCATTAAATAACAATTTTAATTAAAAAGTGATCATATTTTAGTTAAAAATTGTTATTTAATGAATACTCCTTGTAATAAATGTTTTATTATTTATAGTTTAATTTTGTCTACATGTTCCTCATTTATTTCATTTCCTATAATCTGTTGTATCATAATGAAAGGCAATGCCTATTTAAAATGCATGCATAACCTGACAAGGTCCAAATAGTTGAGGTAAGTGACACCTGAGCGCGCTGATGCCAGCAGGCCCCTAAACATACTAGTACCAAAAAAAATATAGTTGTGGAATTTATAATAAATTGTAATTATTGAAACGAAATTTTATTTATGATCATTCATTTTTGTACAATATGTAAGAACAATGCATTCGTAGGACCCAAATCAACTATTTTTCTGGATATTTTTATTATTTTTTCTTTGTTTTCCTGAAATTTACACTGTATTCAACTCATCAAAATAAATTTAACTATCGGAAAATTTCCAAATAGATGGACGCATAATTGAATCCTAGCAACAGAAAGGTAATTAATCAACATTTATAAATATTCCACTAAATGAGAGACAAAAAAAAAAAAGGGACCTTGTCTTGGATTCATTCCTTATCTATAAATATATTTTATATAAACAAAATATTGAATGCGTTGTCAAGACTTTCATCTAGCGGTCATTGTTTTTTCGGTAGTAAATGATCTATCTCTGATAAAAGTTAAAAGTTTTAAAAATAAAAATTTCAAAAGTAGGACTAGTTGCTCTTCTACAATTAGAGATTAAATTAATACAACCATTAGAAAAAAATATGCGTATGAAGCTGGGGAATAAAGTGAAGATTGAACTTGGAACAGATTCATCTTAATGCCGAGGATTTTAATGCTATATTTTTTTAATATTAGGGCTTAGATTGCAAATTAAACAGAGGTTTATTCCAGCCAGAACAGCCAATTATCATTCCAAAGGGTAGGTGAATCCCTCCATTTGGATCCGGCCTACGGGAAATCCCCAGCGCTCACTGACCCTTGATGACCAACTCCAGGTACTACATCTAAGAAATATTACCAAGAATTCAAGTTGAAACAGATGTGGTTAATTTCTGCTACCTGTTTTCTGCAAGCAATGTTTTCTGCACACCCAATGAAAAATCCAAACCTTCGACGATCCTGAAGACATTTGCCGGTATGCGAAATATTATAATCATACCCTTCCTTCGAAATATCGGAGAGCAGGGCTGTTAATAGCGGAATAGGGTATCGAAATATCCATGAGAAAATTAAAATCGTATGAATCGGCTTGAACTGACAGCATTCCTAATGAACTAATAAAAATGTGCGGGGAATCAGAGTTCCTAACTTTAATCTTTTTATTAAAAAGATATGAGATGATGAATTTATGACCAAAATTCGGAAGCAGTCCAAACTTATTCTGATCCACCAAAAGTGACCGAGTATGGATTGTAATAATTGTGGAACATCTCTCACGATAGCATGCTGATATACTAATATTTATTTTTAATTATCGGATTTCAGACGAAACCTTTCAACAATCGAACAAATATTTACCCTACAAAAAATGATAATACAATGGAAATTTCGTCGTACGGATTTGTGTCAGGTGGTTGTCCATTGATGGAAGTTAGTAAACAAGCGAACAGAATGACATTCTCAGGGTCGCTAAGCCTTTTATTCATCTTCGATGGCGCTTCTTCGTGAAGAGTCAAAGCCTCTGCTAGAATAAGCTGACTGCTACTGCTCTTCAATCTCTGATCCTTACCATTTTCTTCGTACGTGCAGCCACACAATCCCTGTGGGTTTGTGTTGACCAGGCGGGGTCAACCCACTTTTCTACTTCCAAAAATATTTTTATCAAGGATCCTTTTGGGGACTTTGCTACCAATCATATACCCTTCCCATCTAAGACTTCCAGACTTTATAAAATCCGTTGTCACACACATACCCTCAAATCCTTATCAGAATCTTCCTCTTAAATCTTAATAGGGACCAGAGCTAAGACTAATATGTGAATATTTATTATTATGACATTGTTGTAATGAAATTGATATTAAGTTAAAAAATATAATTATGTAAAGGAAGTTCACTCATTTACAATATATTTAGAGTTGCTTGGCTGTGTGAATGATTGGGAAAAGGCTAATGGAATACCAGGTATAAATAAATTATAAAAACTTTATTCGTACATATGCATATATTTTCTTCATCGTTATACATAGATGTCAATTTTATAACTGTATGATTTATGCCAGTAGTGATTAATTGTAAATTGTTTGTGCTTGAGATGGTAGCTCGAATGTAGGGGTGGTCGTAGATGGAACAGTGTCCTCACCATTTCTTTGATATTGGAGGAATATAACTAAATATGTCGTGGCTATAGAAATCATCTGCAACATGAAGTTGTTTTTAATTATACTGTTGGCTTTCCATGGTTTTTTTTTTCTAGTGCGGAATCTGTTAAAATTTCAGCGAAAAAACTAACATTGCTCCTAAATTTATCCTTTTGAGAAAACTTAACAGTTGGGTATTTTTTCAAACTGGCTAAAACTGTTTAATGTTATTTTTTATTGGAAATTTCGTTTCCTATTGATAGTATTTTGTTATGACATTTTAGTTTCAGTTAGTTTTCCAGCATTCACAATGGCTCTCTTCATTGTGAAAAACATATTAATTTATTTATTATTAAAAAACGAAAATTGAAAATCGTTAATTTTTATTTATTTGAGTTTCAATCCAATTCAGTAAACACGGGTAATGAACAATCATTTGTTATGATTGATACTACAGAAAATATCAGTGAATTGTCGATTCTGAAAAATCCACAAACAGTGAAGATTATTTCCTCATTTACCAGAAAATGAAAATTCAGTTTTTCCTGTGAAATAAAATACATTTCATTAAGTGCTCTTTTTTTTTTAATGAATTATTGTGTGATATTGTTACTTACATTTTTCAAAAGTTTAGAAGACTTGTCCTCAACCATCTCCCAATACAGTTTTTGGTTGAAATGTTTTGCCTAAAATACGAAAATTATTTATGATAACCCTTTTGTTACATCATACATTAAATATTTTATGAATTAGATAGGCAACATTTATGCTAGAATAGATTTTTTTTTCAACCAAGTGAGATTAAATCTTTCTCATTCATCGGTATTGATATTTCTGTTATTGGATCGATATTTCTCCCATTACGATCTAATTTGTATACACGTAAATAGATCGCTTAATTTTAAATAAATAATGAGATTAAATAATAAAGGACTAAGGTTTTTTTTTTTTTCATTTACCGTCACATTATGCTCCTAAAGCTAACCAGACGATGCTACAGTGGGAATCTTTGCCTATCCAGGTTTAATTAGGATAGAGATCTTAAACGAATACCCCGCACAGCCACAGGGTTACCGTTTTACGTTCTTTATGAAGGACGCCATGGCTAATGGACATATATGGGAACGAGGTAGGATGCAGCGAAAAGCGGAGATGGACCGAGGCTCGAGCTTGACGCTGAAAGGCAAAAGTGCAAGAGAAAGAAGAAGAGGATTAAGTTGCAATTAAAATTGACATTTTTACTTCATCAAGAAATAAACATATTGCATAAAGAGTAGAGGTTAAGAAGTAGGGAAAGTTTATTTTTTATTGTTTTCGTTCATATCTTATAAGCGGTTGGTCCGTACTATTGTTCCTGAAAAACATAAAACTTATTTATTTTAAGTACTTACCTTCTTATTCAATTCATTACAACATCGAATCACTATCAAAATCGGAAATAGATAGCAAGCGATGTACAAGAATAACTGTAAACTGTACCAGTCATAATAGGGCGTTATGAATATGATGTATAGATCGCACAATATTAGAAGAAAACTCCAGCTGACAATGAAAAACGTAGGGAGCTTGAACAAGTGGCATATTTTTTCGAATATTGAAGAGATGCGTTCGTACCTTAAAACAGAATCCTCATGTTTATTGAAGCACGTAATGTCGTTGAAGAAGGAACCTAGTTGGAGGAACGAACAGCTCAAGAGGGCACTGCAGGCGTAATTGAAGGAAACACTGATGAGGAAAACCACCAAACTAGGCAGCACCGTCCAAGTTATTTTGTAATTTATAACGTTCCACATCATAAGAGTTATAATCGTCAGGTAAACTGAAAACATTGCTTTGAAGCAGTTCCTAACTGATGCATCACTAATGAGACTGACACTCAAAATGTTCAAACCTACTTCAACATCACAGATAATGTTTCTGTTCAAGAAGAACCAGACAAGTGAGACAATGACGTTAATAAGACTAGCTATAGCCTGTGTTTGTGACATCATATACATCAGCCAGTCTTCAGTTAAGAATCGGTATTCGTCAGGGTATGGAGGCATATTTATGCAAAGGTACACCGTGCTGGAAAAATGCAGGATGATGATTGCCAGTACCATCAGCTTGTATGAGATCTTATGACAACAAAGGGAGAGAAAGTTGTAACTGTGCTCCATTCTGGATAAATGAGTATTCCGAATGTATAAGGCGAGCTAGTGGTATCCATTATCTAATGAATAGTGTTCATGCATTAAATATTTACGCTTATCGAAGGAACAATATGAATCGGGGTAGATATAGGAACCAGTTGCTAAGCATTCAAAATGAAAACACCACCAATGCCATCGAATAAACTTGAGTGTTTATACATTCATGAAGGATTATCTCAATTAGGATCCTCAAAAAGGAAACTTCGTGTTGCATAAGTCTGAATTCAATATTCCTGTTTCTTTAATGGGATCGAGCACTCGGTTAGTATAATTGAAGTGCTATCGTCGCGAAGATTGATGGACTTGTAAATTTGTTGGGCTGAGAAATGAACGAATTCCTAAAAATTTGATAGGCGCTGTACAGACTGGTTAACGCCCGTAGGTAGGCTGGGAAGTAGGTGGCTGATTTCGTTGCGAGTGCCGAAAGAGTTAAGAGTGATCTAGCCGTTTTGGGTTTAAGTATTATTCCATGGAACGAGTTTGTAAACAAAGAACGGTAATATCGGCAGCGAGTCTTCGGGTTCGCTTAGCCTTATTATTATTTTCTCCTATTAACAAAGCAGATTCGAGCAAGTAATAGGTCTTTTCGATAGCCCGAAAAGACCGATTCCCCGACACGAGGACATTCATCTACTTTATCACAGAACTAAAACAACAGCTATAAAAGTTTCTATGAATCTAGTTACGGAATTTGATTGTAAATCAATCTTTTTTTTTTTACTAATTTTTATGATTTCTATGGATAGAGGAAGTGGCAAATAGGTGGGATTTGAAGGTCGGAAGGATATAGTGGAGCGATCGGTAGGAAAATAGAATTTCAAAAGACAGAGAATCGGATAAGGAAAGATCGGTCAAAAGCTGCAGTTCAGAAGATTAAATGTACTCATTATTTTTTATTTATGGGAGTGGAGTAGCTCAGCTGAGTGTTGAGTTGCTGTTCTGAGGTTACTGTCTTAAATTTTAGCTGTGGCAGGTAAATTATTTAATATTATAATGTTTATTATAATGTTTGGGTCCATTCATGTTACTTGGATACAACCTCAACAGACGACAGGGCAGCGTTGCTCTGATAAGAGTAGGAAATTGACTAGCTATCTAGTAAAGGCTGTGCAGTGACAGTGTGTAGTATGTGGTACTACTAGGACAGGAGATAGGTGCATTAGGAACTGGACAGGCAGTGATCAAGGAGGCAGATTTATGCAAAGGTACACCGTGCTGGAAAAATCCAGGATGACGATTGTCAGGATTATCAGCTTGTAGGAGAGCTTGTTACAACAAAGGAAGTTATAGCCGAGGTCCATTCTGGACAAATGGGAATTCCGAATGGCTAAGGCAATCCATTATCTAATCAATAGTGGCCATACATTAACTATTTATGCTTATCGAAGGGACTGTATGAATGCATTAGAAATGGCGACCACCGTCTATGTCGTCAAATATAGTTAGGTGTTTATATGTTTATGAAGAATAATATAATTTCTATCAATCTCTAACGGCGCTATGGCCATGAAGAATCCTTACCTCCTCAACAATTCTCCTCTACTCAGAGCGATCCTCCGCAGCTCTTCTATATCTGCTCACTCCCAGAAGCTGTAGTTCAGCTTCAACATCCTCCAGTCTAGTAGTCTTTCCTGATCCATTCGACTCTCATAGCCCAACCATCTGATTCTCCCTTAATATATTAGTCTAAATCGGAATCTTTATGCTGATCTCCAAGTTCTTTATTTTTATTTTTCTCATGATTTTCCTCTCCTAAACATTAATTAACCTATCCTGTTGCTTTGTAAGGGTCCACGACGTTGCATACGTCATTAATGGTCGGAGAACGGTCCTATATATTCACACTTTGATCTGTCGGGATTTATTTCAGTTTAGAAGAATTTACTTGAGATCCGGGAGCATTTGTTGCCATTCTCTTCTATTTCATTATTTTCCGTGACTATCGTGCTGTGGCATTGGAAGTACGAAACAAACATTTTTTTTCGTACATCCTATGTAATGTTTTCCGGACACCTTCTCTCAAATATCTTTTATTGGACGACATCATGTATTTTTTTTTTTCGTTTGTCTTGGGCCCTGTTTTGTTTGCAGCCTCTTCACATTTTCGTACGCCTCTGAAACTGCATTTAGTGTTTTCCCAGTTATAACAATTTCGTCAGCAATAGCGAGGTGTTGAGTGCACCCCTCCTTCCTTGTTTCTAATCTAAAGTGATAATTTTCTAACGCCATGTTAAATAAGACACAGAGTAAGGAGTTTACTCCTATTCGTATGGCGAAGTCTGTGGACTGTTCTCCTTGGACCTTGAGTAAGCCTCTCCTACCTAGGGTCCCTTAGGTTTAGATGATATAAAGGAGGGAGGTAGCTGAGTGTTCAAAGCTGCTGTAGGTTTCGGGTTCAAATCCAGCTGTGACAGCTGTGTGTGGATCAGAGGGTGTCCTCTGGAACCTACAGCTGAACCCTCTGGGGCTCACCCATTCTCTATAAAGTAGGCTCCCTCGATTGTGGGAAATACTTGGCGGTTGAGCGTGATCTCGGCTGAATTCGTGAGCTGTAATGGTACAACTTTGTGTTTATTTTGAGATTAACTAGTAGACTTAAAATAAATGAACCAGCTTAACCTACTCAAGGTTCAGATATTCAAATTTTCCATAATAGTTTTTTATTCTAATTATCAATTTAGATTTTCAATGACACTAGTTTGTCTACAAACGGAAAAATAAATCCGCGACTTTAAGTAAATTAGTTCACATTGATTTATATGTCTTTAAATTACTAACTGATGTTTTTCAATCGGATTTCTATAATATCAAATTGTTATTTTTCTCTGAATATTTTAATCAATTACTTCAGTCGTTTAACAGAAAAACTTATTTATTTATTTGTTATTCCCTGCTCCTTTTTATTAATAATTTGTTTGAAATCACCATTTCGGAATCGATTAAAAAAGAAATGGCAGTGAGAAATGAATAAAAGATCTGAGGAGAAAGTACTTAAGTAACAATTAAAAAATACTTTTTTGTTTTGGATTTTTTAAAGCTTAATATATTGTAAGAACAGAGGTTGGTGAGAGAAGAGAAAACTCAGGCTTAGGTTTTTCGTACATATCTGAAGAACTATTGATATTTATTTTATTTATTAATTTATTTCAGTTTTAATAATTAAGGAGTATCTTACATCGTACAGGCTCCGTTTAACGTCCCTTCCGAAGTACGGCATAACAAGGATTCTTAACCACTTTGAAAAATCCTCGAACGACTCATTCAATCCGCAACTTCTGTTGTTCTAGAGATTCGCTACCTTTATGCACATACACACACTTATATATATATATATATATATATATATATATATATATATATATATATATATATATATATATATATATATATATATGTATATATATATATATATATATATATATGTATATATTCTTTATTATTATATTATTAAATGTTAATAAATGATCACAAAAACTCCAGCAGAGAAAAGGCAAATAAAGCTGTAACGCGATTCGAAGTAGTCAATACGGAATTAAAAAAAAAAAAAAATACAAAGCCTGTCAATTTGTAAGCGAAAAAAAATTGCGGATGGAATTAATCCTGCGAATTTACCGTTTCGGGTCTGTTTTTGCTGTTTTCGTATTCAGCCCGGAACTTAAGGAGTAGCAAAACCGGTATCAGAAACTGGAAAGGAATTTGTTAAGGTAGACCGTTGTAGACCTTGTTAATCTCATCTGACAAATATGAACACTCATTGTATGTATTGTATCATTGTATGCGACTACTCCTAGTCATATCTCACTCATCAGATTTGTTTTTGTTGTATTATTATTAGCATTAATAATATCCATTATGCTCCTTAAATGTATCCCGATTAAACTATTTCCTGATCTCCGATACATTTAACAGAACTATAGCCAATTATTAATTGCTATTTGAAAACGATAAGATGTTGGTAACATCTTCATACACAATACCTTCAACAAGAATCATCTCTGAAAAATAGTCTGCTCTTTTCCTAGCAAATCTAATACTAACCAATGATTATCAGACATTCTCAAATAAACGGCCATTTTTTTGTATTTTTAGAGCAAGAGAAACCAGAAAAATAAAATTATCGCAAATTAACAAAAGTACACGAAGATTTGTGCGTTGGTTATTTTACTAATTTACTGTGAATTTTTGACGATTTCATTTTTAGGAACCTTAAAAAAAGTAGTAAACTTAAAAATAAAAAAATAGAAAACAAAATTAGACGCCCTATTTTTTCTAAACACTAATAAATTATAATTTACGATAATTTACACTCAACGGTCCCAATATGTATATATATATATATATATATATATATATATATATATATATATATATATTGTCATGTATGGTGGGGACGCGTGAAGGATCCTTACATAGCAGCAAGAGAGATTGGTGAATAATTGGGAGAGAAAGAATCTTAGTACACTATATGGCCCATGCAAAAAAGAAAATCGTTTCGGTACCAAAACGAATAAAGAACATAAGGACCTGCAAGAGGAACAATTGTGTCTTGTATTAAGAAAGGAAGATGGTTGGCGAGACATCGAGAAAGAGGGAGAGACAGGCCAGGGCTGCGATGGGTGGACGATGTGTGCAGAGCTAAATCTTCTGGATGTGAGAATATGGAGAACCTCGGAGGATTTTTCTGAGTGAAAGAAAATTGTCGGAGGAAAAGAATATTTTATGTGTGTGTTAAAAAAAATTAATTGTTCAAAACGGTTCTTATCATTAATTGTCGACAAGACGTATTTAAATTAATTATAGAGGATGTTATTTTTTGAAGATTGGGTGTTTCGAACAATGGTGCAATTCTCATCTTCGTATTTATATCAAAATGTACTTCATCATACTTATGAATCATCCTTTTATTTTGTTTAATTGGACTCCTAACTATTGTGGAAATTTACTGGTAAATAAATTAGACATTGAGCCCGGTTTATCCATTTAATTGTATAGTATATGCGTTCGTAGCGATGTTTTTTACTCAACCTATCCATGATAGCAACAAGTCATTAATTAAACTCGTGAACTGATTAGCATCAATAACTGATGGTCGCGTCCTTCAAAGCTGTGAGAACTGTCTATTTTCGTCGCCTAACAGTAATTTGCGATAATACCTGCCTTCAGGCCGTGAGGGAGATCAGTAATCAAAGACCTGAGTATTATTTTTTTTAATTACGTGAACAGAATTCATGAGGAATAAAGAGCTTTCCTTAGAGCTGGTTACTCGTATTGTAGCTATCATTGATACCATGACGGCGACATTCACCATGCTGGGATGTCCGGATGTATTTGATTAGTGGACGGCCCCCAGAAACCTGAGATATTCATGAAAAATATTTTTTGTTAATTTACATTAACATTTTGCATATTTTTCTATAAATATATGCGTGCTTTACTTTTTCCTTAAAACAAATGTTATAATTTTTTATAATTATTGGTCATTTTTTTTAGATTTAAATATTTTTATTTTTTAAAGAGAAAAGATAGGCCCTCGACCGGGATTTGAACCCGGAACCTTTGTCTCGCCGTGACATCGCTCTATCAATTGAGCTAACCAAGGCCGCCTGCCGGCCGAGGACAAACCTTTTCTCTCATAGATCCCATGTCCCAGTGCTCTCGCCATTTTTGCGATGAATACACTAGAACGAAGTTCTTTGAACATTAATTTTAATTTTAGGATCTTATTGACTTACGTCATATTACTATTTATAATTTTTTATAATTATTGGTCATTTTTTTGAGATTTAAATATTTTTATTTTTCACTAAAATAGAGCCAAAAATTCAAAAAGAAACACTATTATTTATTATAATGCAATTGGGAAAAACCACAATGCAAAGCCTTATGTTTCAAAAATACACCTACTTACCAGTCGACGTTTCGCCTATTCAGGCATTATCAAGACACCAAAATCAAAATAATTTTGGTGTCTTGATAATGCCTGAATAGGCGAAACATCGACTGGTAAGTAGGTGTAAGGTTGTATGTTGAACGTCTTGGTGGTGGGGTGCTGTCTCATGTTTAAAGCCTGTTTGGGCTGTTGATCGTTGGGATGTATTGCACCTTTTTCTTCGAGATGCGATTCACATAACCCCCTTTTAGATTTTGGTGTCTTGATAATGCCTGAATAGGCGAAACGTCGACCGGTAAGTAGGTGTATTTTTGATACATAAGGCTTTGCATTGTGGTTTTTCCCAATTGCATTATTTTTATTTTTTAAAGAGAAAAGATAGGCCCTCGACCGGGATTTGAACCCGGAACCTTTGTCTCACCGTGACATCGCTCTACCAATTGAGCTATCCAAGGCCGCCTTATCACTTCTCAATATTTTCCATAATCCTATGAATCTCCCAGAATTATATAATTTAAACAAGGCCTAGCCCAACTTCAATGTCCTCTACCTGACGTAAATGTCTTGTTACCTACTTTGACGATGCATATTGTTAAAAGGGTTTACATTTTTTTTTTTTCTTGAATGCAATACAAATATAAATATATGTCTAAGATAAACCTTTTTTTATAAATGTATTTATTGAAATTTACAACTCTATACAGAATACATCAAGTAAATATAATAAGTCCCGAGATAAAGGCAAGTAGAGAAACTACCCAGTGACAGTATTCAAATAAAAAGTTCAACTTAGAAGGTCAAATGAATAAGCATTTATTTTGATATAGTCAAAATTGCCATGCATCATATAACTTTTAATTAGCTTTAATCAGTACAATTGGTAGTTAAATATTCTGATTTCTGAATCATATACCATATGGCCATCTACTTTTCAGACGTCTCGGAGGATTATCAGGAATTGACGAGGTTGCGAGGTTTGAAACAGGTGGGTTTGAGTGGAAATAAAGTTTGTCATCATTGATACCGGATTCGGGCCAAATCAGCAACAAACGGGACATTAAGGTCATTATGGATTACTTTGGTTTTAAAAAAGTAAGGAGCATTGAGGATTTTACGAAGGATTTAGGATTGTAAGGATTGAATACGAGAGGAATTCGATGGCTTAGTGGAGCTCCAAAGCTCTATTCCGTAAGTCCAGATTGGTCTAATGATGGTCATGTAGATGAGTCTTTTGTAATTAATTGGGAGCTTAGAGCGTTTGTCTTGTAAATGTTGAAGTAGCCTGAAACGGCGAGCTGTTTATTGTCGTTTCAGTCTAGTATGAGGATTCCAAGTTAATATTTTGTCAAGGTGTAGTCCTAAATACCGGACCTGTTCTACAGGAATCAGTGGGATGTTATTAAACGATACAGGAGGAGGGGAAGTCATTAGTTTACGATGGAGGATAATGGTGATTTGTGAGAATTTATTTTAATCCTCCAGTTTTGACACCATTTTTTCAAGGTTAGTGATATGGGATTGAAGAGTACGGGTTGCTATAACTGGATCGGTGTTGACTGATAATAGACATGTGTCATCCGCGTACGTGGTAAGGATATTATTAGGAGGAGTTAGGATGTCAGCTGTATAAACTGTGTGGAGAATTGGGCCGAGGATACTGCCTTGAGGAACACTAGCAGATTGAGGAAAGAGGGATGAGTAGACATTATTATGATTTACTGTGAATAACCTGTAGGAGACATAGGATTGGATAATGAGAAATTATGTAGGATTTAGTAATGTACGGAGTTTGTAAAGCAACCCGATGCCAGACTCGGTCAACAGCCTGTTCAACATAAAGGAAGACCGCTGGACAATACAATCCACGTTCCAAAACTGAGGAAACAACATCCACCACACGACGGTATTGCTGGATAGTGGAGTGGGATGTTCTGAATCCAAACTGATATAATATTATTTGCGTACAGGATGGGGTACAATTGTTTCAGGATGAGATCTTCCAAGATTTTACCCATGCATAAAAAAGTGGGATAGGGCGGTAAGAGGAAGGGTATTCCGGTTTCTTTTTAGGTTAAGAGATCATTTTTACGACGGACAATTTCCAGAGGATAGGAAAATATGTAGTGCGGAGTATGGCATTATATATGTGGGTGAGGAATAGAATGGCTTTTCTAGGAAGATGTGGATCATGATGAGGTCCTGTCCAGGAGCAAGGATAAACCTGAAGATAGATTTCGAAGTTACCTCCCCATTATAACAATATACATATTTTTTCTTACCACCTAATAGTTTATATTATTGCATGACTAAGATGTACACACATATACACACTATGTCTGATCAAGGATCCAGGATTTTTTTCAGACGGGCAAAAAAATCAACAATGACTTAGAAATAAACTTGTAGTATTTATAGAAAGGTTTATTAAAATATCTAAACAATAGTTTCACTCATGTTGATTCTGTTATTTTATTCATGTATTTTAACAACTATCATCACATGATTTGCCTATATGTATGTTCTGTATTGGATTATCCACAACACACAAAAAACCGTCTGAGGGGAAACGTGCCCCCTGCCCCCCTGGATCGCCTATCTGATTATCTCATATATATATATATATATATATATATATATATTTATATATATATATATGTATGTATATATATATATATTAAAATTGATCTCTTTGTTGGTATTTGTTTCACTTCTCTTAAATCAAGCAATATTATTGAACACGGATGGTTTTTCGGGATTTGTAACAGTTCATATTAATCAGTGATTTCTACGTTTACAGTACTATTTTTGACTCATTGTTATATTTATTGCTTTATGATGAAGTCAGCATGTCGTTTTTACAACTTATTTATGAAATGAATATTTAAATATTTTTGGGGGTGCTATATAAACTGTGTGAACTTTGAGGGTTTGAATCTATTAAGTTTAATTACACTGAGTAGTTCATTACTGTTGTATCTTGAAGACGGTTAGTATAGAAATTAAATCATTATCAGACTAAGGATTACATGTTAATGTTTAGAACAAATTTTTGATCATTGTCTTTTGATTATGATCGTTTTCTGTAAGTAGGTCTGGTAGAGAGTAACATCAGTAACCAGTGAATGACAAATCATAAAATAATCTGTATTTCAAAAGAATAAATATTATTTAATTAAATCCGTCCCATGACATGGTCTTATAAAGGTACTGGTAAAGATACCTAGTTATCCTCCTTACCGGATTCTAGGTAGACATTGTGATCAGCACAGCACTGTCAGTGATCAACCTATTTTCTAATGTCAGTTATCCATTTTATAAGCCTGAGGCGAGCTAAATAAAGTCCTTCTTTATGGTTCTTATTCTGGTAAGAAGAATACAATGATTGGTTAGTTCTTTATTTAATACTCACTACCTGCTTCCAAAAACTTAAAATTAGTTCTGGTATGAAATAATCCAATATATTTTTAATAAATCATCCCCTTTAAATAACAATTGATACTTAATTATCTGTCACTTTATGTAGGCCGGTGGCTTCATCCAGGGAAGGAGAAAACCAGTTGGCACATCTTCACAAGCTATTCGTTAAAACAATTTTTTTAAATAACTGTATTTGTTTAATGTTAATGTACATTATTGCACAGTGCAATAAACCTTTCTCCACTATGAAAAAAAATTAAATTTATAAAACTGTAGCAGCCCTAATAGCAGATTTGCTATTATGGTCAGTTAGTGTAATGTATTAAAACATTCATTTTGATCACGCTACATGGAAATGTATCGAAAAAAATTCTTTGATAAAATTTTCACTAGTCTTAATGGGCCTTGTGTTATCTAAACTATTTTGTAAAATCCTTCAGATTCTAAGAAATCAAATGGCTGCATTTATCTATTATGGTCTATAGTGCTTTTTTATAATTGCCATTGCTTAGTGTTAAAAGTTACTTAACTGTTTATTCAATTAAAATAAAATATAATTCGGGTAAAGCCAATTTTAGTCATAATTCATTAAACAAATGAGTCAAATTATTTAGGAGATCATAGTCAGTCAGTGTTTCATAGCCAGAGAGGACCCAACCCCCGTCCCACCCCCCACAGCCCTGAAGAAGACCTACAACGTAGGTCGAAACGTTGGCTAACAATAAATATCATCTGAAATTACTTGAGAATTTCATTCAGTGACCTCTACCCGGACCAATTTCTTCAACATATTTAGGAGATGCTTTTGAAGAAAGAGAATGATTGCATTTTTTTTTTCCTTTCTAAGTAACCCTTTGAAAGGATTGTTTATTTATTGCCACATTCCATACTTCAGTATACTATGTGCCTTTTAAATTCATTTTTACAATAATTAACCACAATTTGATAATTCTAACATATATACCAAAGACATTATTATCTACATGCTGTTACAAATTAACAAATTAATTATTGCATCTTCTATACTTAATGACTTTAGTTAGTGTCTTATTTTTGAAAATATTTTTAGATATAAAAAAGTTCTCAAAACTTCCCTGAGCTAAAAATATATTCCTTTTCTTATAAATTTAACTCATTTAGTCGGTGTATCAATGGCGAGTTGCCAGCTAGTTTCCCATCTACTTGAATGGGAAGTGCCTCCAGAGAAATAACTCAATATCTCTTTCTATAATGTTACGAGCTAGGTATATATTACATTAAGTTCTTAAGTTAGTCAGTAAAACCAAATTCTCTCTTTCACAAAACAGATTTATTCCCTCAAAATTTAGTTATATATTTCCCTCTTAAAAACCTTAAAACATAGTTATAATTTGAAATATAGTGTCTTCTGATATTACTGAAAGAAATGTTAGATATATTACGAGAATTTGTATACTATAACAAATCTCTTCCTCATTGGTAAACTGTCATAAGTAAAATTTTAAAATAAGATAGATATAAAATAAGATAGAAAATAGTTTGTTATAAAAAAAAAATAAATAAAAGATAGATTTAATAAAAGAAATAAAATAGTTGGCTAAACTACATAACGGTCATATCCCTTCTAAAGAGTCACTTCTGATATTACTGAAAGAAATATTAGATATATTACGAGAATTCGTATACTATGACATATTTCTTCCTCATTGGTAAACTGTCATAAGTAAAATTTTAAAAGTTTTGCAGGAAAGCAAAAGGAAGTTATAAATCACAATTATTATGAATATTGGCTAATGTATAATAGTTGCATATTATAACTTCAATTTTCAGCCCATTTACAATACCTATGCTTGAAAAGTGTGGTCAGAATGAAATTACTATGATTAAATAAAATTAGATTACTTACAGTGTATCTCTGAAATAGTAATATGTAAACATTTGGTGAAGACATTATTCATTATAGATAAAAAATGAAATAACGAACTAAGCTGACTTGGCATGGTCAGTTTTTTTTTTTTATTCCAGAGAACCTTCTTAGAATGAAGATATTTATGTTTGTGTACCTCATAAATTATTTGAGAGAATTTTCCCAATTAGTATATTTTCCCAATTATGGTACATATTTCAAAATGTGATTAAAAAAAGTGTTATGCTTATAAAAATCTTTGTGTATGGCATTGGATATGTATTATAATGTGATATAAAAGTTGAATAATAGGCTTACTATTATAATAATTAAAAAATGGGCTTATGATAACCGACCTTATACAATCAAAATTATTGAGCCAAAATCAAATGTTGTTTTTGATATTGACCACCTGACGGTAACATTGCTATTTTCAATATCATGTAAGGAGTGCCAATATTATTGCATTTACAACAGTTATATTAATCAACATTAAAACAGTTACAGTGGCAGGATGAGAACAAACGATGATAACCTGTTCATTTACACCAATCCAATAGCGATGCATACCTTGGAAAAAAAAAACACAGTTGTAAAAAAAATCACTGGAAAATTATACTGTTATAATTATTATTAAATGAATATTGCACTTTGTGGTTATTTTTATTTGAATATTCGAGAAAAGGATGTAAGGTATATTTTGAGGGAAAAAAATATAACTGATACATGTTTAAGATCATCTTTTAGCGACATAGCAATCTCCAAAAGTGAAAATGTCCGTAAAGTTATATAATATAAATAAGCGAGAAAATAATTTATACTAAAACTATAGATTTAATAATATAAGGTAACTCTACAATTGCGGAACATGTTTTATATATTTGATTTTTTTTTTAATTACCTGAATTTATAATTCATCACAAGTTGTCAATATTTTCCTTCTAAACTAAATTTTTAGCTTACAAAACAAAGTGTTACTTAAAATTAATTTGTTAAAGAATTTACTTTAAATTTGTTAGATATTTATTTAGTTGTTAGAAATTTATATTTTGAATATTATTTTAATAACAAAAAGATATTGTTAAACACTAAAAGATTATTCCTTAAGTTGTTTAACTGAAACTGAATCAACTCCATAAAATAGTATATGTTTACACTTTATAAATTATTTGGTAAAGGTTTCATTAAATTTAAAAAAAAAATTAAGTAAAAAACAGTAGAGAATGAATTACGATACTACTAGCATAATTAAAAATTTACATTTCATATAGGTAATTGTTAATAATTCTCTACTACTTTAGACATTTTATTCCAAGGTACTGAATAAAGATGGGAGAAAGGTAAAGTAAATTTGAAAACTATACTATATGCACATCTTTTATTTAAACATATACTTAGTTACATAATCAAAAAAAATAGGTAAAAAAGTAACTAATCTACATTACAAAGAAAAGTCGTCCATTCATTTGGTCACTTAACTAATGGCATTTCATACATGTATAATAATGCTTTATTAAGTTTTATTGGTATTCAATAATTAAATTAAAATTAAAATTAATTAAATAATAATGTAAAGATAGATTTACATATATTTATTATTTTTTTACTTTTCTAGTTTGCGAATTGCTTATTTCTGAATTGTTTGTAAACCTCAGTCGAGGGTTAAAGTAATTATTTGAAGAATAACATAAAATAATTAAAACTATTAAACTTTTTTTTCCAGTTTTTCAATATCATTCTCTATCAAAAATATTATATTTAACAATTATCTAAAATATTTATATTTGTTAAAACATTAAAATACACGCATGAATAAAATAAAAATGAAAAAAAAAACTATATTTAGAAAATATTATCACATTTAATATGTTTAGATATTTTTCTAAAGCAACAATATCTATTGGATTTTTATAACTTTAATATTTTATTTTAGAGATGGGTAAAATGGATCAAATGTTATAGTTTTACATTATAGCGTCTGATCGTTAAAGTTTAATGGTATCAAATTTGACTTAAACTTTTGGAAGATCAATTAGTTTTTTCTTTATTAGTTTAATAGGGATTTTAAAAAAATGAATAATAAAGCTTAACCATATACCCAACTTATTAAAAATGGAAATAAAACATAAATAATATTTCTTTACTCGCTCCATTCATGTTCCTTCCAACATGGACTGTTTATAAATATTTTTTTTTTAATATCATAGCCATACGTATCCAGAAATTAAAAAATATTTTATATATTCAGGATATTACTAACATTGTTTCTATTTATGAATTTCTATATAAATATATGAATTATAATTTATGGTTCCTGAATATATTTTTGCTATAATTATCAAAAAATCTAAAAAACAAATTTCATTTATAAAAACCCTGTATCAACCCTGTCATTCATGAAACCCATTTGCGTGGTAGCATTTGAGTTCACAGGAAAGATGAAACCAATTTTTTCTAAGTACCCATTCTAAATAAAACAGTACTACTGGAAATATATATCACAGAACACCTTCCCAATAAGTATTTCATGAGCGAGAAGTGTATATTGGAAAGAAATAATATATAAAAGCTTTAAAATTAAAAATAGTAGTCTCGGATTTTCCTTACCAACTTTATTTTTATAATTACATTAGAATATGACTGAAAAAGCCATCTTTAGATACATCTAGAAGAACGAAAAAATCATTATATCGAATTAAAAGTAAATTAATGATTGACATTCATACAATTTTGAATGTTTATACTTAGATGATTCAACAGAAAGTATGATAATTATGAAAATAATGTTGGTGAGGACAAGTTTATCCCATTGTTTTTAAACATATTTAAAATTTCTTCACATAAACCATAAGAAAAATCAAAATAAAATAAAATTTTAAAAATGAAGCTGAGTAACATTAAAATAATCATAACATAAAAATAAAATATACTAATTACAAAATATAAAGACATCATACACTATATAAAAATAAAATACATAGTTTCTTATTACGATAGAAATTCTTATAGGGGTATTTCATCAAACATGGATGAACTGCACAGAGGATAATAAGGGTTTAAATTAGATTTCACGGGGTTCTGAATTCCATGTCATGGAAACTGAATCATTCAACCCATCTCTTGAAAGAGTAGCAATTAGCATTTATGTTGCAATCGCTTCCGCCTCATCGCCAAGCCTGAAGATGTTAGTGAGCTCATCAATCATGGTTTCGCTTCTGAAAGCGATTCTTATATCGGGGACATTGGATCTAGTTATGTCATTGCCTTCGATGCCATCCTTGTGATAGTTGGGCCCAAGCCAGTACTGCTTGGTCCTGTGAGGGAAACCGCTCATGATCACACTGTTCCGAGCGAGCTCACACATGTCGCATGAGCTCAGCTTCCATACTTGAGCTGCGATACTGTATTCCTCCATAAGGGGTTCCTTAGTGAAGTGAAACTGGAGAGGATCGTCTGTACTCAGTGACACACAAAGTCCACGAGCTAGGTATTCTGGCAGCGGATTTCTGTTTAAACAAACAAAAAGTTATGAATAATAATTGTATATATATATATATATGAAGTATCTGTACATTTATTGAATTTTCAGGATCACACTAAAACAAAGTTACTAAGTTTGGGAAATATATGCAATTCAAAAACTTTATGTAACAATGATGGATTTATGTGAATTGCTTTTTAGATATTATTAATTGAATAGTATAGAATCAGCAGACAAAATATTTATAATTCATAGTAGATCGAATAATTTGTAATTACCTATGATAATTGAGGAACAAGGAATTATTGCTGAGTGGAGACATGGCAATTCCTATTCTGGCCAAGTAATACAGATACTGGAGCACGGGGACCTTCCTCAAGAGCAAGCCATGGGATATATTTTCGGCCATCATGAATCCACAGACGAGGTGCTGTACAGGGCCAGCCTCTCCACAGTGAGGTCTCAATACGAACGTGTTCAATCCCTTCTCTTCTCTGAAGTGGTTCAGCACAGTCATGTTGGCGAACGTGTAGTATTGGTAATAGGCATAAGGCGGATTTTCAATTTGTGTCCAATCCTCCGGTCTAAGCGTGTCTTTGTCGATCATCGGATTTTCCGGTTTGCTTTCGTCGTCAACTGAATCGAAGCCGATAACATACTGCAAGAACTTGTGGAGGTTGGGGTGGCTGCTAGGATCATTCGTCACTTCGAAAAGAGGAAGAAATATGTTCGTCAAAAACTCTTGGAAATTATTCATCAAATTGTTCGACTTGAATATGTCGAAGAGCCTCGGTATCTGGATCAGCCAGCGCACGTTGTCGCTGTAGACATCGTTGTCGATCGCCCAGTTCGCCAGCTTGTCCCACTCGTCCACGTTCTTGCCGTATATCGATAGTCGGAGTTCAGAATTCTGATACTTACTCTCTTCTAAATCAAACGATACCTCTTTTATTATTCTAGCAAAATATTTACCATTCAAGTAATTGTCAGTCTTCAAGAAAACTTCTCGCAGTCTACTTTCTCCTATTGGATTATACTTAGAGTTGAACTTGTCAAACCTGTGAAACGTATTTCTGTCAGCGTGAACGTCGAGCATGTCCACAGTCAAGTCATACGCCGTCAGGTTCATGGATTGGAAAACTTCCTCCAGAGTCATGGTGCCCTTTTCGCCTTTGGTCACTACTTCGTCTTTATGATTCTTCAAAGTTTTTTTGATGAACCTGAGTAAATGTTTCTGATTCATGCAGGAAGCAGCGTGTATGTGAGTGTCGACTTTACGTATGTTGTAAAAGTCTCTGTGAGGCACGCCCTTCTGAGCAGCCAATTCCCTCAGTTCGTTCAAGAGAAGGTGGAGTTGATACTTCGAGGAAAGGTATGTGAGCCGCCGGTAGCAGAATGATTTGAGCGGACCGTCGACCATCGTGGCGCACAGGTTGTTCAGCTCTGCGACGAACTCGAGATAGCGCGGGTACGGGTAGTCGAGGGGCTCGTCCTTGGCCGCTTTATCTTGGTTCTTGTAAACTTGAAAGACGCCGTCGACAGGCTTGATGACGTAATTGGAGGAGGGAGGGAACTCGCAATCCCAGGGGTTGCCGTTGGAAGGAGCGTGGACGCAATGGTCTGCTATTCCGTCGTTCCCTGAGATCTCTTTCAGATTTTCCACTTCCAATTTCGAGTGTTGGAGAAGAAATTTTGCCGTCATGGCGGGAAAGGACTGCCGTGACATCTTCATATACTTATACCTCGTTTGAAGCGCTTGGATCAGTTGCTTCGAAGCCATCTTCCTATCCTCTATGGACACTCCCGAAATGTCTTCCCCACTTATGGAAACTCTTTGATACGCACTGTAATGATATCCATTCTTCCGGCCTCCGTCGGAGAAGATATTTACTTCTTCAGACGACCCTTGTTCAAGAAGATTACCGCGTTCTAAAGCTGCCTTCTTTCTCAAGATCCTCTGTTTGGCTAGTTTGTTTTCGATCTGCTCGATTGGGAACTGCGGGAACTCATAAGGAGCAGATATCTCATTGGGAAGCTCTGTGTCCCCGCCACCACCTTTGTCGAAGGCAGGGATCGTAGAGAGGATTTCATTGACCGGGCTGCCTTCCACGTCTTGATCCTTGCTCTCCTGGTCGATCAGAGTGTGTAGCCCGCGGGAGCACATTGTCGTACTTTAGAGATTCCCCTGTAACAAAAAATGAAAGCAATATTTAATTTCAATAGCAACCTGCTGCAATGTAAGCAAAACCGTAAACTATAAAACTGGGGAAGTTAAATTTTCTTCACTTTATTCGCACTGTTAAATACCTACTAAGAGCTTTAGTGTTACATCTAAGAAAATGGAAAGTTAAACATTAATTAAACTGATGAAACATAACTAAAAGAATATAGTCGTTCGAAAACCAGGGCATTTTGGTCGTTCATTTTTTTTTTTAGTACAAACAAATCTAAACTGTATAGTATGATAAACAAACTCATAAACATACGCGTATATTTCCTTAACCATAATTTTCTTGTATATAAGGAAACCTTGATGGAGTCCCTAATCAATAACTATATCACGTATACATGTTAAGGTTTTTCTCTTTTAATCTTAAAATCTGACCTCTCATTTTCGTCTCGCATCCTTTATTGGTTGGCCTAACCCCTGTCTTAAAATATTAAGACAGGCTACTATTTCAACATTCTACCATGAAAATCATATGTATAATGCTTATTTAATTCATTCTGGAAAGGTCCCAGGATTATTGCTAGTTCAAAAACAAATAAACATATGATTACAAAACAGATTTTCACTGCTCTCCTAATATTTAATGTTCGGGAAAAATAAAAATAAATAATTAACTTTTTTTGTGGCAAAGAAATGCAAGGGAGTTTTACTATAAATGATATAGCCGTACATATGGATCCTTTAATTGATTGGGCATATAAAATTCCTTCGAAAGAATCAAACAGCTACCTTTACGGAATGCTATATAATTATTATAGTGATGTTAGTAAATTAAGAAAAAATAAAAAACCTGATAATTCATACTTAAACATTGCATGGTCATAAGACCGCAAAGATCATCTGGTCCTCCAGGTTGGGGTAACACACCGATACATTCAGAGTCTGCATTATGCATGCACCAACATAATATACATAGGCATACAGACTTACATACATTTATATTGCTCACACAGAGTCATATCCCGTACGTAGTCGAATCGCATTGAGATTATTTCGAGATACACAAGGAGGTATTTTCGTTAATCTTCATTTCCCCTGAAAAGTTATCTTTTTTTTAATCCTCTAAAAGAATTAATAGAACAATCACGCTGATCAATACATACGATTCGCCATGAGGATTGACGATTAGGACCATGTAAAGACCTTTCATTATATAATTTGGAGTTGTTTTGGCAGCTCCTAAACCAGAAGAAAACACTGAGGCCTTTTGTAAAATTAATGGCCTTGGAAACTTACAAGAGTATTTAAAAAATATATTATTTAAAAAATTGATAACAAGTTTTTTACACTTTGCTCAAACTAAGAAATCATAATTTATTTACAGTTTGCGAACTACTTTTGTAAACAAACAACAATGACGAACAAGGTCACATGGAGTCGTTAATATCCGATAAGTTTTACAGCCTTTGTTACTTTTACCTGTGACGTTAATAAACTAATTCCTAACTCATCACGAATTCTGTTATCGCGGAATGTCTGATAACGCGAACTAATTCTGAGGATAATGGATTTCTCTACATCTATTACTTTAAGCAATAATAGAGTGAAAACTCCAAACAATAGACTTGTAAACAATTTTCGTTAACCCATAAGCGAAGTTGCCCTTATTTCATTCTGTTAACAGATAAACACATACAAAAATAAAAATAAATAGGCAGTCATAACCACTGCCTATATAAGTGAAAACTCAAAACTTTGGAATAATCGACTTGTTTTTTGAATTCTTAAATCAATTAAAATCTGATCAATAAAATGAATCAATTAAATTAAAATTAAAATTTAAAATTTTTCAATTTAAATTATTAACATTAACATGTCTGATTTTCACATATACTGACACTCCGAACAATGATTGTATACTTTGCATTTTCAAGTATACTGCGCAAAAATGAATAGGGATATTGCTAATCTTGTGGTATATACTTATTCAAATTTATTTAACTTGTAGTATTTACTTATTAAAAATTAATTTAGCTTTTATATTATTATATAATTAATAACTATATTAATATTTAATGCAGTATAATGTCTAATAAATATTAAAGCTTTTTATAATAAAATTAAAATGCTAGGCAAAGCATATATATAAAAATTCATTTTTGCGCAGTTTAGTTTATTTATTAATCAACACATATGATGGAACACATATGGGCTTCACAAGCAATACAAAATATTAATGTTTTTTAAATATTTTATTTGAAAAGAAAAGATATGGCCAGAACCGGGACTCGAACCCGGGTTTTCACCTCTCCGTGGTGACGCCTCAACCATCTCGGCCACTCTGGCACGTTTCTCAGCCAGCCCTATCAATCCTTTTCACTGAATAGATTATGAAATAAAAATTCTGATTATGAAAATAAAAAATAATAGCTTTCATTTTTAGCATTATTATCATCGTTTTCAGCAATACTTAGTTTATTTTACATTCATTCATTTCATAAAATAAGACATTTTATTAAATAAATTTTTTGGGGGGAAACAAAACGTTCAACTAGTTATTGGTGTTTTAAGTTATTATTATTATTACTATCAATTGCACAATTATTAAACGATCTTTTAAATAAATATTATTATTCTTATATAAATGGAATTCTAACCTTTAAACTAAAGTACATTAAAACAAATTGTATAACTCATGCACAGGCAACTAGGTGTCGCTCACCTTCGAGCATGTTGCTGACACGAAGCCTTAACTTTTTCCCCTACCAAAAGTCACTAAACGCGGCTAAAGAAGTTTGCACTTAAAGTATTAACACTAAATAAAGAGTTTAAATGATTGCTTGTACCAGTTGCCTCCTAGAAGAAGACAAACCCTGTGGCCAGAATGCATGCATTGACCCCAAGTTATCTAGTCTCTCGCCCCATTGTCGAATATCGATCTTCCTTGTTCGCCCCACCGGGGGGGGGGGGGGGGGATAGGGTTTGTGCTCCCAGGATACGTCGGGTAATATACAAGTCTAGGAAGGGCTAGTAAGGCTAAACATCGATATAAATATCGAATAACTTATATCGATTACTTCGTTAGATCAGCCGGAAAATGTCGATTCTCGATGACATCGAAACCTCTACGTTGATACCGTTTCATTATGAATCTCGAGCCTTAAAATTAATCAAATATTTTAATTATCCTATATACAGATAAATTTAATCAGGAATATTATTTAATAATTAAGAGACAAAGCAAAAAAAATATATAGAAACCTATTATTATTTTGTCATGTGACAAGTCTTTTTACAGCATTAAATGCATAAACAAATAAATGTTTCCATCACAAAGTCATAAGAATAGTCCCTCTGGTAGAGTAAAGTACATTTAAGCTCAAGATTCTGAAAATACTAAGTATAAATATAGAGAGCTATAAATATATAAAACTGAACTGAGAGTTTTCTTAAAATAAAACTTTTTTTTATTCCGAATTCAATCTAATTTTTTTCAGAGGCCTGATAACAATATTTTTAAAGTGAAAACTTTTCATGAAATGTAATAAATAAAATATTTATTTAATCTAATTTTTTTATGAGTTAAATTAAATTAATCAGAACAGATGTGTTCGAATTGAAAAAAAAAATTAAGCCACTTCCATTATTCGATGTTTTTTTTAGTTTACCAAAAAGAGAACAGTGACAAGTCCTCAGTATTAACATTTTTTTTAACCTTAGTCAACATCAATAACATTTAGGATTAAAACTTCATAATAATATTCATCTTTTTAGAAGAACTTCTCTTACATGATAAGTATATCAAAATAAGTGGTCAAGTCAGATTTTGTCCAGAGAGAGTTAACTGCTTTCAGATAACCGGAATCGTATCGTTCTCGTAGTTTTTGGCTTTAAATGGAGTTGAAATATAAGCAATAACTCCTTTTCAAGCCAATGTCTTACTTAACCCCTTATTCACTATGAAAATAACACCATTCCAGTTACTTAAGTACAATTAACTGATTTTGGAGAGAATTAGAGTTAACGACTTTTGTTATAACTCTGAAACAAGACATGCTTTAAAGAAATAGCCAATCATCTCTTATAATATTTATCATACTTGTTCATATTTATTAAACTTTTACAGATATCTTGTACTGTGTTTTCTATATTATTCATAACCATTTGTTCCTTTGCTCCTATGCTCATTTTAGTATTAATTTTAATGCTTCTATCAGGCACCCAACAACTTTTTTATGGAAATATTTTTTTTAAAAGGTTATGTTATGGTAAGCTTTGGAGCGAATATTATACAATTTTTGGACCATTAGGCCATTTCGGAAAGCTGTAACTTTATAGTTCCTATAATCCTTGATATCACTGTGTTTGTATTCACTTTTTCCCTTTGACCAAATGTAGAATAAATTCCTTGAGGTTAGATTCGTTGTTGGCATCCAAGTTGACTATTCCTGCCACGATCTAGATAGTCCTACAGACTGTTTTAATTGACTTTGCAAGCAAACTGTGTAGTATTCGTCAACTAAGGAAGAAACTGTGTAATTCGTCCGCGAATAAATCGACCTCTCTTATCTCAAAGATAGAAAAAGAAACTTTTTAAATTAAATTTTGTCATAACTATTGATTTTTTCAATAGTTGATTTTGATTTTTTCCCCAAAACCCCTATAAATAAATATTGTTGCTTATTCTTCTAATTGTGTTGCTTTGTTCTGCATTAATTGCATTTTAAGCCATTCCGTGAATTATGCTATATTTGATGTTAGTTAACAATAAATTCGATGGCGTTGGGGCACACCAATTTTTTTTAATTGTAAGATACACACTATTTTATTAATGTCAGAAACACGGAAATTGGATTATCGAGGGAGGAAACTGTAAGAAGTGTTTAACTATTTATATAAATATAATCTCTTGATCGAATTTGAAATAGTGATACTTGGCAAGCTTGTTTAACATTTCGAAAGAGTCACGACCTCTGAATAAAATAATTTGTACTTTTTATATGAGAAAAAAACCGTTGATCATACAAAAAAAAAATTAAGATTAACCATAAACCAGATGAAGATAAAAAAACAAAAACAAAAAGTCCATACAGATAATACTGTATTTTGTCAGGAAAAATAATTAAATACAAAATATTTTCAAATCCTTCAAATTTTTAAAATCAGTGCTGAAAGTAATTAAATAAGTGAAATATGAAAACATAAGCTAATCTGCCTTGAATATTAATTGATTAAAAGGAGTAAAAACCTATTCAGGTAATACACTAATTAAAATAAAGTACCATATTGGCAATTAAGATTTTAATAGCACACGAGTTTTAAATATTCCTACAAAAAAATTTAAAACCAAAACAATAGTGATAATATATCAGAGAAAAAATTATCTAAACATTTTAGGTTATATAATACTTGGTTAACAATGATAAATAAAGCAACCATGTCATGTTATAATAAACACTATTATAATATTATCGAATTATATATGAATTACTTATTTACCATCATTCTAATAATAAGATAAAATATATTTCAAGTGTTTTGTTGAATAGTTAATAATTAAAAATAATTATTAATTTGTCACGGTTTTCAGAAACTGTTACATGTTAAACTATTCAAGGAATTAGCGAAATATTATTATGATTAGTTTATGGAGAAAATGTGTATACATATTTACTGAAGTGGAAACAACTTTAGCCGGGTTTAGCGACTTAAGGGGAAAAAATAATTTAAAAAAAATTATTTTATAACAATCTTGTTGAATCACTGTTCGGGATAATTTATTTCCGACTAAAAATTTGATTTATTAAAATTAGTAATATTGTTTACTGAGGTATTGTTTAACAATAGCTATGCAGAACCAGGGATACAGTTCAATGACCCGGCACTCTCCCGTGTTCGTGCCCTGCCTGCACTGACCAACCTCATTCTGAAGAAAACCGACCCATCTGTCTGCAGGGGAATAAATGTCCTAGAAATAGTTCTTAACAAGGAATCTGATACTCATATCTAATTTAATTAATAGTATTCTTTATAATTTAAATAGTTTTAAAGTTGCCTATTAAAATCAGATATATATTAGGTTACAGATAAAGCTTTCCTAAAAAATTACCAAAACGATGACAGCACAAGTAACTATTTTATCATAACGTTTTTAACGTGGTTGGTACAAGATAATAGTTGAAACATTTTATTATTTAACCTCTGTAAAAGAATTAAACTATTTTTTAAATTTTCTTTTACAATAATCTTAATAAAAATTAATACATATTATTCATTTATAATCATTAACAAGCTAATAATTAGGGATCGGGATAGCTCAACATGTAGAGTGTTCAATTGCTATGCTAAAGGTTCCTGGTTTAAGTTTGTCTTGGTAGAGGTTTTTACCTGCAAGTAAATGATTTCATTGCCAAAACATGATAAGTATGTACTACTTTTCTTATTGACAAATAAAATTAAGAATGTAATCGAATAACAGTTGATTCTAGATTATTGTTTCATTGAACTAATCTTGAAAAAACATAAAAAATATATTTTTTAGATAAGGTCATAAACACACATGAATTATTCGAGCAATTAAAATGAACTAACACTTTCGAAATTAAATAAATAAGTAAATAAATAGAAGGACATATATGGGTTCACCTGTTTCCAACATCAATATCAAAGATTGAAATATCTGTTTTTGCTCTAAGATCCTTAATTATGTTTTAATTTTTTTTATTTTTAAAGTACTAATGCATTGAGACGAAATAAGAGCTGATAGAGAGGTTGAACTCAAACTGAAGAATATAGTATGTACAACGATACTCTAATTTTTATTTTATTTTTTATCTCACAATCAGAATGAACAAACAACAAACTAATAATATTTTTGGAATGACCCTGGAATACATTAATGACAGGAATGAATATTAGTGAGCCGATAAATAACCTTGGGATTTTGGTTAATTTAAATTCCTAATTTAGAATGCATGCATTAATTAATTTATGTTAATGAAAATGTATTAACTCTATGTATAATGTATGAATGTGCTCTCGTTCCCGCAAATAAATATACTTCAGTAATTTATAATTTCACTAATTTATTATTAATTGTTAAATTTACTTCTCTTTTATTTACTTACCTACTATGTTATTTATTTTTTGCGAATTTCAATGATCAACATATGATGTATCAGCTCAATTATTGGCAGGGGGTTCCGTTACAGTTATATTCTGAAACAAACATGTTTGTAAAATAAATAAAATTTGATTGATGATAGGAATAAATTAGAGATATCATTAATTACTTAGGATGAATGAAGTGTATTATACAATCGATCATTTCTTTAAGAATTTAATTAATATTTCGCGTGATGCGTATCATTCAAGGATCGTTTAAAATTAAATCTTTAATATTAAAACGCAAAAACCGACCACTCAGTCAAAAAAACTTATTATAGAAAATACAGTTTAAAATCTCAATTGAGGGATGATTTGATGTTAATTATGTAGTGCTCTTAGAAGTGTCAATAATTCTCTTTATATGTTAACAGCTGAATGATTAATGATTTGGTAATTTATTTTTTTCCATTCCATTATGTGAGATGAACTAACGTTTGACATACGGGACTCGCATAGGGACTAGTAATGATGGATTCAGGGATAGTTAAAAGTTAAAATGCTATAAAATGTTGATAGTTAAAATGTAAATGTACGTTGAAATCAGAAAATCAAAAATTTGAAAATGATGGCAAGTAACAAAAACGACTTCTACTTGTATAAAAAAAAATGGGACATACATAATAAAAATCATTTTAAATAAATAAATAAATAAATAAATATATATATATATATATATATATATATATATATATATATATATAAATTAAACATATTTATGTTATTATTGAAACAATAGTCTCCTTTAATGGTTTTAATATTATTATGATGTTTATTATTGCAGAAACATTTAACATTGTGAACAGATTAATTTGAATAATATGAATAAAATGTATATCTAGATCTATCCTTTGAAATCTCATGATCGAAAATTTTAGCGATTACAACTCTTTCGTGAGTTTAAAATCATTATTAAACAATAGTGACAAGTAACAAAAACTTTTTTACTACAAAATAGGGTAAAGGAAAAACTCGTTATGTTGTTACATTGTAAAAAAAAATACAATAGACTTCATTAGTTGTTCTTAATAATTTAATAAGTTTTATTATAAGATTATCATTACAAAAAAAAATTAGCATTGTGGAAACAAATAATTTGAATAATATGAATAAATATATATATTGATATCAATTTCAAGGTTATAAGCGGTATGTTATCGTAGGATTATATAAAAGGATGTCACGTTTTTCGTTTGTTATCACTAACCGCTATGACAGCTCAACCAATCTTTATCGAATATTATCTACATCAAATTCGTGGTTACAGATTGTTTAGAAAAAATAAAATCTATTAAAAGCGATATAAATATCTTATAACCATGATACCGAAGATTTTAATCGACTTAGTCCGAAGTCCTCCCTTAGCGAAATGCTTAAATAATTATCCATGTAGAAACCACGTTATCTAGAAAAAAAAGGAAATAGTTATGTTAGAAAGATTACTTTCTTTATTTGCTATTATTTGGTTATATGCCAGAAAATTATGCATTTTTTATTATTCATAGAAATGATTATGTTATAAATTCTTCGAAATCGGACCAATCATCAGCAAAGATCCAGCGTATTGAACTTTTCGGCAATGCTTTTGTTTATCTATCACTGTAGCTCAGCTCAGCTAAATTATGGACTTCTCTACGTATGGCTCAACCTGATCAATAAAAATATGTGAAATAAGTATTCATTACAAAACAAAGAGAAATCCAACCAAATCACTCGAGCTCCTTTTGTTGTATATATTTGTATATATTGTATATAATTTCAATATATAATTGTTGTATATATTGTATATAAACAATATATAATTGTTGTATATATTGTATATATTTCTTTCTTAAATCAGTTTCAATTTAAAAGTTTTTGCTATACAATTGTGAATACCTTTTTTTTGCACAGTTTTAAACTGAATGTATATTTTAACAGTAATTTTTATACTGCACATTTCTGCTTTTATGTTGGGTTCAGTCATCGGTATTTATTATGTTTTTAGAAAAAAACAAATACTTAAACTGCGTATCTTTGTCTGTATTGATAACATGTTCAAACACTGACAAATCTATTTTTAGTTATCGCCTAGGGCGCACATGCCCTAGAAACACAGATAGATGCTGAAAATACTTGGTATTGAATATGTATTGCGCGCCTCGGCGATCAAGATGTATCGTGGAGAATGGCTCACCCAGCCGTGACAGGTAACCCAGACGGCCTAATAATACAGATCCGTTAATCGGCTGAGGTTGAAGACATTGAGGAGCTCTGCATAGCGATCCTCTTTAAGTGCACTCTGTTCTCGTTTTGATAAGAGTTAACATGAATAACAAATAAATTGTTGTTAGATACAATCTACAAAATAATATGCGTTATCTGGTGGGATCTTTAGTTCTTCCTGGGGCTCATTCAGCCTCTATAAAGTGGGTTTAAACCCCTTATTTGGAAAGAAACCGGATGGTTTGTACGGTCTCTGCCAAATCATCTCCTACACAACCATTGGCTAAAAGCATTACATTGCTTAGCAAATACATAACTCAAAAATTTCATGGGTTGTAGTGGTACAGGTTTTTTTTTTTTGTATTGTTAGTCATTCATAATGACATTCCTAAAATTCTTCGTTATATATCCTAATAGCATATGCGAATACATTCACCTATTAACTAAATCTTAAATAATTAAGGTTTTTTTATTCTTTTATTCTTTCTTTCCCAAGATTCGTAAATATTGTTAACGTGATGGTAAATAAATACGTTTAAATATGTATGAATGCATGAATTTTTAATGACTCATAACTTTACAGGTTTGATATTTTTTTAGTGTTATATTTTGAACCTTTCTAAAATATATATTGCTCTCGAAAGCTTTAGAGCTGCTGAAGAAAAAAAAAAAAGTTCACCGAGTTGTATATTTCCCTAGACTTTATGGGTGTTTCCGACCGAAACTCTTGGTGCAGTTCCAAAAGAAGAAATCGAACGAACAAAGCTTCTACTATATCAATCTTATATAATGTAATAAATAAATGATTGAATTAGGATTGATAGATAATCTTACTAATATTATAAATGTGAAAGTTTGTATGTTTTTCTGTCTTTCACGCAAAAACTACTGGACGGATTTGGATGAAACTTTACAGTAATATATGTTATACATCAGAATAACACATGGGCTATAGCAAGCGCGGATTTAGTGGGGGCGCATAGGGGCACGCGCCCCCCAACTGTTTTTTAGGTACTGTGGAGAATCCATTATAGCACATAATTAAAGGCAAATCACATGATAATAGTGGTTAAAATATCAGAAAGAACATGAATGAAACCATTGTTTTGACATCCTACTAATCCTACAAATCCTAATGTTTGTATTTATGTTTTTTACTCATTCACGCAAAAACTACTGAACGGATTTGGATGAAAATTATTGAGTAAAATAGGTTATACATCATAGGCTACAACAAGGGCAGATTTATGTGGGGAAGATTTAATAAGATTGGGCAGATTTAATTATAGTACATAATTAAAGGCAGATCAGGAACTAATCATCTTGAAATTTGTAGATAGGTTCTTTTTTATAGTTTAAGGAAGAAATTTGGATAATCCCACCCCAAGGGTTTCCCCTTTAGTATAATAGGGGTTCAAAGGTTGTATAGAATCCGTCAGTTTTGAAGTTAGACATCTGAAATTTCGGATGTTCGAGTAACTTATATTTAAAAAAAATAATTAAATTATTTATTTAAAATGATCTTTCACGAAACTTTACGTGGCAGACCTTTATGGCGGGCATAAGCTAGTTATTTATAATCTGGAAAAATATAGTTTATCAAAAGTAGATGATAAAAGAAAAAAAACCATTATTGATAATCTCAAAATGCATTATTGCCTAAAATCCAAAAAAACGGTATTGTATTGTATTTAGGATTACGAGTCTTTTCATCTCTAGGACAGCCAGTTACTTTTTAGTAACATCTTTCAACTACGTTACATGAATGGGTTGGTTTCATTGTCTATATTAGTAATTGATAATACGAATTTAATAGATCTAATTATCTTGTGCTAAGAAGAATAAAGTGCTATAATTTTTTCAGCAAAGACAAGACTATGCGATGTACATGAAATGAAGTACGTTAATAATAAAAATAAGTGTTTCTGTTACAAACGAATCTGTGGAAATTGAAATGTGTTGTGTTCGCATATATGTTTTGCGTGAGCGATATTGCCTCTGGATACATATTTCAGAATTTGTTTTAATGTTTCATTAAAATAAATTTTGTACTAAACTGTTGTAATATTTTCTATTTATATGTTACTTGATAGTGATTACTGTAAAGTAACCTATGTGAACAATGGAAGTTATTAAAAAGTAACTGACTGTCCTATAGTAGAAAAGACCCATGATTACTAATAGATATAATTATTATCGGAATTGAGGAAAATAATTTAAAAAATATTACTATTCTTATAAGAAAATTTAATTATCTCAAGTTTTTCTTCTTCTTGTGTATTTTTATTTCAGGATTTAACCTGAAGGTGACTTGGATTTAGGTAGAGAGATTTTGGTCTAGTTCGAGGGAACCTAGGCTAACCTCTGACCAAGTAATTAACAATTTACAATCTAAGTTAATCGATACTAGGGGAGGGTTTATTGCATCGCAGCACAAAGGCATAGGAGACAATTCCCATTTATCCCCAACCATATCCTAAAACGATTATAATCGTAGTAATAATTATTATAATCGTAGTAATAATTATTACTTATAATTAAAACTAAGAGAAGATAATTATTTTATTTATTTATGATTAATGAGCTTTTATTTAACACAATATAGCGTTGATTACACGAACTAATGTCTAATTACAAAAATTGCTAACCTATAAATTATATAACGTTATTGATTTATTGGATTATATAAACTTTCAAAGTTTTTCTCTGTTGTTTCTGACAAGTGGGTTCTTCTTTTTGTTTAGTTTTGGTTATGTAATACACTGTTGCAAATATATTCATGAATGCTTCTGTTGGATCAAATGATAAATTGAACACCGAAAGATTTAGAAATAAAGGAACGCATTAAATTAAATATAACATTTTTGTTTATAACTTTTTTTTTAGATTAATTTATTGATATTTACAACTGTAATAATGTTACAAGTAAATTTGCTAATACTTGTTTATACCTAAAATTTTGTTAATGAAGTACTTGGTTTTTGTTTTTATATATGTAAAGTAATTTCGAATCTTCGGTTGCGAACAGTCAGAGAATGCTATTTATAGATTGATTGGCATATAATTGAAATAATTAATTATCTAAACACTAAATGTTTGGAACTATATAAACATTAACAATACCTTGTGCCTGATTCTTCCCTAAATAGAGGCGTGTAATTCAAACATGCGTGGCGTAGGTGCACCATGATTCGGACTAGTCTATACATATAAAACGAAATCCTCGGCCGTGTTTGTTATAGGTAAACGCAATAACTACTGCACGGATTTTCATGCGGTTTTCACCAATAGATAGAGTGATTCACCAGGAAGGTTTAGGTATATAATTTGTCGAGGTTTTGTGTTGGAACAATAACTGTCGGAAATGTTGGAGAAAGTACAGCCTCCTGCCTATTATATCTTATTATAACCTGCCTAATAACCTTCAGCACTGATCGTAAATAATATATCTCTAGTTCTGACCGCAATGTCGGCTTAATGAACAAAAAGTAACAGTTCGAATACATCCTCATTATTCGTCTCTCAGACAAAAATACATATTTATATACACAACTTGAATAACTAGTATTCAGTATGTTTGAAATGTGTACTAAATTAAAAAAAAATTAATAATATTTTCAGGAATGCGTGGGTACGTAAAGTATGTAAAGCATTCCAACTTTTCACTTCAAGGCCTACCCACACCGTTTCCCGGTTTACATTTCTACATATAGAAACGTCTAAAATACGATCAATAAAAAAAAAAAATTCATAAAGGAATTCATTTACTGAATGATATATTTATAATGGTTTGTTTGCGGTAAATATAAATTCCTTTTGTTTTATAAATACAAAAACCCTTTTAGTCCAAGCAGTCATTTATTTATTTTATCTTTACATGTAAACGTTTCGACTCATATGGGCATTCTCAATAGATGTTTCCAATCATCATTCAGTCAGCACATTTCAATCCGCAAAAGACATCTATAGAATATTAAAAAAAACGCAATACATTACATTATAAATTTTTTTTAAAATATATGAAAAACATGAATCTTCTTAAATATTTCATATCAGCCACACCGTTATACATGGCATCATCAAAATTCATTGCATAAAAATTACAATTCTTACATTATTGTTATCCTCACAATAGTACATATATAGATATACCTTTCTTTTTTTTTCTGGAGACCAAAATTTAAATAAAAAAAGAAGAAGAAGGCTGGGTGGGGTCCACCCATAGCCAGCCACTGTAAATAATAAGTAGAAACTGGGACTTTGTCCAGTCTGGATTATCTTAGCAATAATAGCTTGTTATGTTTTACTGTCACATATTAATTATTATTTCTAGGCAAAAACACAACCATTACAGGTATTCCAGAATATTCTTTTTATTTATATATATTGATTTATTATTAATATTTATTATATTATTATTTGCTATTATTACTCAGATAATCCAGACTGGACAAAGTCCCAGTTTCTACTTATTATTTACAGTGGCTGACTATGGGTGGACCCCACACAGCCTTCTTCTTTTTTTATTTAAATGTTGGTCTCCAGAAAAAAAAAAGGTATATCTATCTATGTACTATTGTGAGGATAACAATAATGTAAGAATTGTAATTTTTATGCAATGAATTTTGATGATGCCATGTATAATGGTGTGGCTGATATGAAAAATTTAAGAAGATTCATGTTTTTCATATATTTAAAAAAAAATTTATAATGTAATGTATTGCGTTTTTTTTTAATATTCTATAGATGTCTTTTGCGGATTGAAATGTGCTGACTGAATGATGATTGGAAACAGGTATTGAGAATGACCATATGAGTCGAAACGTTTACATGTAAAGATAAAATAAATAAATGGCTGCTTGGACTAAAAGGGTTTTTGTATTTATAAAACAAAAGGAATTTATATTTACCGTAAACAAACCATTAGAAATATATCATTCAGTAAATGAATGCCTTTATGAATTTTTTTTTTTATTGATCGTATTTTAGACGATTCTATATATAGAAATGTAAACCGGGAAACGGTGTTGGTAGACCTTGAAGTGAAAAGTTGGAATGCGCATACTTTACATACCCACGCATTCCTGAAAATATTATTAATTTTTTTTAATTTAGTACACATTTCAAACATACTGAATGCTAGTTATTCAAGTTGTTGTATATATAAATATGTATTTTTGTCTGAGAGACGAATAATGAGGATGTATTCGAACTGTTACTTTTTGTTCACTAAGTCGACATTGCTGTCAGAACTAGTGATATATTATTTACGATCAGTGCTGAAAGTTAGTAGCCAGGCAAGGTATAGATATAGGTCTTATGTTACTATTGAGCTTCACTAATACATTTACTTTAACTTTGATAACGAACAATAAACAATTAACAACTAACATCAACACCATATGTATTCCATAGGTTTTTTTTGGAATAAAATCTGTAAAAATCGTTAATTTTTAATGTTAAAACTTGAAATCAATACCCATCTATGTCTCTGCTCACCCACAGTTGAAGCATCATAAGCTCTATCATAACAACTTAGTATAGTCTTTCATATATTATTAGATTTTTAATTGTTTTTTTCAGCATTATTTGTATAAATATAGACAAGGAGAAGCTAAAATTTTAATTTTAATTTCATGAATTACCCACATTATCTTCATTATTAATCTTATTATTACAATTTAGAAAACAAACATATAAACAGAGTCAATAAGTTTAAATATTTATGATAAATTATTACTCTAAATGGAATCTATAAAGAAACTTATATATATTGTTTTTCAAATTTCTAAACATTTATAACAACAAATTCTTGTGTAAAAAACTAATACCTAATAATAATAATAAAAAACATTAGTTCTACTACAAGCCTTTACTCTGAATATTAACAATTTTTTTCTAGCGAAGTATTTCGATCAGGAAAGAAAATGATTAGGAAGATCTATGGAATCATTAATCACAGATGATCAGAAATATAGACTAAGAAGCTCCAAGGAGATTTATGATTGTTTAGATAAAATAGAAGACTAATAAAAAAGATAAGGTTAAGATTTTTATAGAGTTACTAAAAAAAATATATATTCATCTATATAAACAGTTCAGTTTATTAATAACAGCGAAAGGAAATTTAGGAATTAGGAAAGGTGTAATAAATGCCAAGGAAAATTTTTGAAAAAATAATTACAACAGAAGATTCCAAGAAAAGAAAAACAATCCCATCAGGATGGAAAAATGACAGAAGAAAGGAAAAAGCATCAAAGAGTCAAAATCAAAATAAACTGGGAAAAGGAAAAATCCAAATTATGCAACCGTTTGAACAATAAGGAACAGGAAAACAAATACAAAAGTAGTAGAACATTGTTTTTGTTTTTATTCTTTAACAATAGCATTTGTTTTAACTGTGTTTTTGTAGAATACTTTGAATATATATATATATATATATGTAGAATAATTTGCAAGTTATTTTTTATTTTTAATTGTAAGCGAAGACTTTGTTGATTTCTTCTGGTTTAGATCGCGTTGTTAAATTTTTGGCCAACGTTTCGCCAGCCATGCTGCTGACTTCTTCAGGGCTGAGATGAGATGAGAAAAATTTACCAACACGATCTAAATCAGAAAAAATCAACAAAGTCTTTTGTAATAATAATGGCCGTGGAAACCTAAAAGAGTATTTATGTTTCTTTAGTTCGATTATGTTGTTATCTACAGTCTCAATGAATTAGTGGTTAAGTCGGCTTTTCTCCAGAGATAGTTAACTGTATTGAGAGTAGCAGAATGGTGTTTTTGGTTTTTTGTTTTGTTTTTGGTTTGAAATGGAATTGTATTACAAGCAATAACCCTTTTCCAAACCAATGCCTGACTTAGCTCCTTATTCACTGAGACAATAGCACGATTCCACTTTTCCAATCGCAAGAAAATCATTTTGAGGAAAATCTGACTTAATCACTTAATCACCGGGGCTGTAGATATAAGGCATATGTTTTTTTTTTATAAAATACACAATATTAGGAATTTAGTGAATATTTTTTATTAGACGAGTGATAGAATTAAATGTTATATTCATATTATTTTATAAAAAATAGCAATTATTAAATAAAATATTGCTAATTATACTAATTATAATTTTTTGCAATGCTATGTTTCTTTTGTTCGATTATATTGTTATTATATAAGTTATCGTAAGCTATTGTTTTTTTTTTTTATAAAATACACAATAATTCTTAACTAGTGAAAAATATTTATTTACAGTCGTATCTTTATAGTATCATATTTTTTCTCTTCAAAATAAACATATTCATGCTACTTTAAAAAAAAAAAAAATGCTCATTGTACTAATTATTATTTCAAGTTAATTTTTATGAGTTACTTTAAATTAATGGTATCACTTTATTATAAATAAATACGTTTTCATGATGTCAAATTTAGTGAAATGCAAAAACATTGAAAGAACATAAGAGGGGGATAAGACAAGAAAGAATGTTTAAAACAACACTAATTTAGTTGGCCTCTTCTTTGATAGAGCGATGATAACGAAAGAGGGACTATTTTTAAACTATTGTGCGCACTAAGAGAGAGATAAGAGTTAGATAATAAATAAGAGGGAGAGAGAGAGAGAGAGTGATGACTCACCAAAGAGGGAGGACACACGATCTCGGAGAAGGCCAGATACTGACTGAGCCACAGGTGGTCCGAGTTCCCACCGCCTAGTTATGTCTTGCGCAGCTCCGCTGTCATCTCCCGCCTTTATTTGAATTTGTTTACTTCTTTCTCTCATCTCTCATTATCAATTAATCCTTAATTATTCAACCAATTGAGGGGAAGAATTATATAACTTATCAGCAGGAGGATGCAGGAGTATAAATAGTAATTCTGATAATTAAAAAGTCTGACCACATGATAATATCAATTAGGATTCATTTTATAAACATGAATTTAATCGAACGGAGAGATGATTCTTATTGTGTTTGATACGTCTTCATCATTAAAATAACCTTTACTATTACAACTTGTGAAGGATCTGGGGTTCAGTACACAACAGAGACTGTAAGGTTTCTTGAACGATAGTTGTGCAGGGAATAACTTTGCCCTAGATTATATTCAACCGCCAGATTTCCCCCCTTATTTAGTGTACCAACTTTACAGAGCCTGGGTGAACCCCAGGAGGGTCTTAGATCCCTTAGGATTCACCTCCGGCTGCTTAGAGATTAAGTCTTGCCAACAGCGGGATTTGAACAAGGATTTTTGGCATGGTAACTCAGTGCTCTACCAATGAGCTACTCGGCTTCCTATTAGTAGGAGAATGCAGGATAAATATATTAATTTATATTATATATATTTATAAATATATTAATATTAATTGATTAATTGAGTATAAATATATTAATTCTGATGATCAATATGTCTAGCCACATGACCATATCAATTAGGGTTAATTTTTTTAAGATGGTTCTTATTGTGTATGATAGGTCTTCATCATAGGATTCATTCATATTCTTATTCACATGCAGTCGATGAAGATTATTTCTAGAGATTGGCTTTGCTAGTTTTGGTGATATTTGACATTATTATAAAGATAAATATGAGTTATTTTTAAATTTTTAGAGAAACATTTTTTTTTTAATTTAATTTAATTTATTGAAATTTACAACTATAATAATATTACAATAAGTAAATCTGCTAATATGTACAGTATGACATGAAAAACAATTGTGGAGAAACTACCCATAGGTAGCACTCCAATAAAGTTCTATAGTAGATGGTCTCGAGGCCATCTTCTTTTGAGACGCCTCGGAGGGTTATCAGGAATAGTATGGGAAGCAAGTTGAGAGATTAGCGGATTCAAGTGTGTATGGAGCTTGTCATGGAAGGATAGGTATCTAGTTTGGGCCAAATCAGCAACACATGGGATATTAAGATCATGATGGATGAGTTTGTTTGTGACATAATAACCAGCATTGAGGATTTTACGAAGGATTTTGGATTTAGAGAAACATGAATGGAGAATTGAGAAGAAATCAAGGTTGTAACTTCATAACAAAAAAAAAAGTTTTGCAGAGAAGTGATTCGTTGGAGATCTGGCTTAGCCACCAGCTTTCCCCCAGTTACTGGTACACACTTTATAAGTTGAATCCCAGGGAATCTGTCACAGCTACACAGGGTTACACACTTTGAGCAACACCACTCCCTTTACATATCACTAAAAATTTCATTCTCCCTAAAAGTTGGGCAGCTGAAGCCCTAAAAGAATATTTATTTATGCATGTTTTTTTTTTTTCATGGTTTGAAAAAAAACATAACACCAATCTTTCCAGAATGTGCAATAACTACTATAAGTAACCCGGTAATAACAAACTACTGTGGCCTCAGGACTTTTTAAAAAATCCTTGGCAAAACCGTCATTTGGAGAGGGCGTAAAATGGCGTTCCATTTTCAGATACTCGTTAATGATCCCTATCCGCATTAAGGTGGGTAGGGAAAATTTAAGACTCCCAATGTGGCATCATCCGATTAGCCATAGCAGCATAAAATGATGTTAAATGAAACAAACAAACATGTTTACTGAATAATGATAAGATTTGATAGCATGCAAGATGACTGGATTTTTTATTAGTATGAAGAATGTAAATGGGTGGGCACGTTTCACGTTTAAAAGTAAAAGTATTGTATTGTGACTTTTCATTGTTTAGTCCAATCTTCCAAAGAAGGCATCAATTGTTTATATGGAAGAAAATGGTCCGGGTAGAGGTCCATGAATTTCTCTTAGATATGGAGAAATGTTTATTTAGTAGCCATAATAATATACATAACATACATAATAATATATAAAAAAAATATGTAATAAAATAAAATATTATATTATGTAATAAAATAAAATAAAAGTTATTTATTTTACTACCTTCCTTCACTTGGTTATTAATACTATACACTCATACATTGTAACCTTTATATTTACCATGCTTAGGAATTTTTTACTATTTTTTAATATTCAATTGTCTGTACTTACCATGCTTTTATTATTTATATTTGCCATGCTTAGCAATCTTTTACTATTCTTTTAATTCTCAATTGTCTGTATTTTGCTTATTTAGCCCTGAAGAAGACCTGCAAAGTAGGTCGAAACGTTGGCTACTTAAAAACCAATTCTCCAATTCTAAGAGAAATCTATTGACCTCTACTCATGTTGTCATGGTACATCATGTACAACAGCTGTGCAAATATTGATCCCTGTACTACACCAGCTAGAATCTGTCTTATTGAAGAAGGCTAGGTAGATATTGGTGAAGAATTAAAAAGTACGTGGGTGGTAGTACATTCTTGAGCTTAAAGAGAAGCCCCTGGTGCCAGCCAGGCCCTGTATAATGTTTGGGCGACATCCAGAAACACTCCAGTTGCATGTAACTTCTGCCCTAATGCTCGACACTTAGTGCAATTTTTCCTCTATCAGTAGGTTTAACATTTGAGAATAAAGTATTTTATCTTTTATAAATCAATTAATTTGTTTGTTGTAAAAAGTTTAGAACAAACAGACTTCAAACTAGAGGGGTTGTTAGTGTTTTCATTTTGCTTATACATGTTACATTTTATTTTAAGAAATTTCCAAGTATTAGAAATTGTGTAGGCTAAAGTATTGACTTCTGTCTCAATATTAATTCTATATTTATTAATTTTGCATTTGACCAACCAAATATTTGAAGTAAGGAAATGTTGAATGCCATTCGTCCCTATACAGAAATATCACTCAAACCAATGTCCATAATGTTTCTATACAAACAGGAAACCCTGACTGATTTTACTTAAATATTCTTTATCATCGCTTACGCAACGCCTTAATAGATTTGTTGCAGAAATAAAACGTGAAAATACAGACAGAAATAGCACAAATTTCTGTCTCTGCGAACTGAGTAAACAACAGTTATGCAATATAGTGCGTAACACGGCGTTGTGTAACTAAACTAAACAGATTTGATTATCTTGTCAATTGTTTTTTTGTTAATTCTGCCTATAAAACATAATAATATAATCTTCCATAAATCCTTCATAAATTTGGAATTTGTGAAATACGAAAAATAATATCCGATAAATTCGTTTTCCTAATCAAATGTAAATATACAATATAAATGCATAAAAATAATTCATTCTAATCACGTAATCGTACACCTTATTTGATATTTGCACACTATTGGTTTTAAAATGCAAGCATTTATAGCGTTTAAAAAAAATAAATTTAAGTGATTGTATCATTAATAGAAGAAGCATGGATTTCTCTCCCTTACACATCAAAATAAAGCAACAAGTTCAACGTAAATTTCAAAAGGTATTTATTTATTCAATTCTGAATAAAATATTTTATGATTCTCTTTGCGATAGAGAGAATTCCTTTTCGTAAACAAACCCGAGAAAGTCTTTCTAACTCACTCAGACTTCCTCGGTTATTTTTGCCAATGATATTTTTAAAATAAAGGCACATCTATTTTAAAATCTGAATCGGATACTTCAGGTGCGCTGATTCCTTCCAGAATTAAAATATAGCAAAATAGATAAAATTAAATTAGTTAATTTATAAATTGTTTAAAAAATAAATGAATTTATTTATCTGTTTGTCATTCATTATGATCGATAATTGATTGTAATCAATTTTATTTTCTTAATATTTATTTTGTTTTATTGAGGACAGTGTTAGAGCGCTGATTTGACTGCTGGTTGAAATCCAGCTATGACAGTTCATTTATTTTAATTGTTGATTGTCGATCATAAGATCCTCCTGGGGTTCACCCAGCCTCTATAAGGTGGATACCCCTAATTGCGGGAAAACCTGGCGGTTCAGCGTGATCTAAGATCATCACCATCACCTGCCTGCACAACCGTTGTCTTAGAAACAGTACTGTCCCTACCATGTACTGAACCCTTCATGAATTGTAGTGGTACAGGTTTTTAATTTTTTTTTTTTTCATTCTGGTTGTAGGGATTTTACTTACTTTACAGAGTCTTGCAAGATTTCTGGGTATACCTAAGAATATTAACAGATTAAATTCCAAGTATATATTTAAATAAAATATTATATATTGTTTCCGTTTCGTTTGATCTTTATTTTTTATTTAGATACAGCATATTTGTATGAACAAGCACTATTTTACGATTGATAATTTTGTGCCCTGGGAAAATTCGGATTCAAATTTTTTTATGATTATTTATAATTTACTGTATATTTCATATATAAGTGAGTGATTGGAAAAAGTACTTTTTAAAGGCTGCATTTCTGTTAAAATCCCAGCCTTTATAAAGTGGGTACCCAGGAATAGTGGAACAGTTGAATAAAATAAACACAACATGAAAAAGCAGTAAGTTGGAAAGCTGAAGATCCCAGGCTTGATATATAAATTTTTTAACAGCTATTTATGGACTTACAGACCCTCCTGAGGCTCGCCCTGTCTTTATCAAAAAGGTTAGATACAAAATGAGAAGATTAAAATATAGAAAAAGGGGGGTTGAGTATGAAGGATTTAGAAAAAACTAGTTTAATTATTATTATTATTATTATATTATATAATTTTTTTTTCTAAATCCTTCATACTCAACCCATCAGCTATAATTAAACTAGTTTTTTCTAAATCCTTCATACTCAACCCCCCTTTTTCTATATTTTAATCTTCTCATTTTATATCTTTCCTTTTACCTCCTCATTTTTCTTTCCCTTTATATTATTGTTTGCATTTTATCCTTTCTTGACATGTATTTTTTCTATTTTATATTCGTATTCTTTTATTATTATATCTGTCACTATTAGAATTTCTGTTCATCATCTACAATTTTATTTTTACCTATCACTATTTTAAGTTTATTATATTCTGTAACCACTCTTATATTCATTCTTTATTTATCATATAACTATTCACTATTTCATCATATCTAGTCACTATTTTAATTTCCACTCTTGTACCACTTTATATATTCTTGTTACTGCAACGTTTTTATATATTTCTGTTTGTTTCTCTCTCTTAGCCCTGAAGATGGCCTACATTGTGGGCCGAAACGTAGGCACACAATAAATAAGTTACACTTATTTAGGTGTTTTGATAGCATCGTCCGATCAGCTTTATCAGCATAAAGTGACGTTAAATGAACAAACAACATCAACATTAAGAAAGGAATAAGTTGTCACAATTCTTGGCAATATCAAGCTCTCCCAAATGGCTAGTACAATGATATAACAACTAGCGATTTATGAAAGTTCTGTTTTCAGATTGGCCCTCGAAGCGATAACTGTCATCCGTTCCTGTTTGGATCCGTTCCAAAGTGCACTTCTTTTGAGTGCGATCTATTGCGGCTGTCATCAGGGCCAGCAATTGTTTTCCCAAACCAGTTTGTTCACTGGCTTCTCTGCCTCCTAAATAATGAGCAATATCAAGAAAATATTTGTTCAACTCGTGTTCTAATCAAGACGAACACGTTGCCACGAAATCGAGAGAGAACAAATCATGGCTGTTACATAATATATCAGTTACGTAACCACTTGAGTGCTGATTTTTCAATTATCTTAAAATGGAATATTTTTAATTTGATAATTCATTTGTTTCGTTTTCATTCCCTTAATGCATTTAATCATAGTATGTTGATTAATTTATTACTTTATTTGCACACAGATACATTAATAAATCTGTTAACAGCTATAGATGGACCCTAGGGAACTTCAGATCCTCATGGGATCTTAACGCTTTATACAGTGGGTACTAATTCTGGAAAAATCTGGCGACTGAGTGTGATTTCGGACAAATCGACTCCCTGCATAACCGTTGGCTTGGAAACGGTACAGTTTTTTTCTTTCCTATTGGCACAATGGAGGGCAAGAAGGCTTAACATGTCGGGGTTGTAGAACACTCAGTAAGTGATTGTAGTGCAATTAATTTTTATTTCTTATTTGGGCGATATTTTTTTATTAGATGTTGGATAATAAACAAATCATCTTTGTCATGAATCCAACTAAATGTATGCTAGGATTTTTAATTATTATATATAGAGCACTGAGTAGCCATGTCGGAAATCCTGGTTCAAATCCCGCTGCAGGCAGTTACTTTTATTTAGTCTGTTAGCGGCGGTAGAGGGATCATGTGGAATCTAGAACCCTCCTAGAGCTCACTCAGCCTCTATAAAATATTATAAAATTAGGGTACCCAAAATAAGGGGGAAAAACCTGGCGGTTGAGCGTGATCCAGGACAAGTCACCTCCTTGCAGAACCGTTGTTCATGAAACAGTACAGTCTCTACCAAGTACTGAACCCCAGACTCGTTCATGGGTCGTATTGATTTCAGGTCAGGTTTATCATAAATGCTAAAATAAGTATAAATAGTGGATATTATGATTGAGGAGTAATAATTTTTTAATAGATAAAAATCTTATAACATCGAACAATGCATAAACTAAAGGTAAAAGGACGCATTTTAAAATAAATATTCTTTAGCAAGTGTTCGGAAATATAAGAAAACATCGTTAAACGAAACAAAACAAATGTAACGGTAAGAAGAAAAATGCAAAACACATCATTTACATATTGCTCTATAGGCTGGTCGAAAACACTATAACCCATGTTAAGAATACCCAACAGAAAAATTTCGATGAAATATTTTAGTAGTTGCGAATTTTTAAATCTTAATAAATTTAGTTATCTTAAACCTGAGAATATAACTGAAATTAAGTACATATCCTTAAAAACCTCTACAACTGTTATTCGAAATATAAGATATATGTGTAAACTAATTATTAAAAAAAAAATTATGGCCAATCAGTCTGTTAAATTAATTATGGACCACTTGGTATGGATTGACCTCCGAAAGTGCGTTTAAAATTAGAAGAAACCACATTTTAATTGTTTAATTATTTGGTTCCGATCAGTTATATAAACGAAAGCAGCCTAATGTAAGAAAAAATTTAATGAATCATTCATTAAGTTTAATATCTTAATTGTAAACAAGAACTAACATAATTGTTTGATAACCTTATATATTTTCTCTTCATCAAGTCTTTTTATTATAACCTTGTATGAAACTTTATTTTTTATTTTTATATATTGCCATACAAAATCAACAGTTTTAAAAAATGAAATGTCATATACCTACAAAGTTAGATCATGGAATATATGAAACTTTTATTAAAATATACAATAATTATTTATAAAGAAAAAAAAAATTTTTTTTCCGACGAATTTGTCCCGAACATCTTGATAACAACAAGTTTGATATCTACAGCCCTGCCGAATCAGTGATTAAGTTGAATTTTCTTCAAAATGAGTTTCTTGTACTTAAAGATGCGGTGTCTTGTTATTCTCTTAGTGAATAAGGGGTTAAGTCTGTGTGTATGTATGTAATAAGGGACTAAGTCAGAAATTGACTTAAAAACGAGTAATTGCTTCTATTACAACTCCATTTCAAGCCAAAAAAAATTAGAATGATCCGCTTCTCTCCGTACAATTAACTCTTTTTGGACAAAATTCGACTTTACCACTTATTCACCGGGGCTGCAGATACACCTATAAGTACCTAATACATATCAATGGTTCAACGTGAACAATTCAAGTTTGAAAAGCAAGGTGTATCATTTCAACTGTTTATTCGTTGCCCTTTCAATATTTTCTAAAAATACAAGTTATCATAGTTTAGTATGGAAAAGAGAGTACAATCATGGATAATGATGATTTTGGTAATCATTTCATCTAAAGACGAACGTTTCAACAAACTTATATCATCTATACTTCGAAATGTTCGTTGAAAATTTTATTTCTTGATAAAATGATTACCGAAATCTACTCATAATCCATAATTACATTCTCTTTTCCATACTAAAGCTCATGATAACGCTTATTTTTGGAAAATATTAAAAGGGTACGAATAAACATTTAAAACTTGTTGCCAACTCGAAGCGACAGCCTGCGGAATAATTACCAAATAATGTATTACAGATTTTATTATAGCTATAAATACCTGTATAATTACTGTACGCGCTCAGCTGTTGCCAGTGACGGTAGACTAATCAATAGTCAGGACAGAGAACGTCACCCGCCGATGGTTGTCTGAAGACTGACCACGTAATCATATTCGAGTACAATGCTATCATGTTACTCGACGATGACATTCATATTAGTCATATCATCAAACGATTTATAATATATTTGTTTAATCATGATTAATAAAAAATACTTGAAAAATTAATAACTTTAAATGAGGCTCAAGATGAATATTTAGTTCGAATTTTCGAAGAAAAAACATCCTATACTTCATTTATTGATAACTTAACTTATTTATTGATAACTGTTTATAATTAAAAATAAAATTATACGTATGAATTGATCTAAGTAGATGAAAGAAATTATAAATATCAACTTCTGTGTTGTGTACGTAGCTCTACTACGGAAGTCATATTCCTATAAGCGACAAATAAATATATAAATATATTATATAAATACATAAATATTATAAATAAATTAAAAGTTTATGTAAACATGTATTTACCTGAGCCAACGTATTCGCAGGCAACTATATGGTAATAAATCTTAAATAATTGCTAGTTTGTAACTACATATGTCAATATCAATGATTTAAACAGGCGTATAATAATATGTATAAATCATAAAGGATAAACTGTACCACTACAACCCATGAAATGGTTCAGTAAATGGTAGAGAATACTATTTTTATAAAAAAATTTGTCTCATATCACTCTAAGCTGCCAGGTTTTCCTTAATCAATTCAACCTTAATTAGGGATTCATCCCCTTAACTTCAGAGAGGCTAGGCTCCTGGGACTCAGGAGGTTCGTAGATCTCGCAGATCCGTCTGTGGTTGTTAACAAATTAAATAATTTATCTGCCACACCCGGGTTTGAGCCTGGAACGGAGCACTCTACACGTTGAGCTAACTGGATACATTATTATTAAGCGACTAACCTTAATAATAATGTAATAACATAAAGTCCTAGCATAATTGGTTTGAAACAAGATAGATTAAAATTCATTTTACAAGTTTTATGTTCTTATATACTACATACCATATTACAGGTCTGAGATAATAATGCATCCTATCCAATACTCACGTGAAAAATTTCCTCACCACATGAAATGAGAAAGGAGTTTGGAAAGAGTTGCATACTAATGCTGTTTACAAGTTTCACCTTGTGTACTTGCGTTCGTCTAAATATAGTCCTTATCGTTTGTTTACTTCCGAGTTAATTACTGCGTTTACCTGAGCCAATACATCCTCAGGTATTTAGATAATAATAAATATATGATAAATATTAGTATATAAATAAATACTAGCCATTTAATAATAAGGTAATAGTTGTATTTTTGTTGTATTAAAATAAAAAAGAAATCTTTCTACTGAGGTCTAAATTTCAATGAAATTTAAATACTATTTTTTATCAAGAAATAAAAAAATATTGCAAATTAAGCTGATAATACCCAAATCCAGTCACCTCTTAATATTTCAATTTTTTTTACATTTTTTAAAATAAGTTTTCCTAGAAAAATGTTTTTTTCCCAATAAGAGTCTCTACTTTAACTTATCGGTCCTTTAACTTTTTTTTGTTCTAATTTTTTTTTTTATCCTTATAATTTAGTATAATTTTTTGGATGTTCAGTTAGTTTGTTTTCTTTCTTTGGTTTTTTTTACTGACCACTTCCGATCATGTTACTACTTTATTTTCCATTTTTCTGTCTCCTTTCATGCATTCGTTGTTACATTTTTTTTTTTTTTTATCCTCTTTTCAGCTTCATCCAACTTTCTCCATCGTGAAACCCTTCCAGACTTTTCGTTCTGTTTTGAGACTCTGCAATGTTAAACTATTCAAAATCTTTTTTTTTTTACTTCTCTAGCCCTGTTGCTGTCTTCTTTCACTTAGTTCAGGTAGAAATAGTCAAATATTTGCTTGGTCAATCTATGCTTGTTCATCCTGTTGAGATGCCCGCGGAATGTCAGCCTCCTTTTCTGCATAGTATCAGATGTTCTCTCCATTTTCTGGTAGATTTATCTTTTTCTTCGTAGTTCCCATCATCAATCCATGATTTTTGTTTAAAATATTCTTTCCTGGACTTCCAGTTTTTGAGACCATTTCATCGAGAGGCATTCACTGGCAAAGAGTCATTCCGTTTTTACGATGGTGTTGTAATGCCTTATTTTTTCATTCCTAGAGATGCACTTTTTATTGTAGATATTCTTTGTCAATGAATAAGCCCTTTCCATTTCTGGAATCCGATCCCCAACAGCTTCCTTCACTAATCCATTCTCCTGTATAGTCTCGCAGATACCTGCATTTTTTCATTCTTTGAATACCCTTTTTTTTGTAAGAATAAACTTTTTTTTATCAACGTTCTCCTGCTGGAGTCCTGTAACCTTCTTTTTGGTTCAGTAATTGTATTAGGGCATTGATGGTGGTGGGATATGGGGTTGGGTTATGTGTATTTTTTTTATTCCCCATTCTGTCTTTGTGAAGCCTGATTTTTTTTTTTTGAAATATCGACAGTATTTGTCTTTCCTCAAGTTTTAGAGACTTAAGGTTTTTTTAAATATGGTATTTTAAAAATCTGAATCCCAAATTTAGAAGCGTTTTTTTTTTCCAGATTATATCAGATAATATTGTTCCTTCACTAGGCAGATAGAGGACTCCAGTTGAAGTAAACTAACATGGGATTATATTTAGCCGTGGGTACTGGCTCTGTCCTTGCTGTTCAGTCCAGCCACCGAAATAGCAGCACAGCCCCCTCAAAATGTCTCTATAATTCAACTCGATCGGTTCTGTATCCCTTACATGAGGTGTTATTCTATTCTCCTATCTTCTAGGATTATAGTTTTCGTTTATTCTATTAAAGGTACTAAAAGAAACAAGAAAAACAACTTGGAAATAGGGTATAGGCAATATTTTTTTCGGAACAAAGACTTTTGTCACATAGGAAGCTTAATTTTACCATTTTATTTTACCATTAATTTTATCCTACCCAGCAGAGGTTACGACCTCTACACAATTCATTGGTTTCTTCTCTTGCACTCATAACTTTAGGAGATTTTTAAAAAATAATTAACTTCTATCTAAATTATTTTATGAGCCCATTTCATCCAAATATTCTAGCCTTATCTATAAATTCTATATGAAAAGTTTTCGCCTTAATCTTATGTTCTATTATTTTAGATGATTCTTATTTTTTTCCCTCAGATTTCTTATCTACATACATAGATATATAGTGTCTTTTCGAACAGGCATTCTGTACCATCTCAGCAAGTAGCAATAACCTACTGCCCATTCGACTGATCTTCGTCTTTTCACTTTACGTTTGTCTAATTTTCCATGTTTAATCAGTTTTAAGGGGAGCGGAGTAGCTCAGTGGTAGAGCGCCGAGTTGCCATACTGAAGGTCCTGGGCTCAAATTCGCCTTGGCAGATAATTTATTTAATATATTAACAGTCGGGGATGGACCGTGTGGGATGACAAATTTGAGCGTGACAAATCACCACCCTGCACAACCATTGTCCTAGAGACAGTACAGTCTCTACCACGTACTCAACCCAAGACTCTTCATAGATCGTAGTGGTACAGTTTATTTTTTAATCGGTTTTGATCACATCGACAACGATTATTTGAAAATGTGCCGTGCGGAATACATTCAAATGTACTCTACACTAAATTCCTTCAACTAGGGGTCGAAGATTCGTTCCTAATCGATCTCATTCAAATCGTTCGGAGCAGGAGCAATATTTTATAAGGAAAATCGTTCCGATCTGGACTGGAACGATATCATTTTGTTATAAAACATCCGCTCCCGAACGGAACAGAATCCGCCAGGAGCGATAAAAAAAATATCGACCCCACATGTTCTGAACCTTGATTTTGGCCTCCTCATTTACCTATCTACACACGAAAATACCAAACCGGAATTAAAAAATTGTGTCTAGAGAGGAATAGTACTTTCTCATCCTTAAAAAATAATTAAAAAATCTGAGAACAAAAATTTTTATTTTTTACTACCTTAAACTTAACCGATCCTTATCGGGCCTTTCTAAGGATTAACTAGACCATAAACCAAACATTTAGGAAAAAACCTGGTTGAAATCCGATTTGTAGTTTCCGAGCATTGGTTGGAACAAACTTTTCCGGATGGACGGACCGACACCACTGAGATTTTATGTTTTTTGGATTCTATACCCTATGAAACATTAAAATATCGAAGTCCAATTTTTTTGGCGATTTCAATACTTTCTTCATCTGAAGGATGAGAAAGTAAAAACGAAGGATCGATATTTATTGTTCCGGCCCAGATCAAATCCTCAAAGGGTGGAAAAATTTCGCTCCGGTCGGGATTGAATCAAACTTGGAGCAGAATAAAGCATCTTTTGCAGATAGGATTCGAAATAGAGCATTTTCGGAAAGAACATTATTTTTTCTACCTTAAATAATGGTTTCATTCAGAGCAACGAAAATATATATATATCGGCTTCATCCCCTGCCTTCAACCTTTTGGTATGACTACAAAACGTCAAATTTTTCTAGTCATTAATTGTTGACAACCAAAAATTAAACATCATAGAAAGTGTTTCTGGCCTCATTATATCAGCTTTAACATCACAGTTGATGCGGAAATGTGTAGTTCCCCGACTCTTCAAATGTCCCTATATCACCGTCTAATTTCTTTCTAAGTTTCCATACGACTACCAAAACTCTTGAAAATGTTTTCAAGGACATTTTGAATTGGTTGACAGCCATTTAATTGTTCAGATTAAGTGCAGTAAGACTTCATTCTGAAATTCGGATTGCGATATGTCCTTGGAAGCAAAATCCCAGTAGGTCTAACAATGCTTGATTAATGTTTCTTCTCCAGATAAATTGTGTAACCTTTCATTAGGTTATAAGTGAAGTATTGCATAATTTAGTATTCTTTCTTACCAAGGTAAGGTTACCTATAATACTTTTAACCTTTGGAAAAATGTCAGAATAATGTGTAGCAAACAAAAAATCGAACTGAGCTGTCTGTTGGGGTTGCATTTATATTACGGGCTATAAATAGAGTTGACATTTCCCACCCCATCGTGTGTACTTTATTTGCCACTTTTCGTCACATGCAACTACTTCAATTTCATTCGAGCAACAGGTAAGGTTTTCATATTTTTATGTTTGAATTTTAAGAGTTCGTACGTTTTTCAGTACATCTGAGGCCATTGTTCCCATCTATAAAGTAGCACCCTTAATTGTGAGAAAAATCCTTGCGGTTGAGAATGATCTCAACTTTTATCATGTCTTCTTTACTAAGACATGCTATGCTTAGAATCAAAAACATTCGGTAAAATGTCCGAAAACATTTCGTAACCAGGGGGGAGGGGGTCATCGGTGTGTCTTTTGGTTAGCATAACAATCTAATATGTATAAGATCGTGGGTACGCAGCCCAGCTTCAGAAACTGGAGTAAAAAATCATTGGTTATCCCGTAATTCGGAATGGACGTAAAAAGGGTTCTGTATGGTGTCAGGTTCTAGTTAATAATCCCCATACTACCTATACTTGGTTAGGCAAAATTTTATGGCTCCAACTGAACCATTGTCCGATTAATTATAGCAGCATAAAATGGCGTTAAACGGAAAAACAAAATCTAATGTAATTGATTTTTCTAACGTCTAACGATAGTACAACTAGTTGTACAATGACTTCAGAAGTAATAGACAAGCTAAGTTCATGAAGTGCAACAATCTAGATACAATTGGAATTACACCTGCTGGCAAGACGAGTTGATCCACCGCTACACGCAAACAGAAGACATTAAAGAGAAATAGATGTGGTGTAGGGTGTCAGGAATATTATTCCTCTTCCTTGGAGTTTGTGCCTCAACTGGCGTCACGATACTTGAGTATTCATTGATTGTCTAGGCTTCTTCTGGGACTACAGTGTAATTAGTGGAGAAACTAGTACATAAGATTGCACCTAGCAGTAGTGCAATTTATGTAATACTTCCTAGAAGATATAGGAATATAGATAATGGCGGAAAGTTGATAAAATAAAGCTCAAAATTCTCATCCTTACTTCGGATTGACATTCTCAATCAATTCAAAATTCTCATCCCAGGATTAAATTCGGAATTGACTAACTTGTTAATAACAGAAAAAAGTTATGGATCCGAGTTGTAAAACTTTTTCAAGAAATTAACATATAGTTGTGTTAAAACTATTACATTTTATATAAAACTATTTTTTATTACATCGGTTTGGAAATTTATTCCTTGAAACATTATCAAAATTATAAACCAGTGATTGTATCACTACAAAATGTTATTATTTTTAGCAATAAGCTCGTTATTAATATTTGGGATTGGTACAAAAACGAGTAAGTCAAGATAGGTAATATTCAACTTAATATTTTAACCATTACAATAATTTAAATGAAACAAGAGCTTGGTTGGGGATGCGACAATTAACGTACGAGGTGTGTTCAACAATTACGCAAACTGATCCAATCGGCTGTTTAGCGATGTATACCCTTCTCATTAGTATTTGACAAAGCTTGTGAAAAGCAAGGGGTAGGAAAAAAAAATAAGCCTTCATCAAAAATTCAAGAAAAAACTGATAGAAAATCGGGGTGTTGGTTTTCTTATATGCTAGGTGTTGTTAATCATTATTTCGTTCCCCAAGAGCAAACAATCATCCCCTCATTCTTAAAAATGCAAAATGGTGATGATGGTACTCCTCTGGTAGGATGTGGAAACAATAAAACCTGAAACGAGGAAGAAATTAAAGCATGACTGCCGAGGATTTTTAAGGGAGGCTTTGAATAGTGGAAAAAGCATTAGACATGTGCCTTGCGATAAATGGAGAGTATCCTATATTAATTAATTAATGTAGATGTAATTTTGTGAAATAAAATTTATATGACCCTAGTCCGCGTATTTATTGGACACACCTAGTATTACTATTACATATATCAATGCATATTATAACCGATTTATATTTAATTTATAAAAAATTAAATTATATATTAAATAAATTATAGATTCCATAAATGTTAATTTTAAATTTCTGTTTCAGGATCTGACATCGCGACATACCTAAAGCATATATTTCAGCATCTTTATTAAAGGTATGTTGATAAAACCTATTTATTTAATATTTTATTAATTATGCCTATAGATTCGTTGCATTATATATTCATTTAAGAGATTTGCGCTGAATAGTTTATGAGTAATTAGTTTTTGAGCAGTTAAATTGTTAAGAATGATGAATATTAACTTTTTTTTTGTAGTGAAAATAATCTTATATGTTTAAAAACTGTTAAATGCTTTGTTAGGCAAGTTGGTTGTGTAGCTCCCCTTCATTGTTATTGAAAGAACTAGAAGAAATTAATTTTATAACAAAGTTACAATTTAAGTCATTAGGTTTATGATGAGTACCCATAGGGGGGGAGGGGAACGAGGATTCATCCCAGGATTAAATTCGGAATTGACTAACTTGTTAATAACAGAAAAAAGTTATGGATCCGAGTTGTAAAACTTTTTCAAGAAATTAACATATAGTTGTGTTAAAACTATTACATTTTATATAAAACTTTTTTTTATTACATCGGTTTTAAAAATGTTATATTTAAATAACTGGTATTCTTTCGCCAGATTGATTGCTATGGCCATTCATTACGCACGTCACTAACCGATCTGAAACATACTAATGAATAAATAATTATTTTCTGATATCTCTATATGCAAAGCAGGTCAGGGAAAACATATATAATTCATTAATATATATGCATATATAATTCATTCAATAGTATTGTATAATGTTGAAACAATTAGATACACTAAAATTAAACATTTTAAAATTATTGAAATATCTTTGTTTTTTAATTCACCTATTGCTTCATAAATAAAATAACATAAACGAATAACAGTAAATATTATGTTTAAATGAAAATAATTATTTTATCTCGTTAACATGGCTACTGATTTCATTCGATATTTTTAATACTAAGACAACTCGAAATGTTTTTGATATTTTCTTAATTAAACGTTATTACGATAATATTATTTTTTTTAAAATGATATCTTCATTTATAAATCTTTTATTAGATCTTATCATTGTAATAAATAACTTATAACATCATATCTTATAATAAATAAATCGTATTTGTTTTCCTAGATAACATATATATGTTTATATCCCAATGGAAAATATGTATAAATAATTTTAATATGTTTTTTAAAATTAAATAAGTGTGAATGTAACATTACGTCAATAATGTTAATTTAATGTTTGAAAAATAAGTTAAATTAAAAAAAATAATGTAAAGATCTGCTTAATTCAGATATTAAAAACGATGAGCATAATATAAAACATAATTTTATCAGAATAATAAATTCACGAGGAAAATACCAGAGAGAGATAATATAATTGAAATTAAAAAAATAAAAATCAGGCTTTAATTAAAAAGTCAATAAAGCGTTGAGTACTCTCCATTTCAGCGCCTTCGCCATCACATATATATGTCGTTGCTGAGTTGGATTAAAATGATTGGCGTTTATTTAATTAATTTGTAATAAGAATTGAGTAATTAATCAAATAGTTTATTGAACAATAATATTATAAAACTTATATCGGTTTATTAATTAAAATGGGAATCGATATTGATATAGGGGACGAGATATCTCAAATAATTTGTCCGAAACGCATTGACCTTACAGCTGTATAAATCAATAAAAATATAATATAAACAGGAGTCAAACAAGGAGACCGGGCAAGTCCATTATTTTTTATAATATTCATGGAAAGAATGAGTAGCTAATCAAATTAGTCTGAAACTGAATGTATAAGAATAGAAAATGCTACCAATCCATAATCGGAATTTAGTATTTGTAGATGAGGTTCTAACTCATCTAAGTAATTTTGAAGAGTAGAGGAACAATGGAAGCTCTAGGCCGAAAAAGAATCACCGCCAATTCGAACAGAATTAATTATAATAATATGGTTATGTCTAAAAGTATCTGTTGAGAAAAAGAACAAGGCTATGTGATTCTTAGAGGCTTGAATTCGGAACATGCTAGAACAAGTCGAGTATAACTAATATTTACTAATCAAAATCAGTAACGACAGCTGATTGGATTCCGAAATAAATGCATACGCAAAACAACCAATGTATCATAACAACAAATCAATCTCATAACTGTAAAGAGGGAAAAGGTGGAGAATGCATATAAACACTTTATTCGCCGGCTTATACAGATGGAAGTATAAAGAATTTTCTATGCAAGGAAAAAAAAAGACTTGACTGAATGAAATCAGGACATAAACATGTACAGAAATCTGATTTGACCATATACCAATAATTCATATCGAACAAGAACCAAGAATGTCGACATTCCAAGAAAGTGGTTCCACCTTGTAGCAAAAATGTGATTAGAGCATGTATCAAGAATGTCGTTCGGACATGTACCAAGAATTGGCATAGAACAGGTACCAGGTATATGGTTTGATCATGTACCATTAGTGCTGTTCGACGAATGTGGTTAAAGTATATACCAAGATATTGTACGACCGTCCACCAAGACTTTAATTAGAGGACATACTAAGAACGTGGTGATAGTACATACCAAGAATGTTTTTCGGACATATATCAAGAATTTGCTTGAACAGGCACCAAGAATATGGTTTGACCATGTACCATTAATGATATTCGACCATGTATCATAAATTTGGTTACAGCATATACCAAAAATATTTTAAGACCACGTGCCATGAATGTGATTACCAATAATGCATATACCAATAATGTTTTTCGACGAAGTTTCATGAATATGGTTATAGCATATATCAAGAATATTGTACGATCATCTACCAAGGCTATAATTAGAGCATATACCAAAAATGTAATTCGTACATGTACATAGAGTTGGGTCAGAGGATATACCATGATTGCAAAAAAAAAATGTAGGAAGTCAACTACTGAGATGGAAGTATGTTGGTTGGTTAAAGGAAAATACGAAAGTATTGCAGAATTTTTAATAAAATACATCCGTGATTAACATGAGATAAAAGTGCTAATTGTATTCATTTACATTAGCGTATCTTGATATGATACGTCAATTGTGAATTATCACGAGATTCATGATAACCTTGGTCGACCGATAACTAGCGGATGTTAATTTATGGACAAGAAATATTTTTATTTCTAGCTTTTCTGAATTTATAGTCATAGTTTTGGCTTGTTGAAGACATATTCTATGCGAAATTAATTAGGTAAAAATTAAAATTAAAAAAATTGGCTCATTTCAGGAAGCCTTTGATTCCTAATCCTACAACGTGCTTCAATCTTATAATCCATAGCTAAAAGTTATTTATAGGCATACTAATAAAAAAATATTTAAAAATACTGAAGATATGAGGATCTGTTTGTTGTTATAAGGAAGTATTAAGGTATATTTATAGTACATCTAAAAGGTCACGCTACCGGAATAAAATATTTTCCGCAGATGTGTCCAGAAATAGCTGAGGTGAATCCCTTCTACTTCAGGGCGTGGGAGGAAGGCAGGAGTAAGAGGGGTATCTGTCCTTCGAGTGAACTTTATCACGCAAAGGGCCTTCCTAGGTCAGTGCACGTGCTGAATCATGTAACGATTAATCGTTCATATACAAGAGAAGAGCGGGGTAGCTCAGTGTGCAGAGCGCTGAGTTGCAAAGCTGAAGGATACGGGATCAAATCCAGCAGTGGCAGATAAATTATTTAATATTATAGCAGCCGAGGATTGATCCCATCTACAGAACCTTCTGGGGCTTACCTAGCCTCTATAAAGTAGGTACTCTTAGTTGGCGGAAAGCCTAGCCGTTGAGGATGATCTTGGATAAATCACATCCCTGCATAACTATAGTTCCAGAAACAGAAGAGCCTCTATCATCTTCTGAACCAAAGACCCTTCAATGGTTGTAGGGGTACAGGTTTTACAAAATATTTAAGTTTGTAAAGCTGTACCTCCACAACACCTACATTGGTATGTTTCTATGTATGCAAACCAAGGCTTGTGCGAGGCGAAGATTTGGCCGAAACTACGTTACAAAGCCAGTATTTCTCCCTTTTTAAGAGTATTTACTTTACAGAGAATGAGTGAGCCCCTGAAGACTTTCCAAGTCCCACAGGATCGATTCATGAATGTATCTTTCGTTCTTTTACTGCATAATTTCCCCTATTTAGGGCACCACTTCGTTGAGACTGAGTGACATTCAAAGGAGTATCGAGTATCACAGAGTCGATTCACTCTGTTGTTAACAGAGCTAATAATTTATCTGCCACAGCAGTTGAATCTTGAAGTTGAGTTCGAGACTTAAAGATCAGTCAAGCACTGATCACACCTACTCAGGTGTGGTCTTTGTCATTGATTTTTGAGGGAATACTCACCCGCAATTATGATAACAGGCTGTCAGATCACTTATACACACCTAACGACCTAGGAGCAAGTGTTGTTTAAAATATGTTAGTAAATTAATGAATATGATTACTTTATGCCCGTTCATTAACAGTTACTATAATTCCGGAACAATACCATGTAGTCTTGTTCACTTCAATCGTAATTTAAAAAAAAAAAAATACAGCCAAACTCTGGTTCGACTCCAGCTGAGGAATATAACGTATTCGTTGTGTTATATTAGTTGCGAAAGGAGTCTGAGGTCGAGAGATCCTCTTGGGGTGCACCCAGTCTCCATTAAGAGGATATCTAATCACCTACAGGGTTGGATTTCAACCTTGATACTCACTACTTTCCTGTTACATACTACTCCTCTTCACCTAATACAGAAGTGTATAAAATACGTGAATTACTGCACATTTATTTTATTTTAAATTCTGTTTTTTATCCGATATCCTTTTCGTCAAGACGCAAATGGAGATTAATTCTTTTCAACATGATTATAACTGGGAAGTTTGCCATCGATCCGGTGTTTAGTGGGAGTACCCCCGGGCTGGAGGAGGGGAATCCTGTTCAGATTTGCATAATGGAGGGCAGGATATCCGGACGTCTACTGCAGTCCTTCGCAGTACATCTCTCCTCTTGGAGGGAGATGTCATCGCTGCAAATTGCGCAAGAGGTATACGAGAAGATTGAATAAGTGGACTTATCGAAGAAATATATTCGACTTAAATGTTAATTGAATAATAGCTGGTTGGTTGGTACGATGCTTTAAGGCGCAAAATATCTAGGTCATTAGTGCACGTTCCATGTAATTATACACTATACAACCATTCAATAAACTGTTGTAGCTGGCACTTACAAGTTTTAGTAGAGGTTCTTCGATAGAAATTGAAGTTAAGTTTAGTACTTATTTTGTAACCCCCTAGTGAGCTTGGGCATGTGGAAAGGTGGAAACAAGCAGACTCCCCAAGAAAATGCTGCATGCAAGACCAGGGCGGAAGAGGATAGGAAGAAGACTACGTCTATGGTGGATCGATGAAGTCTAGTAGAATCTGAAAGATATGGGAGTCCGAAGGTGGAAAGAGAAGGCTACGGACCGAGAGGTGTGAAGTTGGCTTGTCAGGGAGGCCTAAGCTCTGCTAGCAATCTGTTGCCCAGAACAGTTAGTGAGCTACTAAAATATGAGTTCCCGTTTGAGTAATTTGCGGGACAACAAAATTACGGCTGTATAAGACTTTTATAAAACAGGTTCTGATGTTAGGAATCCTGGGTAATTTCACGGTAGGACCAGCGAAGTTTAAAGGCTTTTGAGAGAGTAATTCCGTGACGCACTTATAAGACTAAGAGAGCCGGTCAAACATATCTCAGGAGAGGTGATTAAGAAATATAGAAACACCTTGGTGAACCTGACGTTGTAAACCATGTAAGGCTGAGAAGACAGAGGATGGCTATGTGCCTCGTCTGCCAGAGGATGAGACCCTCAAGAAAATAATAACTGAGGCCATTCACAGTACCAGGTAGAAAGTCCGCGTCTTAGATCGATGGTTAGCGTAACGGAGGATGCCCAGAAGATCCTCGGAGTTAAGGAGTGGAGATCTTCTCCTCGACTGCGTGCAACCTGTTGGGAATTATTGGATGAGGCTAGAGATTAGTAATGGTCTTTCGATCCATTGGAAGAAAAATAAGAGTAGTTTTCATTAAACTGTAACCCTATTTCGTTAAATTTCCTACCGTAGAACGAACACTTCTAAAAAACAACGAGAAAATGCGAAATGATTTATTGACCTAAACTTCGTCTTTATTACTTGTTTTATTCCAATATCGTGGGATAGCTTTATGCTCACTATCTTGATCATGTACTTTTTTCACAGGCACTTTTTGCTTTCTTTTTTTATTTCTTGCATTCGGTAGTTGTCATTTGTTTAACTTTTATTTTCCTCTATGCATTTTGGTAGTTTGGTAGTGTATTTTCTATTTTTTTATCAACTGTTTAACCATTTCCAGTGGTTGTTTGGTAAACTTCCGTATGATTCAGTAGTTGCAAATTGGCCTTGGTAGTGGTGCGAAGTTTCCTCTGGTTAGTGTCTTGCTGCATTTAGAGTTCAGGATGTGTTTCATTCATTTTCCTTTGCTGTTATTCTCTTTCTGCCATGTTGATGTCTGAATTGGCGAAATATCTGCAGGTATTATTGTTTCCTGTGTGTATTTTAGATAATTCAATATTATTTGAGTAACAATCTATTGATCTGTACGTTATTGATAGTACTTGCACGATAACGTATGAGAAATTTAAATAATGTAGATTATCGACGAACAAAAATAATAATAGTCAACTTTAATATTAATGTAACAATAATTTATTGACTAATGCTAGAAATATTTTTTTTAAAAAACTGTAAAATTGTTTTATTAATATAAAATATCCTACTTTAATGTTAATTAAATAATTGTTTATTAGCCTACATGTCATTATGATATATGTGTATGAAATAAAGGAAAAATTTAAATAAGACGAATCTAATCTAAGACGAATATTTAAGTCGAATAAATACTTATACAATATTAGTTTATTAACCAATAGGTTACCGATGACACTATTAAAAATAAATGTAATTTAGTAGACTTTTTTAAGACAAATTTTCGACTTTAAACATTTAATTAAACGTTTAGTTAATGTACACAATAATGTTTTATTTATTTATAGCAATGTATATTAAATGCAATAAGAGCTAATACTTTTGTTCTTGTCTTTTTATAGGGATTGACATTTCAGTTTTTTGTGAACGACCATTTTTGTAACATTTGAGAAAATTACTTTTATATATTTAATATAATACGAATATATATAGATCTCATGGATTCATTTTTATACTGTGTGAGAATTTAATCTCAATATAAATGAAGCAGTGTAGCAGATCGTTGCTCAATCTCGTTCGATACCGGATGTGGCATATGAATTATTTATTCTGTTGACAGTCATGAATCGATCAGACAGGTTTGCAAAAAAAAAAAACTTTTTTAAAAATTGTCCGGATTGTATTAGTGATAATTGATCTTTATGTAGTTTTTTGCGCTGATTTAAAAAATGACATCGGCTTTTTTCTACCACGTAAGGCTTGCCTACATAATAAAGATGAAGTTTTTGGAAACAGTAAAAAAAAACGGAAAATTTTGGATTGGTTTTTATTATTTTAACATGAAGTAAAAGCAAAAAAAAACAACAACGATACCTAGCTAAAATTAGCATAAAAGTGATGCACATGTGTTGTCAAGTTATTCTAAGTCTTTCTAAAACCGTTTTCTTTTTCCAAAAAAACTTCTTTTGGTACTTTTTCGGCTGTATTCTTGTGATTTTTCCGTTTTTAACATCCAACAGTAGTTTCCCACCATGTTGACATCCCATCGACCTTGGTATCTGCGCTCCATTTCTTTTAAATCTTGATGGAAACGTTCCCCTTGTTCCTCACTTACAGCCCTGAGATTTTCTGGAAAGCGGTACAGATGTGAGTGAAGGAAATGAACTTTGACACTCATATTGCAGCCCATCATTTTGTGGTTTTGTAACCATTCAGCAACCAAATTGTTGTAGTTTGGGTCTTTTTTGTTTTCAAGAAAGCCTGTTACAACAAGTTTAAATGAATTCCAGGTATTTTTTTCTTCCATTTCCATTTCAGTACAAAGCTTTCATCTTTTAAAATTTTTCTTTGGTCAGGCCCAACAAAGACTACCTCTTTCAGCTTAGCATCGGATATACCAGGAAACTGTCAACAAAGATACTTGAAACACTATCCTTCTTTGGGTAATGCTTTCACAAACTGTTTCACTAGCCCCAATTTGATATGAAATGGTGGAAGTAAGATCTTTTTAGGATCCACAAAAGTTTGTCTTTCAACATTTTTAACTCCAGGAACGAGAGCCTTTCTGATTGGCCACGTCTGCTTGACATAGCGTTGTTTCCTGTCACGGCTACCTCATTCACAGACGAAACATGGAAACTTTGTGTAACCACTTTATTGACCTAGTAACATGCAAACAACTTTCAAATACCCACAAATGGAGTAGCCGAGCTTATTAAGAACAAACACAAGATTTTCGTAGCATTCTTTGAAATGGACCGAGTGCCCATAAGCATATATAACTCAACTTGAGTTACAAGGTTCACTCAGCCGCCTCTCCCATTAGTCCTGAAGATGACCTACAAAATTGGTCGAAACGTCGGCACAGATAAAAATAAGTCTTGACTTATTTGGTGTTTTTTTGACTGCACCCCCCAACTATCTCCACTCTCCATTATATCATCCAGTCAACTATTTTCCTCTCTGACATAAAGAAACCACGATGTGAATAGTATAATGGCTCTCAGAACAATGTTTTGTACAAAAATTTATTCTGTAGAAATTCAGTACAGCCATACCTGACGTCAGATTTACCCGTAGAGAGAATAAGACTGCTAAGCCAAATTAGAGTCCCCCCAGCAAAAAAATAGTTGTTTACTACAATAATTATTTACTAAGTTGTTTATTACTAAATACCCACAGAATTAATACTGAAGACAATTGTCCTCTATGCTTAAATGAACTACGTGACGATCTAAAACCACATCCTTTTCGACTGTCCATTTTATACAGAATCCAGAAATATATATATATATTAGTTGATACGATCATAATACAGTACTGAATCCTAAACACAACAATGATGTTATTAATCTCTGTAACTTCCTATGCAAAGCTTTAAGTATTAGAATAGCTGTGACCCATTGATACATATATGATTGTTTACCCACAAAATAATACTTTTGCATTATACAAGTTTTATTTCAAAAATTTTCCATATTTCGATGTAGTGTCGACTCATGGACACATTCAGTAGAATGTTTAGTATTATAATTAGCTTCTTTCTTTTTTTGTATGTTTACCATTCTTTTTTTTTTTGTATGTACTATTATTTTTGTAATACTTCTAACCAAACTCTCTCTGTATTTTACTTGTGTAAAAATCAGAAATAAATAAATACATATTTATTTGTTGTGTTGTTATTATACAGTTGTAAACTTCAGCAAATAAATTTTTAAAAAATTAAGACAATTTAAACAAGTATTGAACACAAGACCTTTATTGGTTGTGGCGATACAGGTTTTTAAAAAAAGAAATAGTAATAAAAAAGTTACAAAAATTAGTCGTTAAAAGAATAATTAAACATTTTGCCATTCCAGCTTTTATATAAGTTTTTTATTATTCTATCCTGATGGTGCCTCATAAAATCATGCCTATTTCATTAATGAAGATTAAAGTTTTTAATCAAAATTAATTCCTTAATTGCCTACTTAGTTCCTATTTTCGTAGCCGCTTACAATTGTGCTAATTAAGGAGAAGAATCTTTAGCGTGGGAAAATGGCAGTCCAATTATCCAATCCAGGCAATTGCATTATCCTTAATGGCCGAACCGTTTCCCTTAGCGGATGTCATTAAAATTATTGGTAGGATTATTAATTAATTATAAAATTATTTGTTAAATATTAATGAGAACAACGGGTTAGCAAATTGAATGATATTTTTTAAAAATTATAGATTAAGAGTTCGAGGTTTAAATCCAGTTAAGACACATAACTTACTTAATCTGTTAACAGTCATAAATGGACTCTATGGGATCTACAGACTCTACTAGGGCACATTCAGCCTGCATAAAATAAGCAGTCATTAGTTGAGAGAAAACTTTGCGGTTAAGTATAATTACGGACAAATTACCTCCTAGAAAAAATATAGTCTCTGCCATGTATTAACTCCAACATCTTCATGGTTTCTAGTGGTGCGGTTTTTTGTTGTGTTTGTTAAGGTCAATGGTGATTCATTACTTTTTTTTAAGTAAGAAACATATTAACATTTAATTTCACAAACCAATGTTTTATAATTCTATACTGATCTCAACTTATTTGTTATAAATAATTTATTAATTAAGACAAACGCAGAATAATCTCTCCTTTATTTTTTCTACTAATTTCTTTTCATTTTGGATGCACGGAATCTAATCTAGATATCGAAAAAATATATATATTCAGTCATTGTCATTTCAAAAAAAAAAAATCCTAGGGAGTTTTGTTAGCAATTTAACGCTGAACAAAAAAGTTCTTATGAACTTAATTTTGAAAATGAATCTTGACCAGTTTTCAGACCGCCCCAAATAGAAAAAAATTACATCCAATTAATATTCAATAAGATTTTGTTTAATTTAGACTATCTCCTAGATTTTAATTTTAATTTCTGTACCATTCCGGCTATTTACTTGTTGTATTGTTATAATACAGTTGTAAGTTTCAATGAATAAATTATTTAAAAAAATGAAAGTTAATTTTTTAAAAAATAACTGATTTTAGTTTTACAAGCTATATTTTTAGGCTCTGAATTTTTATTTTGTAGTGGTATATTTACGGTTTCTTGTGATTAAATCATATTATTAAAAAAAAGTTTTATTTGATTTTGATATTAAAATTAGACCTTTAATTAGCAGTTAATTTCAGCAAACATGTTGCTGCTGAAAATAGTTAAACCACGTAACACCTTTAGTAATAACAATTACATTATCATTTTAATTAGGTTATCAGTCGCTGCTATAGTTATCGTACATTTTAATAGGTCATAGCTGTCTATTCATTAAATGGATAATCAAACAGTTCTTTGTTATGATATGTGGAAAACATATAAATGCATTGAGTCAAAAATCGATTCATATAATTAATCATTATTAAGTGAGCAATAATCCACCATAGTGAATATTCTCGAGATGAGAACGATTTAAATCACTCCTATTATATTTATTGTACATTTTTTCAATATGACTCAACGCTATGTATTTTAAGAAATCTTACATATATATAAAATTAAAACATAACGACAGATGGGATTGTTCTAAGTGTATTGATTTGTAGCCTGTAGGGTCTGAGGGATTCTCATAGTTGTGGTGTGGAGTTCAAGTGTGGAACATGATACCTTCCCACTTTGTCTGTCGGCTCTGATAACATATTCATATTAAGTGGCTAATAATTTAAATATAAACTGTTAATAATTTATTAATTGAAATTCAAAACTGTATTATACTGATACAGCAAGTAAATAAAATGAAATAGTTGTAAATAAAATCAAATAGGATGAATTTCGGATTTATATTTTCCTATTCCCAATTTCAAGTGCTGTAATATGTATCTTACATGTATATATATATATATATATATATATATATATATATATATATATATATATATATATATATATATATATATATACCTTTTAATCATAGAAAAAAAATACTATAAATTGTTAGATAAAATTTTATTTGATACATGTATTACGTACAATAATAATACAGTAAGTAACAGGTAATTTATTAATAAATTTATAATATATGTCTTTATAGGTATCTAAGGATAATAATGGAAATTGTAGATACAATTTTAAGATTATTTTTTTAACGTAATACGTAATATGAAACATTTGTAATTAAATATAATAATAATAATACAGCATCAGGTAACTCATTAATCAATATATCTTTAAAAGTATCGCTGGGGAGCAATGGGAAGTAAATACTATAAATTTGAAGACAACATTTTCAAATTAGTTTTTGAACCTAATACTTGAAATATTAAATATTACTAATAATGCAGTAACAGGTAATTTATTTATTAATTCAAAATCTATATTTTTATAAGTATCTATATGGAGCAATGGGAAGTAAATGCTATAAATTTGAAGATAAAATTTTCAAATTATTGTTTGAATGTAATACTTATTAATTGTAGTGAAGTAACTTTAAATGTATTATATATATACCTTTATAAGTATCTATTGGGAGCAATGGGAAGTAATTATAAAATATTACAAATTATTGTAAAAACATAAAATATTACTAATTCAATATTAATTAAAATGGCGTAGCAGGTAATTTATTAATAAATTCAAAATATGTATATATGTTTATAAGTATCTATAGGGAATAATGGGAGGGAGGTAAATACAATGAATTTGTAGATGAGTTTTTTTAAGTTATTGTTTCAAAGTAATACGTGAAAACAATTAATTATTAAATATTAATAATAATGCAGCCACAGGATAAGTTATAAATACATTTATAATATTTATGTTTATAAGTATCCATGGGGAATTATAGGAAGTAAATACAATAAATTTGTAGATAAAATCTTAAAATTATTGTATGAAGATAATAAAGGAAATATAAAACATAAAAGATTATTTATTAAAAATAATAAGCAATAGGTATTGTAGTAAAACATTTATAATATTTATCTTTCTAAATATCTATGGAGAATAGTGAGAAGCAAATGCGAAAAATGTGTTGATAAAATTTTAAAACTATTTTGTGTAATATAAAAAATTAGAGATTAATTATTACAAATGATATAGTAAAAGGTAAATTATTAATGCAAAATTTGAACTACTAAATCAATTATAGAGACGCCTAGGCTTCACGCTAACAGAGCTCTCAATGTTAATTGATTTTGCCATCCATGGCATAGCGTAATGCGTCCAATTTTCCACTCAGGAGTTATGAATGAAACCATTTATACTTTATAATCCAATAGCCTACATTTCGTTAGTTAAATTTACGCACTATTATTCAACAAATATTCGTAAATACGATACTATCACGTTTCTAATAAATATGATTAATTGCGTAAGTTAGTGCAGTGTGGTGTAATAATTTTAAAGCTTAATATTTTTGTTTTGGGGGTGTTATTGAACGATCTTGCGTGAAAACGGTTATAACTATGTTTGAGACGTATTTAGGACAATTTAAAAATTATATTATAGCGAATAATTGCTTACTAAATAATGTAATTGTATTTTTTATTTATGTATAGGTTTAATTCATTAACAAAAATCTGCCACTGTCAACACATTCAACTCATGATACAGGACTCGCTTATTCGGCGATCTACGACTCCTCCTCAAGATAACCTTATCTCAGCTACTGATAAGAACAATCGTGATTGAGCGTCGATCTACTTACGTTCGCACGTTGTGCTGCGTGTCCTAGCCAGACACAGAACTTGATGAAGAAGACACACAGACCAGGCGGAGGTTGGCCAGATACTAGGGCTGTGCTGATTGACGCGAGCCAAAGCGCATGCTCGACATTATCGCCTCCCAGCTGGCAAGTATTTTAGAATACGGGAACTTGTTTGATTCATCTAGCCTCTTTAGGGGCTTGCAGTGACGAACTCCTGAGGAAGGCGATTGGACACTGGTGCAACATCGGACATAAAAGCCAGATCTTAGCAGCAAGAATTCTTACGGATAACACATAAACAATAATGTGGGGATTGGAAAAAATGTGGAAATCTTTATTTTTGATGCTTTAAGTTTTATAAAATATTTTAATACTATTAATCAGTACCTCCACATTCCAAGAAGAGGGTGACTTGTGGTTTAGTGGTAACCAAAAGAAAATCCTAAGCCCAAGATTGCGGATTCGCAGTCCAGCGGTAGTTTTAGTATTTCTTAACCCATTCGAGACCGATTGCACACCGTGTGCTCAATTGATTACCGAGGCTATAATACCGTGTGTGCAATTATCAGTTTTTCTGAGTATACTAGTCTTCGAAATAAGATTTTTCTTGAACTAATGAAACCTATAGAGTACAGGAAAACAAA